>JANFOE010001643.1:0-600000 GCA_025667525.1 Glebionis coronaria
TCTTGCATCATCTTCAATTCTTCAAGGGTATTTCTTAGAAAATTTTCATTAGGGCTTGGTTCATTGTGCGGCTTCGTTTCCCGTGTTTGTTTTTGCATATTTCTTGTGATCTTTTGTCATTTTCTCAATATCCGTACCTAAAATACACAAGTAACAAACACAAGCATATATTTGGCAATTTTCATGATATTTATGCATTTAAAGCCCGTTTTGGACGATGAAACTATGTATAAAAGCAGTCTCATCAGTTGACCATCGGGATCAACGATAATAACGGTTGAGTAATCAGATTGGGTTTCACATGAGAAGATTCCTTCGGTATCAGATGGATTTTCACATTTTGACTCGTGTATGTCGATTATGGCAACACGTTCCTCGGTGAACGGTTTGGGTGACTCGATATCAAATATTGTTTTATCGGGTTCACGAGTCTTTTTCTTGATCTTACGTTAAGTTCGTAGAATTTATTAACGAGGTATTTACCTTTCTGACGTGGGTTTATGGAAAATCGAAATAATTCGAAAAATTTATTAAAGACTAAAAACAAAAACGAAAAGATAAATAAAATAAAAAAAACGAAAAATTTATATATATATATATATATATATATATATATATATATATATATATATATATATATATATATATATATATATATATATATATATATATATATATATATATATATATATATATATATATATATATATATATATATATATATATATATATATATATATATAGATATATATATATATATATATATATATATATATATATATATATACGTATATATATATACGTATATATATATATATATATATATATATATATATATATATATATATATATATATATATATCTATATATATATATATACGTATATATATATACGTATATATATATATATATATATATATATATATATATATATATATATATATATATATATATATATATATATATATATACGTATATATATATATATATATACGTATATATATATATATACGTATATATATATATACGTATATATATATATATATATATATATATATATATATATATATATATATATATATATATATATATATATATATATATATACGTATATATGTATACGTATATATATATATATATATATATATATATATATATATATATATATATATATATATATATATATATATATATATATATATATAGGGGTGTGCACGGTTCGGTTTGGGTCGGTTTTTGGCTAAAACCGAAACCGAACCGACATATTCGGTTTTTAAAAAATCAAAAACCAAAACCGTTCGGTTTTGGGCGGTTCGGTTTTTTCGGTTTGTAATCGGTTTCGGTTTCGGTTTTTTCGGTTTTTTCGGTTTTAAAACCGTTTATATTTGGGTACGTCCGATTTAGATTAAAAAACTTGTTTTGCGTGAAAAAATAGTTTTTTTTTTAATTTATTTTCAATCTAAGCCTAATAATATTTATCTCAAATTTATAATCTATAATTACACATATATTTTTAAGATAAACACACATGCAAGTAAACATGCATACAGACGATTATTGTCACATATGTAACTATATATTGTCAAGTAAGCACAAATATATATCAAACACGCGTATAAACAAGAAGATAAATATATTACTCCTATTTCCCTAAAAAAACGAATATTAATTTATAATTTTGATATATTACTTATTTATTTATATTATATTATATATATACTTTTTATAAAATAAAATAGTTCGGTTCGGTTCGGTTTTTACGGTTCGGTTTTTGGATGAAAACCGAAACCGAACCGAAACTTTTCGGTTTTTGAAACGTAAAAACCGAACCATCGGTTTTTATATTCGGTCGGTTTTCTCGGTTCGGTTTTTTCGGTTTTTCGGTTCGGTTTCGGTTTTTCGGTTTTTTTTGCTCACCCCTATATATATATATATATATATATATATATATATATATATATATATATATATATATATATATATATATATATATATATATATATATATATATATATATATATATATATATATATATATATATATATATATATATATATATATATATACGTATACATATATACGTATATATATATATATATAGGAATGAGTAAAATGAGAAGGGGTCTTAAAATAAAAAGTATAGGAATGATTGTGAGAATGACATGTGTCATTATGCCAAATCACCATGCCACATAATGATGACACCTCACTATCTTAAAAAATTTGATTTTTTTTTTAATTTCGAAATTTTTTTGAAAAAAAAGATTATTTACGAAAAAAAAATTTCGATTTATTTTTGAAATTTTCTTTCGAAAAGAGATTTTCGATATTTTTTTGGAAAAAAAATATTTCAACTTTTTTTAAAAAAATTTTAAAAATAAAACAAAAGATAAACTATTGCATCGCAATTATATATTTTGATGCATCATGTTAATAAGTTAATGCATCACATTAATAAGTTACTACATTATACTTCATCACCGAACTTAATGCAATAACTAATTACAGTGATGCGTTAATTTATTAAGTTGATCCATCAAACATATAACTGTGATGCAGTAGATTATTTCTTTTAAATTTTTAAATAAAACAAAAGATAATCTACTGCATCGCAATTATATATTTTGATATATATAGTTCATCGCCGAACTTAATGCAGTAACTAATTACTTTGATGCATTAACTTATTAAGTTGATGCACCAAACATATAACTGTGATGTAGTAGATTATTTTTTAAATTTTTAAATAAAACAAAAGATAATCTACTGCATCGCAATTATATATTTTGATGTATCATGTTAATAAGTTAATGCATCACATTAATAAGTTACTGCACTATAGTTCATCACCGAACTTAACGCAGTAACTAATTATGTGATGCTTAAGTTAGGAACTAAAAACGTTTGTGGAAGGATGAAATAATGACTAAAAGGCTTAATCTAAACACACATATAAATTCTTAAAACGCAATAAGCATGAAATAAAATAAGCACAATGGAGATGAAACGGTACACAAGATGAAACAATGATTCAAAACATGAAAATCACAAAACACAAATCCCTGGCAGCGGCGCCAAAAACTTGATGTGCTTTCTTTGTGTGTGTACACAAGTTTTAAATTTATACAAGGATTACCGATTAAGCTAAGAACACACGAGCAAGTATGACCCTTTCATTTGTAGCTAGCTTGTTGTGGTAAGCCGAGGTCGTTCACTGGGATTTGGGTGTTTTCGATTGTAAAGTATCTTAGTAACAATGTAACGTTAGTGGTAAAAATGGTTGTCACTCCCAAAATTACCATGTAAGTAACAATAAGCAAATAAGCAAAAAGCAACAAGTAACAGGAATATGATGATTAAGCTAATAAGATGATATAACAAAAATAATAAAGATTCTTGTTTGGAACGAATATTCGTTTCAATGGAGTGTATGGATTATCGTGTAGATAGTTAAGCAATAGCACACAAATTATAAGTATATAATTCCAAGTCAATGGGTAATATCATGGAATTGCTCATGAAACGGTTTAGAATAAAGAACTCTTTCGACCTATAATGAATATTACAAACCGGTAGTTAAAGCCATTTGTGAGAAGTATGATTCTAGCCAACTTATTCATTAGATCCCTTAGACCTATAATATAAATTAAACATTTATAAATACATTCAACTTTTTTACTCATGGTTTTCAATCATGATACACCAAACATATATGCGCATTAAAATTTGACACAAAACATAACTAGGAATCCTTATGACCTTTAGACCGAGTTATGGTATACCAACAAGTTATCAAGACTCATATCAATTCAAACAAACTCATAAGCAAAATCATAATTCAATATTTCAAAATAACAAACACTCCATATCTATGTTTACATTATTCCAAACAAGTATAAGAACACTACTCTATAATCATATTAATCAAGAACAAACATTCAACATTTGATATAGAGTTCAACCTCATGAAAGTAAAAAAAGTTTACCCAAAGTATGAATACAGTAATTAAATGGAAGGAATTAGAGAAATCCTTAGACCTCCAATTGACTACAAGTTTTGAACCAATGGTAGGAATTTGTGGTCTTTCAGGTTATGTATTTGGAAATTCGTATTTGAAAATAGATGGTGGTTTAGGAGAGGATAGGAGATGATTGGTGGTGATTTAGGCTTCAAGAAACACTACCAATGATAAGGGTAATGATCCCTTAGAATTTGGCAAGGTTATTTTGATGATTAGAGCTTCAAAACTGTCACTTTTTGGCACACTAATATTAAATCCGGGAATGGAGGTCTTCACCAAGGTTGGGAGAGTTACCTTGGTGAATAATGATGGAGGTAATGAGTTGTGAAGAAGTGGTATGGTTACATGACCCCAAGGGTCTTATTTATGCTTAAAATTAAGACCTCCCCGTCAATGCTTGGCTTGGAGCCAAAGATAAATACATGTAGACAAAGGTGTATGCCAAAGTAATTCTAGAATGCTCTAATAGAAGCTTCATGTGTGTTCCAAAGATGCTTCAAAAATGTATGTAGCTTCTAGTAGAAAATCAGCCCACATGAAAGGAGAGGGTGGCAACTTGGACTTCGCTGGTGGCAAAATTGAGTGCTGGTGGAAGGAATTGCCGGTGGCAACTTTCAAAATGTTTCCTCTACTTTCATGTTGAGTGACTTGTACACAGGTCTTTAACTTGACTAGGATTCTTTGTACTCGTATTAATCTCCACTTTTGTAGTGTTTTATGCTTCATCCTGCAATTGGCTACACATAGACATGCAAACACATTTTGGCACAAATATGCACAAAAGCATTATAAAAATGACCAATATACATGTACAATAGTACGGATAACGCTCCCAAAAACATGTTGGATTTGGGTGTTATCACAACGTCAAAAATTTTTCAAGGACCTTAAGCATTATTATTGGGACGACCCCTATCTTTTTAAGCAGTGTGCATATCAAATTATCTTACGTTGTGTCGATGGGCCCGCGACATTACATATCCTTGTGGCTTGCCATAAAGGACCCACGGGTGGTCACTTTGGCCTAAATTACACTGCTAAAAAAGTACTCGACTCCGGATTCTATTGGCCCACCATCTATCATTACACACATAAGATGGTGAAGCATTGTGCTGCTTGCTAACGTCAAGGAAAGATCACTCACAAAGATGAGATGCCTCAAAATTTCATTCAAGAATGTGAGATTTTCGATGTGTGGGGCATCAATTTTATGCGCCATTCCCTTCTTCTAAAGAAATAAGTACATCTTTGTAGATGACGGGTATGTCTCCAAGTGGGTTGAAGCAAAATATTTGCCGACTAATAATGCTAGGGTTGTCGTGAACTTTCAAAAGCAATTATTTGCTAGACTCGGTGTACCTCATGCTATATTATTAGTGACCGTTGGACTCCTTGTTGATCCCAAACTTAGATCGATTTAGATTGTGTAAACGAGATTAAATCAAGTTAAACACGTAGAGAAACTTTGTTGTATATGTAACAATTCAAGTATTATGCAGAATTAATACTTAAACAAGAACACACAAACAATGTAAACCAAACATTCACTTTGATTGATAAATCAAACTTGCGTACAATGAAAGTGTTACAACGTATATGAAACTAAAACCTAAAGGCCTCCTTTTTTGAATAAGGAGCCTTGTACAAGAGTCTACGTATCAACTATTTTAGGTAAAGATAAACATCAGAAATACATTGTCGATCATATCTTTACTAGAAACATACTAGAAACATAATACGTGTAGACTAAGTCTTCTATCAGTGCTTGACTTCTTCTTATCAACGCTTGACTTCTTCCTGTCAACGCTTGTCCTGTCAACGCTTGATTTCTTCTTAACAACGTCCAGATTGCTCTTGTCAGCGTCCAAGTGTACTGGCTACATTTTATTCCCAACAATCCTCCCCTAAACTTGATATCTACTCTATTAATCATGTTTCTGAATAAAAACTAAGAACTAGGAGGATTCTTACAAACTGCATTATATTGGAAATAAATATATCTAATTAAATCTTTGGCCACGTCACTTGAGTAGTCTATCTCTAGCTGTGTTGTCATCATTTTCTTCAAAACTTCTTTGGACATAGGATACTCAGCATCCACAAGAAGATATTCAGAAAACTTTGTAGAACTCAAATGATACACACCAGCTGCTGAATATAGACGCCATTGAACTCCACTGATATCATCCTCAAGATCCTTCCAAACTGGATCTTCTTCTTCTGGTGCACACATTCTCTTGAATGTTGACCAAAGCTTTATTCCATTGACTGAAGTAGGTGCTTCAGTCTCATACTTGGCCAGCAGTAACTTCCAAAGATCTGCCAAGTCTTACCTATCCATACTTGTAAACACACACATAAGAGTAGTAAAAGTATGTACCTCTTTCCCATATCTGCAAATCATCCAAAACCCACTTGCATCTTCTTCATAACTAATGATAGGGTTTCTGGAATCATGAGGTAATACTTTTACCATATCTGAAGCTTCCATGGGTGAGAGCTTAATACTCTTTCTAATAACAGCTTCACTAGGATTCACTCTATTCAAATTTGAAGGAAACTCAAGTGGAACTCCCTTCTTTAATGGTCTTGGTACAATCATAGCTTTTTGAATCTCCATCTCCTCTACAAGTTCTTCTTTCCTTTCATCTGAAAGAAGTCTGATAGTGTTCATCTCTTGCACTCTTGCCCACATAGAATAAGCCTTATATTCCAATTCATCAAAGGACAATTCCTGTAACTTCTGAAAAGTCCAACCTCCTTGATGACATCTAAGCAACATATAATAAAGCTCCCTTCTATCTCTCTTAGACTGTGAGAAAACTTTACTAGCCTTATACTTTAGGATTACCTGGCAATCCTTTTAAATCCTGAGAAGAATCTCCAATCCCTAAATCTGATCTGATAAAGACATATCTGGATTCTCCATGACCTTATTTTCCCAAGCAAAGTACATCTGGGCAACTTCTGGCATCTCATAATCCACCTTCAGTTTTAACTCTGCAAGTTTCTCTCTTGCCAACACATCACCATATTCAAGTCTTTCTGGTACTTCAATTATCATAACACTTGAATCTGTGCTTTCATCATTACTTCCTTCTTGTTCCTCAAAAGTAACCACAAATGGTGACTCAACAACCTTCTTCTTTTCTTGTTCAATAAGTTGTGCAGCCAACATTGAATCCAATTGTACTTGTGCTGCATCCTTTGGAACCTTTGTTTCTACCATGATTCCTTTACCCTTATCTAATGCATCAATGATCGGTAAAGATGAAGATGGTACCTATGAAGACACTTCTTTGATGATAGCTGATGACTGGAATACATCAACCATATCTGAAGGTTTATCAACGTCCAAAACATGTGTGCCAACGCCCAACTTACTCTTGTCAGCGCTTGACTTGTCAGCGTCCAAAATCTGCTTGTCAACGCTCATCTTACACTTGTCAGCGCTTCTTATGAACTGCTCCATCATTGCTGTAAAGGATAAATTCAAATTTGTAGGAGTAACCAAAGAGACATCAAAACCTGGTTGCTTCTTCAAATCTGTAAGAGCTTCAGCCACACCCAAAGATTCTCCATCATGTGAGCCTTTGTCACTCACATGTATCTACTCATCCTCCCCTTTGGAAGAATCCTCCATACCACGCCTATTGTTAGCACCTTCTAAAAGAACAATCCTCTCCCTCAATTGCTTGAGTTCAAGGCCTTGTGTAGTGACAGTATGTACCAGGTCTACATTTTGCTTTTGCAAGATAATGCAGACAACCGTCAATTCCAACATTGTATATTGTTCTAATTTGCCCTCCTCTAGAATGGGCATTTGACCTCCCAAAATAGAGTCACGGGGCATGGATGAGGTCTTAATTATGTTAGGACTGGCTTGGCCTGCATCTAAGCGAGTACCAGTAGTCTTAGCCTCATCCATATCACCAACCACACTTGTGGTGGTGGTTCTCTCTGCAACATGGCTAGGACCACCAGAGGAGAACACTCCAATGGTCCTTTGGCGTTTGAAGGTTAAGGGGTGTTTGGGTCTATTGTAGAAAGGTGTCAACGTTTGGATTTGAAGTATCAACGCCAACATTTAACGTGTCAGCGTTGAAGGGATCTTGGTCAAGTTCCATATGTTGAGGTGAAGGTGATAGTTCAGGTAATGGGTTAAGTTGTGGTTGTGGGTCAGGTCGAGGTTGTGCTACTGCAATAACAGCAACCATGGCTTGGGTAAGGGGTAAGTCTCTATGAGAGGGTAAATATTCGGTTTAACTAGATTTTTGCCTAATTAAAAAGATTCTTTGTCGTGTGTCTAATCGAATTGATCCTGGTTAACTATGTGACTCAATCGTTCTTTGGTGAAACAAATAGTTGTGTCGTTGTAGTAAAATTAAATGTGCAAAGACGTTAATGTAAATGACGTTAAAGTAAATCTAAGTCTAATTTAAAATAAATGGCAAGTATTTAGAAGCGTGACTAAATTTGAAAGGCACTTAAAGTAAATAACGCAAACTTAAATCTATCTAACGCAAACTTAAAACGCAACTAAAACTTAAACTAAGGCAAAGCTAAAATAAATCTAAGGCAAGCAAACTTAAAGTGCGATTAAGGAAAAAGGCGGGAAAAGTAAAGCTTGAAAATTAAAGAATTAAAAACAGAAACTAAAAATAACCTGAACACAGCTTATCCGGAATAATCCTTCATTCGGAATAAACATTCATCCGGAATGTCACCTTCGTTCGGAATGTTCTTCTTCACTCGGAATATTTACCAAAAACCTTGATCCGAAATAAATCCTTTATCCGGAATATGTCACTTATCCGGAATAAAGTCTTGATTCGGAATACTGGTCCTTGATCCGGAATATCTCCTTGATCCGGAATATTATCCTTGCTGGTCCTTGATTCGGAATGTTGAAGATTCCGGATGAAGTCTTTGATCCGGAATAATTAATTATTCCGAATAAAGGTCCTTGATTCGGAATGTTTCCTTTATTCGGAATGTTCTGTTGATCCGGAATGTTCTGTTGATCCGGGATGTGGACTTGATCCGGAATAAAAGGCTGATCCGGAATGTTTGGTATTCCGGATGAAATGCTTGATCCGGAATAATAAATTATTCCGAATAAGCACTACTGATCCAGAATGTCTAATATTCCGGATGAACAACCCTTGATCCAGAATAACCAAGAAACACACCTTCACTCAGAATAACCTAGGCTTGATCCGGAATGTTTCCTGGGAAAAATAAGCAGACAAGCGAAGAACACGGAGGGACAAAGATAATACGGATCTAATAAAAACTAAACAAAATCAACCACAAGATTAAATCAAACTAATAAATAAACATGTATTAATCATAAACAAACAATCCAAAGCAATCAAACTAACAAATATAACCAAAATAATCAAAACCCACTTTAATCAAATAAATAAAAATAAGAACATGAACATGAACAAATAAACATAAAGATTAAAGAAAGGAAGATAGGAGATCAAACAATAAAGTAAAGATTGACAAGAATTAAAAGAAAACTTACTTGAAATTAAAGGTATTTAAGGTACAAGACAAGTATTTAAATTTGACATGAAAAGTAAATGACAAGGTAATTAAAATTGGAAGAACTAATTGTCACTATTAGCCAACAAGAATGAAATGTAAATCCTAATGACTATTTATAGGGGAGGATTAGGAGGTGCTTAGGAAGCTTCCTCCCCTCTTTCTTCTTTTCCTTAATTGAAAAATTAAGTCCTCAATCTTCATAATCTTCTTTAATCTTGGACTTTAATGACTTTGTCTCGGGATTTCTTTGAACTCGTCTTGTAATTCTTCAACAACTTAGACTTGAGTTCTTCGGCTTTAGTAAACTTCCGTCTTTTGACTTTTTCTTCGATAAATCTTCAGAATTGGTCTTGGACTTCGTTCTTTTTGCACTCTTGACTTCTTGATTTCGTCTTTCGTCTTTTTCTTCGATAAAAGCCCGTGAATGCCCGTGTTTTCTCCACTTTTCACCTTTTCGTCCTAAATCACAACAAAAACACAAACCACACATAATTCCGACATAAATGACATAAAATACACGTTTTGGCTCGGTTATTATTGTAATTAAGTGGTAAAAAGGATGGGTGTTTACACACCTATCAAGAATATGAAATTACCCTGTTTAAAAAGAAGGAGCCAAATTTATAGGAGAGATAGGCACATGTGATTGGTCAAGAAGGAGGCAGTTATTTTCAAAATATAATGAGGAAAATCTTGAAAAGAAAATAACTTATCTTGTTCATTAATTAAAAGTTACCAACTCCTAAAATTACGGCCCCAATTTTTGTCAAAAAAACAACGGGGTAGGACCCAATGAGTGTCAACGGTTACAAATAACCTATCAAAACCCAACGCCTATATTCTTGTCAACTTTGGAAAAAGCCATGTCAACGTCTAAATTGGTCATAACAACGTTTGGAAATAAATCTGTCAATGTCCAAAAATAAGAATAATAAAAATGAAAAAGAACCTTAACAAAGTGATTTATCCTAGTGAAGATAACCTATAAACTAAAAATTACTATTGGGTGGCAAACACTGTCCAATCATGCACACTTTCTTATGCAATATAGACATAACAGTCCTCTAGTGTCCCTTGTTAACCAAAGTTCTTAATAGTGAAGTTATCACATTAAATCCCTTGTAACTTCCTAGGTAAGCCCAATATAAATCATACCCAAGTCTCCCAACAGACCACATCCAATTCTAGGCCAAAAAGTCTTGGCAGCGTGCATAGTATATCACCTTTGCATGCTATAGTGCCTCATGAGTTAGTAAACTAATTCATACTCACCAGTGGAAACAATCTAGAATTGTGATAAGAGTATTATAAGAATACCCAAAAAGTCCTAAAAGGTTCCTAAACCTCCCCTTAAACTATGATACATAAGTTGCCAAATAATACGTATGTAATAAAAATTTATGTCAAGATAGGAATATAAATATTCCAACCATCATCCATAAATTGAAACATGCTCCAATAATGCTCCAAGAATCCATAAGCAACTCTGTATCCAATTGTACAATGCTAACAACGCCTGCATAATTAGATCAAAAACCACAAAACCAACATGTTGCTGACAACGTCACGTTAACACTTATCAGCGTTAAAATAACCTTGTCAGCGTTAGACAAATAAAGTGGAAAATCTAATTTTGTATAAACACCAATAACAAGTGCATATCTTGTACATACTTTTACAATAAGATCCCAAAACACATATTAAGTAAGATTGATCATTCCAATACTTGTTACCAAGTATTGAAATCTTCCAGTATCAAAAGGTTTAGTTAATAAATCAGACACATTTTCTTTTGTGTCAATCCTATCTGGTTGTATTAAACCTTTTTCAAAATAATCTCTTATAGAATGATGTCTAATTTCTATGTGTTTTATTTTAGAGTGATGTACATGATTTTTAATAATGCATAAAGTACTGTTATTGTCTACAAAAATCTTGGTATGGATGAAATTATACCCATATTCTAATAGCTGGTTCTAAATCCATAAAACTTGTCCACAACAAGCAGCTGCAGCAACGTACTCTGCTTCAGTTGTAGAATTGGCCACCACTGTTTATTTCTTGCATTGCCAAGATATCAATCTACTCCCAAGAAACTGGCATCCACCAGTTGTGAATTTTCTATCAAATTTGCCACCACCATAATCACTGTCTGAATATGCAATAAGCTCCAATGGGGAATCTTTTGGATACCATAATCCTAGGTCTAGATAACACATAAGGTATCTAAAGATCCTCTTGACAGCATGAAGATGACACTCTTTGGGAGTCACTTGATGGCGTGCACATGCACACACAACAAACATAATGTCAGTTCTTGAAGCTGTGAGATACATCAATGAACCAATCATTGACCTATAATGCCTGACATCCACCTTTTTTCCATCTCCAACTTTTCCCCAAGGGTGTTCCCTATCTATAGGTGTGCTAGACCTTTTCTCTTGTGGAGAAAATCCAAACTTCTTCAAGATTTTTGCTACATATTTATCTTGAGAGATGAAGATACCATCTTCTTTCTACTGAACTTGTAACCCTAGAAAGAAGTTCATCTCTCCCATTGCACTCATCTTGAACTTGTCTGTCATGTGTTTGGAAAAATCTTCACTAATCTTTGGACTAGAATAGCCAAAGATTATATCATCCACATAGACCTGTACAAGTAAGAAATCCTTACCAGTCTTCTTTGTAAACAAGGTCTAGTCTATGGTGCCCCTTTTGAAGCCATTTTCCACCAGATAGGTGGAAAATGTGCCATACCATGCTCTTGGGGCTTGATGAAGTCCATACATAGCTTTCTTCACTCTATACACCTTGTTTGGATGTTATGAATCTTCAAAATCAAGAGGCTGCATTACATAAACCTCCTCTACAATTGTGCCATAAAGAAAAGCACTCTTCACATCCATTTGATAGACTGTAAATACCATGCAGGAAGCATAGGCTAGAAAGATTCTTATAGCCTCAATCCTTGGAACAAGTGCAAAGACCTCCTCATAGTCTATCCCTTCTTCTTGTGTATATTATTATGCCACTAAACATGCCTTGTTTCTGACCACAATGCCTCTCTCATCCTTTTTCTTTCTAAGAGCCCATCTTGTCCCAATGGGTCTGACATGTCTTGGACAATCAACCAACTCCCAAACATCCTGGATAGCAAATTGGTGAAGCTCATCCTGCATTGTTTCCACCAAACTTGGTTCTTTGAGAGCATCAAAAATCTTCTTGGGTTCCTGTTGTGACAGAAAACAGACAAACAAACATGCTTGAACAAGAGGGGTATCAACCTTCTTGTGAATATTGGCAATAAATCCTCCAAGATTCTGATGAGACCTTCTAGTTTGCACAAGAGTCATCACATCACCAATAATTAGAGAAGGAGGATGATTTTTGATTGTAGAAGTAAGCACTCCTCCCTCAATAAGTGTGTTGTCCTCAATCTCATCTTCCATGTTACCAATATCCTCTTCTGTGACAATCCGTCAATTTATGGTTGATATTTTATTCTCAAATATTATTTAAAAACATTATTTTAATGTTATATTATGAACTCACTCATTTATGGGAATAAATTTTGGTTTACGTCTTGAAGTAGCATCGAATACATCTAAACCGGAGGATTCTACGTTACGTGCTTACATTTACATACACCATTTTTGGTGAAAGCCCGACATTTCAGGAAATAAATTTATCCGTGAATATTACTTTGGGATTTTAAATTTGTCTTGGTTCATAAACTCACTAATTTACGAGAAGAGATTAGGACCTACGTGAATAATTTAACGTCCTTTACGATTAAACCGGAAACCTTAGGATTACGTATTTACATTTTTGAACTCCGTTTTTTATGAAACAATTTTTATTAGATTCTTTTTGTACCGTTGATTCATAATTTATAAAAACGTTTTTCGGAAAACGACCCGAGGGCAATCAAATCGAGGAAACTAGAATTGAGGAGTACCCGTAAATTAGTGGGATGGGACAAGTTTTACACTTACCCACCCCACTACATGGGACGGCCCAATAGGCTCCAACACACACCATGATGTGTCAAACATGTAGCTTACAAGCTACACTTGTCTAACTTATCTAAGTTAGCTAACAAAACCACTTTAATCCAAACCATTTACACAAATTCATAAATGAAAAACCACTCTCATCCTCCCTTTTCTCTCTCATTTTCGTCCCAAAATCACCAACAACAACCCTCATTTGATCTATTTTAGCCATAAAATCATGTGTTATTCATACACATGATGATGCCCCTTTGAAGCCTTGAAGATTGGAGGTGATTCTAACATCCAAGGAGGTGATTTAATGATGTCCTAGGGCTGATTTCTATAACAAGTTTACAAAGATTGGTGGTCTTCAAAGTTGGTGTTGATCTATCACAAGTTTTTGCATCAAAATCCAAGTCTTGATCATAACCTACACAACCTTGGTGGTATAGAGATTGTTCTTCCTATCCTCTTGTTATTTTGATTATGTAATCTTGTATTTTCTTTATTTATGTATATATATATGATGATGAATGATGATTAAAAATATTATATGGGGATTTGGTGTTGATAGATTTGATAAACATGGGTAAAAAGATGGAAAACCACATGTAAAATGGTTAAATCTTGCTTAATAAGATGGCTGTATAAAAACAGTAACTAACCAAATGATAAACTGATAAAATAGCAAAGTGGAATCAATATACAGTAAGTATTAGGTCTTATACACATGTGAGAGTTGGCCATACAATGGAATCATTATAATTAGTGAGATATGATCAAAACAAGATTGGAGTGCAAATCTGCCTACACTGTTTTGGACGAATTTATTAAAATACTTAGAGGTTGATTCATCAGTAGCTATACAGGAGTTAAATGGAGCACATAACATGTAGTTTCTGTCATAAAAATTTGAGGTCCTATCTCATTATAGAACTCTAGATATGGACATTTTAGTGGACTTAAAATTTAGGACTGATTTTGTAAATAAATAGTATATAATATAAGCACTTAAAAATTTATATAAAATATACATATATAAAACCCACTAGTTGATGATAATCATAAATAAAAAGATATATATATATATATATATATTGATATTAAAATGGGACATGTTATATAAATTACAAGTATAAATGTTTTTCCAAGTTATAAAACTATATACCTAAGTTTTACGTCTTTTCGGCTAAAACCGAAAGATTAACGTTTTTGTCAAATAAAACTTAGACGGTCGGACCAGTCTAATGTAAAATTTTATAAACTCACATACTGATGTATAAACTTATATAACAAGTAAAAACCGATAAAACCCGAGATATACAACATATAGACATTAACGGGCCAAAGTAGCCTTATTGGACTATTAACCCGACTAGTTTGGTAAAATACTTATGAACTTACTTATTGGGCTTAACCCACTTGGGCCCAACATTTAAAGTATAATACTGATAATAAAAGTGTAAAATGGACTAATATAAGGTATTGGGCTTATAATAGGCTTATTGGGCCTAAAACATGTAAATAAGTAAAACTAGTAAACTAGTATAAAAATTACCAATACATAACACTAAAATGAGTGAATGAGAATGTATAAACCCACTTGATCATGATCATATATATAAAATCATCATATGTATACATAATTATTATTTTTATAAAGTCATTGGACTAGAGTCTAAGACAAGTATTATTTGTCTAGGTTTCTGTGATTGAAGCACGTACCGTACATCCGAATTGCCGATAACCCGCTTTCCCACATCAAGGTGAGTTCATAGCCTCGCACTCTTTTAAATGTTTTTATGAAATTTTTTATAAACCCGCGAGGGAGATAACATATTAGTTTTGATAAAATAGGACACCATTTGTCCCGATTGTTTGTTTATTGATTTGGACCCGAATGATTGTATGACCCGATGAATGATTATATGACCCGATGTATGAAATGAAATGGATTAATAAAGTTAGGTTATGTCACTAAAAGTCCCATTTGCATGAATTGTGAACTACCGGGATTTGGTAGAAACTTGTTCATATAATAGTACTATTTGGGGACGATCACCCCAGTTCGCGCCTTGACGGTTGACCCACGTCGTGCCACATTGATTGGTAAGCGAATTTACGTATGAGAAGATTTCCATAGCATGATTTTTGTGACGACACGCTAATTTAGATGGGCAAATGAGTTCGGGTTATCTACCCGTTGTTTGTTGTAGTAAGGTAAAAATGTCATGCGGCTTATAATAATCCAAATAACGAAATACTGCTATACGCACTAAATTACGATATATTGCCTGACTAGCAATACGGGGTCTTATTATTGATGTTATGTTCGTGTTTTGGTTTTACATATGTAACACCCCCAATTTCACAAGGCAGCGGAATATCAACATTGGGTGTTACTTCATAGCACATCGCACACAGTCATAGAAAACAACCTTAAAAGAGACGTCTTATAAAATAAACCATTCGACAATTTTATAAATATCGGATTTCAATAAAAAGAGGTCCCAACAACTATTTCAAACTTTAATAAAAATAAAGATTTGTCAAATGTATCGAATGGAAATTGTTTGCTTTGCCTTTGCTTTATCTCGCGCAGATCCATGCTCCAGCTGATCATAAACCTATACACCTGAGAATACATGCTAAACTGTCAACACAACTGTTGAGTGAATTCATAGGTTTGAAATAAACAATAATGGGTTTTATAGTAAACCATAAAGCTTTTGAACACAAGAATCTCATCCATTGTCAATATTGTAACACATACAATATCCAAAGTCTGCGCTATTCTGCTAAGCCATGACACCGAATCCTTAAGTATAAATAATGCCCTAGTCAGGTATCTTGCCTAATACCCCCTTACTTCTCATATAACACACCTGACTGAGCCTCCAACCTACAGGTGCGACCTGCCCAGGTGGGGGACATCCCCGATGGATCCATCCGTCTATACAAGCGCCTACCCATCATAGGTAGTTGATCGGTTCATGGGTTTTAGGGACTTTCCAAATTTTGGCAATACAGCTCTTAGCAAATAGCGTTTCACAATCAATACAATCAACGCTTATGTTCATCTTTCAAAAGCATTTAATCAAACCTCTTACATTTATTTACAAAAACTTGTTTTCGTTCAAAGCATATAGTCAAACAACGAATGTTCATTCACAACCATGTATCCTTTCAAAAAGCATATATGTAAACAACATGTATTTTTATACCAACAACATGTATTCCCCCCTCGCGGGTTTATAAACACATATAAAGCAATAAAAGCGAGGCTATGAACTCACCTGATATAGCTATTACACGTAGATCAAGGAACAAACTTCCAATAGTCGATACACGACTTCACGAGATACCAATTGCTCGTTGATCGAGAGCAAGATGCCCAACGGTCAACATATGACCGAACGAGACCTAAAATGACGAGACGCGTCTTAGGCTCGAGACGAGAAATAAATCATACATATATGTAAATAGTTCATTTTAGTAGGTTTGGACATTGCATAAGCTTTATAAAACTTTTCGTAAGACTTTTGGTAAAAATTTACCATGTATTATCCCATTATGACAATTAAGCCCATTAAGGCCCATTACTGGCTCATTACACATTTATATAACTTAAGTCAATTTCAAAATTATTATTAAACTCCAATTTGGTTATTAATCTCGGGCCTAATAATGGCCCAATAGCAATTACAAGTGTAAGTCGGACTTTTGTTGCCCAAATCCACTTTATATGGTTTTTCGGTTCTAAAACGCCTCCAAACGATGTCCACTTAATATATCACGTTGGTCGAGTCTCGGGTTTCATAAATCTCAGTATATAGATGAGTCTATATTTCTCGAAAAGTGGGTCCTACCACCTCGTGTTATATAAAAATGGTCAAGTTTTACGTTATATTAATATGGTTCAATTTTTACAAATTCTCGACATACCTCATAAATTTGATCGTTTCTCTTAAACCATAAATAATTTACATGAGTTATTTTCACCAAAATCATTCTTAACTTATATAGTTTACTTATTATTAGTCCAATTACTCCTAATTTATACTTATCATGGCTCATTGACCCATTCTATTACTTAGAAGAGTTGGCTGTTTTTCGCAGCCAACTTCAGTTCCACCGTTTTGACCGCCATTTACAAACCGTTTATCCGTAGAAAACCATCCGATTCGTGTGTGTTCTACATAAGTTTAGCTACAACCCATAGTTTTACCTTTTTCAATGGTTCTGGGATCTAAAATGAGTTCTTAGTCTGTTTACACAGCATGTTCAGATTTGACACTTTTTATCGTTTTGGCGATATCTAATTCATCGGGTATCGTCACGGGACGAGCGACCCGGCCAAATCACCACAAAACATATATCTATCCATATATATGATTACCCAAGTATTAAGACCTACTGATTTTGGGCCGAAACTCATTTAGCTACTGTTCCAAATCAATAAACTACATCCATAATTAAGGGCTTGTTTTAGCTTGCATTTTTGATGTCACAAATCATATACAATGTCTAAAACCATATTAAATAAGCTTTTACAATCATTATCATTAGAGAATAATAATTACAATCATTATCGAGAGAAGTCTAACGTATTACTCGTACATAGACGATAATCAATAATAACCATACTGACGATGGTAATGAACGATTCATACCAACGAAACACGAGTCGAAGAAATACATACGTATACAAAATAAACATAAAGCAAGTCTGGCACACTTGAGCCCACTCATTTATAATTCGCTGTTTACATCCAAAGGCGTCCCAATCGATGTAAACAAGAATTATAAATTTATGGTTCGGGAATTTATAACTTTCTTGTTCAAATAAAAAGGCGTCCCCATTTATTTCAACAAGACGATTATAAATCATCCTACTCAGTAATACCGTCACAAAACACGATACCATAACCAAATTAAATGCCAAGAAAATTACCGGGTGTCAAACTTACTCCATGATTTCTGTATTCAAACGTCCCATTCCATCTGAATAAAGAAACCATAAACAATCTAAGGTATAGTGGTTTAAAACTTTCTTATTCAAATGTCCCAATCCATTTCAATAAGAGAACCTTAAACGACACATAGTTGGGCGATTTAATATCCTATATCTAAATGTCCCATTCCATTTAGATACAAGGTATTAAGTCACTCAACCGAATGACTACTACGAGCATATCTTTGTTGTACCCAAATATATAGTTTATTGGGTATATATATATTTTAGGTCCAACATTGGCATCCTCTTTTTCGCCACAAAACGTAATCAAACACAATTCAATTTTAAACGTTATATTACGTAGAAGATGTCTCCTTGAAGAAATGATTCTTCAAAATCATAAGGAGTGCAGAAATATAATAATACGCTTACCAATTACGTTTCAAAAGGAGATGTCCTAAAATGGCACATCACGATGCGATGACAAAAATCGAGCTTAAATTAGTCGATATGCGATAGATATGAAACAACATATATGTACACAAAATATCAAACGAGTTCCATACTCGCACTCGGATAATAAATTAATTATCGAGAAAGGTGATTGGCGGCGAGGCCAAACTCTCTATAAAACCGTATCATAAAATGTTCGATAATCACGCAAGGACCATTGCTTCATGCGCAATACCCTTAAATGCCATACTATATACATTCATATACATACAACCATTTCTACATACACATAGGATCACATTATCACAACCAAGCATTGGTTTCTAGGAGCCATGAGCGCGCGGATACTTTGTAAGGAAATCAAACAATTTTACGAAAGAGCAGTTATAGTCTAGGTTTTAAAAATGACCTAGTTCGCTATAACTAGTGCTCTGATACCAATCTGTAACACCCCCAATTTCACAAGGCAGCGGAATATCAACATTGGGTGTTACTTCATAGCACATCGCACACAGTCATAGAAAACAACCTCAAAAGAGACGTTTTATAAAATAAACCATTCGACAATTTTATAAATATCAGAGTTCAATAAAAAGAGGTCCCAACAACTATTTCAAACTTTAATAAAAATAAAGATTTGTCAAATGTATCGAATGGAAATTGTTTGCTTTGCCTTTGCTTTATCTCACGCAGCTCCATGCTCCAGCTGATCATAAACCTATACACCTGAGAATACATGCTAAACTGTCAACACAACGGTTGAGTGAATTCATAGGTTTGAAATAAACAATAATGGTTTTTATAGTAAACCATAAAGCTTTTGAACACAAGAATCTCATCCACTGTCAATATTGTAACACATACAATATCCAAAGTCTGCGCTATTCTGCTAAGCCATGACACCGAAGCCTTAAGTATAAATAATGCCCTAGTCAGGTATCTTTCCTAGTACCCCCTTACTTCTCATATAACACATCTGGCTGAGCCTCCAACCCACAGGTGCGACCTGCCCAGGTGGGGGCCATCCCCGATGGATCCATCCGTCTATACAAGCGCCTACCCATCATAGGTAGTTGACCGGTTCATGGGTTTTAGGGACTTTCTAAATTTTGGCAATACAGCTCTTAGCAAATAGCGTTTCACAATCAATACAATCAACTCTTGTGTTCATCTTTCAAAAGCATTTAATCAAACCTCTTACATTTATTTAAAAAAACTTGTATTCGTTCAAAGCATATAGTCAAACAACGAATGTTCATTCACAACCATGTATCCTTTCAAAAAGCATATATGTAAACAACATGTATTTTTATACCAACATCATGTATTCCCCCTCGCGGGTTTATAAACACATATAAAGCAATAAAAGCGACGCTATGAACTCACCTGATATAGCTATTACACGTAGATTAAGGAACAAACGTCCAATAGTCGATACACGACTTCACGAGATACCAATTGCTCGTTGATCGAGAGCAAGATGCCCAACGGTCAACATATGACCGAACGAGACCTAAAATGACGAGACGCGTCTTAGGCTCGAGACGAGAAATAAATCATACATATATGTAAATAGTTCATTTTAGTAGGTTTGGACATTGCATAAGCTTTATAAAACTTTTCGTAAGACTTTTGGTAAAAATTTACCATGTATTATCCCATTATGACATTTAAGCCCATTAAGGCCCTGATATGAGTGTATTTACTCATATCATTAGTAGCTTAAAACAATGAAATATTGCTTGAATTATATCAAATATGCCTTGGATATGCTTGTTTCTTGTTTTCATGTGTGTAGGTACCAAGTTCGCGAAAATCGACAAAAATCGACACGAGATTGATGAAAAAGATCGAGGAAGCCAAAACCGAGCTCAACTTTAGGGGATTTAATATTTAAATAAGTAAATTGGGCCAAGTGGATCCTACATCGGCTTATTGGGCCTGAAAAGCCCAATTTTGGATTTATAGTAAATACTTCTTTGACAAGTCCATTTTATGGCCCAATTGAGGAAAATAAAATGGAACGGATGTTGTGATTTGGGCCTAAAGCCCAAATGTGAATTCAACAAAATAAAATGGAACGGATGATGGCCTAGGGTTTACATCATTTCTATACGTTTTTATAAAACGTAAAATCTTTATCCACTCACAAACATTGATATTCACATTCGGATAAATAACCCATTCACTTCCATCCATTCATTTTCCCTACATGTCACACCTCATTTATCCTTTCACACGTTTTGTTTTCTCATCCACTCAATTTCACCCACACGTTTCACTCACATAAAAAAACGTCACACTCCCATTAAATAAATAAAACGCATCCCATTTTCTTTCACACACATATTTACTTTTCGATACAAACAAAGAATCACCTTCTTCCCCATTCATCTTTTCACCCCAAACCTGTAAAAAATCTACTGTTCAAAAAACCTAGGTAAATAAATAATGGTTTTTACAAAGGGCTTTTCATATATTTAATTAATTCAAACCAAGGGGAATAAAACCCCCTTGGTTTAAGGAAGAGAGGGTGTGGAACGGATTTGCTACGTGGCCAATTATGATTTGTTGCTACACATCGTTCCATCTATCCAGCCAATTAGAGTCCTCAAAAGAAGCACAAGAAGCACACACGGATGCCACGTTGGCAATCCGTGTGCGCTACAAGAGATGATAACCGTCAGATTGAAGAAAGAGAATAAGAGATTGATCCAAAGGCTACAATTTAAAAGGAATATCCATTTGAAGATGCGGATATTCGCTGCTCAACAAGCCTTGGGAGGCTATAAATACCCCCATTTTTCTTGTGTAATGCATCCTTTACTTTATTTTTTAATATTATGCTGTTGAATTAGTGGTAGGATTAATATTGTATTTCTTTTACAAATCATGTATTGAGTTTAGTTATTAATAAAATCAGTCAGTTCTTTCAATTGGTGCATCGTTTTACTTTCTCTTTACTGCTTTTTACAAGTTAATCTTATTACTGCTTCAAAAGGATAATATTGGTGATGATGAAAATAAGCTAATTAATAGCTTAATTTTTGTTATTAAAAGTAAAAAGGATTAAAAGAATTTTTCCCCACTGGAAAAGTTAAATACGAATCTGTTTGGTTCAATGGAGGTTGATTGGAGTTCGGTTGAAGGTTACTGTTTTCGTGGTGTTGTTTGATGGTGTAAGGTGGTTCGATTTGGTTAAGTTGGCTCAGCGCCACACTTCTTCTCAACGGGTTCATCAAAAGGTGAGTTTCGATTTTGTTTTCATGTTTAACTTTAGCTAATCATCGAGTTTATTTAAAGGGAAGTTGATTTATCTGATTAATTTGTAAACTGCTTATTTTTGTTTACTGTATTGAAGTTATATATTGATGAGTTTGAGTAGTGTGTTTTAAGTTTAAATTTTCTGAATAATGGGATTGCTGAATGATAATTTAGTAAGGGTTCATATCTGTTAAAGTTAGTATGTCCTTGTTCGACTCAGTGTTTAGTTTATTTTAGTAACTGAACTTTACTGAGATATTCATGGTTTTATATCTGGGAATTTAAGTGTTACTGATATGTAAGTAAAAGCTATATAGTTTTAGTTTTGAACTGCTCTTTGGAGAAAAAAAATGGATAATACTGTCATATCTGCTCCTTTTTAATTCGTGGCTAGATAAATGAAGAGTTGTTAACTGATTTATATTTTCTGTATGCCTGCATTTTGCTGTATGAAGATTGAGTTTATATCAGTTCAATTTTGGTTATGCTTTGTTGAATTATCAGCTTAGTTCATATTTTAATTCTTGTTTGCTATTTTATTGTTTTAAATTTGATTGATCTGTTTATTTCTATATTGTTCAGTTATTAGCTTATCAGATTCACCTTATCTGATAAGCTCAAAAGTTGTTTGCCTAAACAACTTAACAATATAAGCTCACAAGTCTTTCCTGAGACTTAATTTACTAAATCTGTCAAAAAAGGAATTAATCCAAAAATTATGTCATGCGTGGGAATCGACCTCGAGACCCCCTTCTTGAATGTCCAACGTGATAACCAACTGGGCTACACGCCCTTTTGATTTTAATATCTCTTATTTCATTAATATAGTATTAATAACTTGGCAGCTTTTGTTTTAGTTTTATTTTCTTATTCACGTTTTTTATTTAATATAACTTTTTATTCCTTTATATTAAAGTAAATTCTTTATATAAAAAGTAGTTTAAGTAAAAATAAAATAAAAAAAAATGTTTTTATTTAAATAGTTTAATTAGTTTAAATTTTAATTAGCTTAATTTTCATAACTTTAGATTTAATAAAAAAAAATTGTTTTTAAATAATTTGTTTTAAGTATTTTTTAATAAATAAAGTAAATTAGTGAAAAAGTTATCACATTAAGTAGAATTAAATTTTATAGAGTATAAATTAGTTTAATTTTTAATTAGCTTTATTTTTAAGTAATTAATTGTTTGTAGAATTTTAAATAGGCGGGGTTTCGATTCATGCACTTTAGGTTAATTTTTAATAGCTTAAAATTGGTAGAATTTAATTGTAGTCTAAAAACCGAAAACCAATTCAAATTGATTGTCCAAATCAAAGCAAAACGTCTCAAATTCATAAGATCTTCGTGTACAACGAACTCGACTCACTCACGTGTTTAATTGAATTCGTCATTGGTATTATTAGACTATTACTTTTTCCTAAAGGTAATTTTCTAATTTACCCTATAACGTATATCAAATTATCACTATACACATCCACAAACATCAAAAATTTTGGCGCCGCTGCCGGGGATCTTGTGTACGATTCGTCTTTTGTGGAGATTTGTTGATCGTGGATTTGAAGACCCTTTCCGTCCTCGGAAAGTTTGTTATTTTTCTATTAAGTAGTATGTATCGTTTTTCTCGTTTTTTTTTTGTGAATAATATATTGTATTACGTAGAACAATAATTTTAAATACTTTCCAAATAAGCCTTAGTTGGGATTTCATCACCTAGCTATTGTATTCGAACCCAAAACAAAAATAAAGGCAAAATAGATAAATACTAATAAGAAGTTTGAACTCGATTTATACAAACTATAAGGTGGGTATAAGGCGACGTGCTATAAAAGGCCGTCTAAGGAAAAAGGTTTATAAGTGCTTTGTGCCACCTCGTTTCCCCGATTGCTTGTGAGTATATTGAGAGGGACGACCTATTATTGGTTTGCCGACTCAAGTAGTAATAAATCTTATTTTTTGTTGTTTACTTATTGAACCTCGAGACGTTTAGGTTTTCACCTATCGTTTCAAAGTCGACCGAGGGTAATTTACTTCCATAGTAGTTATCCTTATTCCTTGTTTTTTATCGATCATTTTTGATTGAGCAGTACAAAATAAAATACAAAAAATAATCTTCTTTCTTGTCTAATTTCTTTTCTTCAATCCTCTAAATTCTCGTCTTTGTAGTCTATGCAATTACGTTCTTCTCGTCTTGTGATTGATTTTAATAGGCTTGAAAATATTCCTCATAGAAATAGAAATCGTCAACAACGAATAGTGGAACCCGAGATTCCACCTTTTGTTGTAGAGATGGCCGATAACCGAACAATGGAGGAATTCCTCCGTGCACCCACCGAAGGGTATGGGGAAGCAATCGTTGTGCCGGCTATTTTGGCGGATCATTTTGAGATTAAGACGGGTCTTTTATCGCTCATTCGTGCCGACCAATTTCGTGGCAATGGGATCGATAGCCCGCATTCTCACATTCGGAATTTTAATCGAATTACCTCGACTCTCAAGTTTAGAGATGTGCCGAATGACGTGATTAAGCTCATGCTTTTTCCGTACTCGCTCGAGGGTAATGCTAAGCTTTGGTATGAAAAAGAACCACCGGGTTCGATTTTAACTTGGGATGATTTATTGTCATAGTTTATGAATTATTTCTTTCCACCATCCAAGACAACACACTTTAAAAATGAGATCACTAGATTTGAACAAAAAGTGCATGAATCGTTTGGGGTTGCTTGGGAAAGATTTAAGGATTTGTTAAGACAATGTCCACACCACGGTTTCTCGGAATTGCATCAAATAAATACTTTTTATAATGGGCTTAATATGATTGAACAAGATTCTTTAAATGCCGCCGCGGGTGGAAATCTTTTAAGAAAAACACCGAGAGACGCGTGGAGAATAATTGAGGATAAGTCTAGAGCACAATATTCACGAAATACACCGGTTGTTTCCAATGGGAATTCATCTAATCACGAGATTGCTAGATTGGACTCTAAGATTGATAGTGGATTTGCGACTTTGTTGAGTGAGATTAGGAAGAATCCTCATGGATCGATTAATATGATTGAGAATATTTGTGTATCATGTGGTGGAGCACATCCTAATTATGCTTGTTTAAACACGGGTTTTGATCAAGCTAGTGCTTTTGCCGCGACGGGAACTTATGGCTCCAACGGTCAAGTTCCTCGTCAAAATCATGTTGCTCCACCGGGTTTTCCACCGGTTCAAAATAGGTACAACAATGGAAATAATGGGAATAATTTTAACCGTGGTAACCAAGGGAATTATAATCAAGGAAATGGGTTTAATGCTAATCAAAACAATCAAGGTTTTCAAGGGAATAATCAAAATGATTTGTCAAGCTACATGAAATCAAATGAGGCAAATATGAAAGCTTTTCAAAATAACATTCAAGGGCAAATTAATACTTTGAGACTCGATTTTCAAAATACGATTAAAGGGCAAAACAATAAGATTGAGCTTAATCAACAAAGGCTAGAGCAAAATAAATTGCTTTCTATATTTGAGGGATTCATGTCTAAACCATCATCTTCTTCGGGTTGCTTACCTAGTAATACCATTCCAAACCCGAAGGGAGAGCTTAAGGCCGTTACCGTTTATGATGATTGTGAGAGTTTAGATGAAGTTGAAGTGATTGAGTTTAAGCCTCCACCTAAGGAAACTTTCCTAGAAGTTACTAAGGCTACTTTGAATGTGATTAGTACCTCGGTTTTCTTTGATTTCTTCCCCGAGAAATATAAAGATCCGGGTCAATTCTTGATACCTTGTGTTTTCAATGAGCTTGGGGTTTGGAAAGGCCTAGCCGATCTAGGAGCTAGCATTAACATCATGCCCCTAGCCCTTTGGAAGACCATTGATTATGCACCTCTTAGTACCACTCGTATGATCATTGAGCTTGCTAATGGAACCACCACTCGACCGGTTGGTATAGCGGAAAATGTTATAATGAAAGTGGGAAACTTCTTGTACTTAGCCGATTTTGCTATAGTCGATTATGAGACCAATCCTCATGTGCCTATTATTTTAGGAAGACCATTTTTGTGCACGGCCAATGTTTTAGTTCATATGAGGAAAGAGGAAATTAAATTGTTTTATGGGGATAAAAGCATTGTGTTTAAACCGGAAAAGATTCCAAGATTTGCTCCTAAGAAAATTGAAAGTGTTAAGCTTGTTGAAACAATTGAAAATGATAAAAAAGCTCTTTTTGATAAAGGTGTTTTTCCAATTTTGGAAACTTCTAATTGTGATAAAGGAAAGTTGAAATCAAATGAAGAAGCTTGCTTTGTTGAAACATGTTGTAACCTTTCCTCATCTACACTCACTCCACACGAGGATGCTAAGATTGAAAAACAAATAGATGATTACTTAAGTGAGCCATTTGTGCTAGTGAGTTTGTTAATGAGATTTTTGACCCCGAGAGTGACATTGTTGTAATTGAAAAATCTTTGAAAATGGACTCATTTTCACTCTCTTCTAAGGATCATGTTGATGTTCTTAAGACACAATCTTCCTTTGAAGAGCCTTTGATTCCTAACTTCACACCGAGTGAGGTTAGCGATTATTCATGTGATAAGTTCATCGATGAACTTTTTGCTATCCTTGATCCACTTCCACAGGGAAGTGAAGACGTTTCCGATCTCGAGATCGAACGTGACTCTTGTGTTTTACCTACCATTCTCGAGGAATTCGCCGATGAATTGCCTTCAAATGAGAATGATGATCTAGTATCCGAGTGTGACACACTCGATACTTTGTCGGATATGTCTTGTGATGACAAGGATGACGACACTTTCGTGCCTTACTCAAATCCTCTTTTTGAAGTTTCATTGAACAATAATCCATTGTTTCAAGAGGATTTTGAGAGCATCATACCTCCTACATCTCACAACCTTTGTGATGATGATCTTCTCATGAAGGAGGTTGATGAGTTTCTTTATATAGACATTCCTTCGGAATTTGAGGAAGAGTCTAATGAAGGTGATGAAGACTCTTGGTTTGATCACCCGATTTATGATGATGATAATGTTGACCCGGAGGGAGAAATTACTTTTGCTCCTATTATCCTTCCCACTCGCTTTGATCTTAATGTGCGGGTTTTTCATGCGACTCGTTTTGAGTACCATGATCCCTTTATTCACATTCAAAAGAGTGAAAAGGTCAACAAAGTCATGCAAGTTGAAACCACCATGGTTGAGACTTTTATCCCACCATTATTATGTGCTTCATATGATTTAGGATTAGCATGGGGGGACGACACCTTGTTGTCTATTCCTTTCTCCACCGAGGACGAGGTATTCGATCCTGGAATCGTCGATTTAGGGAAATCTCAGCCTTTCACCGATGCAATAAATGAAAGATTTTTCTATCATTTTGGTGCGAGTTTATCTCGGGGAGCATGCTATATCCATTCCACCATTTGTGATTTCCATCTCTTGTTAGAGATTTGTGTTGGATTTTTATCCTTTCGTTTGTCATCCGACAACGAGGATGAGATCTTTGACCCCGGCATCGTGCTTCATGTTGGTTTCTACTCCAATATGCCGGTTTTCACCATTTTCCCTAAGGACCAATGAATGCGGGGATCGAGTCGAGCTCATGACTCAATGAACAAAAACGAGGTGCCTTGTGGGGGAGTCCCATACATTCTATCTTCTTTCTATTTTCTAACACCTAATAAGGCTTGATCTTTCAAGTTCGTGTTCGTGTTTTGTTGTGTTGTGATCTTAGGTACGACCCTAATTTTTGAAGACTCTCGTGTTCGGTTTTTGCCGGTCCACTTGATCTTCCATTCTTTGAATGCCAAAAGGGGCACACACTCTCTTTCCCTTGATTATTATTGACTAACGTTTTATCTTGAGGCATAATTAATAAACGGCTTATAGATTTGCGTGCTCTTTCCATACTAGGAATTCGCATTATTCGTGTCTTAGCAAGGGGGTGTTACTCTTGAGCTAAGAAACATTGAGGACAATGTTTGGTTTTAGCATGGGGGAGTCAATCGATATAATCGCTTGCAATTGCTTTTGTCGTGTCCAAACGTGGTTTTTCTCATTTTTCAATAAAATTTTAAAATTTTAGTGTTATTTTTAAGTTTTAATAAATAAAATAAGTGTTTTTGAGACGAATGTAAGTTTTCAATAAGAATAGTTTTTGACTCGACTCGGTTTTTAACCTTAGCTTTTCCTTAACGTATTTGAATTAAGTTTTGCTAGGCTATTATATAGGGAGCTTTAAAACGCGAAATCTTAATTCATACGAGTTAAGGACAAGAACTTTTCGCAAGCTCCTATAATTGATCCTAGAAAGTCGTTTATCAAGGAAACTTTAAAACTCAAATTCTAAAACTTACAAAAGTATAAGAAGTTGCAAGATCCTATAGATGACTTGAAAACCCAAAACTTTGATTTAATAGGCTAAGTATCCATTGATTTCATTCTTGGAATTTTACAATATGGAGAACAAGAGATGATAGAGCCAATTATAAGTGTGGTATTCTTTCGAGAATTTATGTGAGTTAATTATGAGCCTATTCTCCCATCACTTGTTAATAAATTTAATTGCAATAAATAATGTTGAACTATTTGAAAAGTTACTTAGCTTCTAGCCCAAGATCGTTTAAAAGTTGCTCGGTATGGATTAGAGTTCATAGCCAAGGCATAACTTATTGAAGCGGGATGCGAAGACTGGCGAGTCCAAAAAGGTCCTAACAAGACATGAGGACTATGTTTTATTGCTAAAGATCTCAAGTGATGTGAAGACTCATTTATCAAAAATCAATATGAAGGATCGAGACACACGACGAAAAGCAAAATACTCCCAAAAAGTCATGGAGAAGTCTATCCAAAAAGACCAAAATAAGGTATGAGGATAAATGAAGCCAAGTCCAAAAAGGAGGCGGATCGTTGTAAATCAAAATCCCAAGTAAAGATTGGAGAAAAATGAAGAAGTCGTGGTCCAAGTATGAATCTCTCAAAAATTCAAGTGAAGAAATATTATGAAGAGAAGACCATTATTTCGTGAACGTCTCTCAAGGTTGGAAGTATTAAGTCACTGCCAAAGATCGGTCCGAGAAAGGTCTCAAATCGCGAAACAAGTTATGCCAAGATATGAACTTTATGAAGTCCCGAGAAACAGTTTTAAAAGATTTTGTCCTTTAGCTAACTATTGATTAAATCGTTCACTTTATTTTCGGCCTAATAAATTATCGAAATAAGTCAACAATGCATCTCGTGATCATTCAAGACAACAATAAAATAAAAGAGATACACCTAGGAATAAGGGAGTCTAAGTGAATAATTAGCCCACATGAATTCGTGTTAGCCTACCAACTTATAACAACAATGATCTTGTTTTTGCACTTGGCATGGAAAAGTGAAAAGTCGGGGACGATGAATCTATTTGAGCTTTTATGATCTTTAAAGTTATTTTATGTCTTTGCAAAATAAAATGTCAAAAGTTGAATAATGGTGTAGTTATAGTTTTATTTTATCATTGCGTGAGGACACGACAATTGCTTAGCATGGGGGAATTTGATATGAGTGTATTTACTCATATCATTAGTAGCTTAAAACAATGAAATATTGCTTGAATTATATCAAATATGCCTTGGATATGCTTGTTTCTTGTTTTCATGTGTGTAGGTACCAAGTTCGCGAAAATCGACAAAAATCGACACGAGATTGATGAAAAAGATCGAGGAAGCCAAAACCGAGCTCAACTTTAGGGGATTTAATATTTAAATAAGTAAATTGGGCCAAGTGGGTCCTACGTGGGCTTATTGGGCCTGAAAAGCCCAATTTTGCATTTATAGTAAATACTTCTTTGACAAGTCCATTTTATGGCCCAATTGAGGAAAATAAAATGGAACGGATGTTGTGATTTGGGCCTAAAGCCCAAATGTGAATTCAACAAAATAAAATGGAACGGATGTTGGCCTAGGGTTTACATCATTTCTATACGTTTTTATAAAACGTAAAATCTTTATCCACTCACAAACATTGATATTCACACTCGGATAAATAACCCATTCACTTCCATCCATTCATTTTCCCTACACGTCACACCTCATTTACCCTTTCACACGTTTTGTTTTCTCATCCACTCAATTTCACCCATACGTTTCACTCACATAAAAAAAAACGTCACACTCCCGTTAAATAAATAAAACGCATCCCATTTTCTTTCACACACATATTTACTTTTCGATACAAACAAAGAATCACCTTCTTCCCCATTCATCTTTTCACCCCAAACCTGTAAAAAATCTACTGTTCAAAAAAACCTAGGTAAATAAATAATGGTTTTTACAAAGGGTTTTCATATATTTAATTAATTCAAACCAAGGGGAATAAAACCCCCTTGGTTTAAGGAAGAGAGGGTGTGGAACGGATTTGCTACGTGGCCAATTATGATTTGTTGCTACACATCATTCCATCTATCCAACCAATTAGAGCCCTCAAAAGAAGCACAAGAAGTACACACGGATGCCACGTTGGCAATCCGTGTGCGCTACAAGAGATGATAACCGTCAGATTGAAGAAAGAGAATAAGAGATTGATCCAAAGGCTACAATTTAAAAGGAATATCCATTTGAAGATGCGGATATTCGTTGCTCAACAAGCCTAGGGAGGCTATAAATACCCCTATTTTTCTTGTGTAATGCATCATTTACTTTATTTTTTTAATATTATGTTGTTGAATTAGTGGTAGGATTAATATTGTATTTCTTTTACAAATCTTGTATTGAGTTTAGTTATTAATAAAATCAGTCAGTTCTTTCAATTGGTGAATCGTTTTACTTTCTCTTTACTGCTTTTTACAAGTTAATCTTATTACTGCTTCAAAAGGATAATATTGGTGATGATGAAAATAAGCTAATTAATAGCTTAATTTTTGTTATTAAAAGTAAAAAGGATTAAAAGAATTTTTCCCCACTGGAAAAGTTAAATACGAATCTGTTTGGTTCAATGGAGGTTGATTGGAGTTCGGTTGAAGGTTACTGTTTTCGTGGTGTTGTTTGATGGTGTAAGGTGGTTCAATTTGGTTAAGTTGGCTCAGCGCCACACTTCTTCTCAACGGGTTCATCAAAAGGTGAGTTTCGATTTTGTTTTCATGTTTAACTTTAGCTAATCATCGAGTTTATTTAAAGGGAAGTTGATTTATCTAATTAATTTGTAAACAGCTTATTTTTGTTTACTGTATTGAAGTTATATATTGATGAGTTTGAGTAGTGTGTTTTAAGTTTAAAATTTCTGAATAATGGGATTGCTGAATGATAATTTAGTAAGGGTTCATATCTGTTAAAGTTCGTATGTCCTTGTTCGACTCAGTGTTTAGTTTATTTTAGTAACTGAACTTTACTGAGATATTCATGGTTTTATATCTGGGAATTTAAGTGTTACTGATATGTAAGTAAAAGCTATATAGTTTTAGTTTTGAACTGCTCTTTGGAGAAAAAAAATCGATAATACTGTCATATCTGCTCCTTTTTAATTCGTGGCTGGATAAATGAAGAGTTGTTAACTGATTTATATTTTCTGTATGCCTGCATTTTGCTGTATGAATATTGAGTTTATATCAGTTCAATTTTGGTTATGCTTTGTTGAATTATCTGCTTAGTTCATATTTTAATTCTTGTTTGCTATTTTATTGGTTTAAATTTGATTGATCTGCTTTATTTCTATATTGTTCAGTTATTAGCTTATCAGATTCACCTTATCTGATAAGCTCAAAAGTTGTTTGCCTAAACAGCTTAACAATATAAGCTCACAAGTCTTTCCTGAGACTTAATTTACTAAATCTGTCAAAAAAGGAATTAATCCAAAAATTATGTCATGCGTGGGAATCGACCTCGAGACCCCCTGCTTGAATGTCCAACGTGATAACCAACTGGGCTACACGCCCTTTTGATTTTAATATCTCTTATTTCATTAATATAGTATTAATAACTTGGCAGCTTTTGTTTTAATTTTATTTTCTTATTCACGTTTTTTATTTAATATAACTTTTTATTCCTTTATATTAAAGTAAATTCTTTATATAAAAAGTAGTTTCAGTAAAAAAAAATAAAAAAAAATAAAAAAAAAATGTTTTTATTTAAATAGTTTAATTAGTTTAAATTTTAATTAGCTTAATTTTCATAACTTTAGATTTAATAAAAAAAATAGTTTTTAAATAATTTGTTTTAAGTAATTTTTAATAAATAAAGTAAATTAGTGAAAAAGTTATCTCATTAATTAGAATTAAATTTTATAGAGTATAAATTAGTTTAATTTTTAATTAGCTTTATTTTTAAGTAATTAATTGTTTGTAGAATTTTAAATAGGCGGGGTTTACATGCACTTTAGGTTAATTTTTAATAGCTTAAAATTGGTAGAATTTTATTGTAGTCTAAAAACCGAAAACCAATTCAAATTGGTTGTCCAAATCAAAGCAAAACGTCTCAAATTCATAAGATCTTCGTGTACAACGAACTCGACTCACTCACGTGTTTAATTGAATTCGTCATTGGTATTATTAGACTATTACTTTTTCCTAAAGGTAATTTTCTAATTTACCATATAACGTATTTAAATATCACTATACTATCTACGACACATCAGGCCCATTACTGGCTCATTACACATTTATATAACTTAAGTCAATTTCAAAATTATTATTAAACTCCAATTTGGTTATTAATCTCGGGCCTAATAATGGCCCAATAGCAATTACAAGTGTAAGTCGGACTTTTGTGGCCCAAATCCACTTTATATGGTTTTTCGGTTCTAAAACGCCTCCAAACGATGTCCACTTAATATATCACGTTGGTCGAGTCTCGGGTTTCATAAATCTCAGTATATAGATGAGTCTATATTTCTCGAAAAGTGGGTCCTACCACCTCGTGTTATATAAAAATGGTCAAGTTTTACGTTATATTAATATAGTTCAATTTTTACAAAGTCTCGACATACCTCATAAATTTGATCGTTTCTCTTAAACCATAAATAATTTACATGAGTTATTTTCACCAAAATCATTCTTAACTTATATAGTTTACTTATTATTAGTCCAATTACTCCTAATTTATACTTATCATGGCTCATTGACCCATTCTATTACTTAGAAGAGTTGGCTGTTTTTCACAGCCAACTTCAGTTCCACCGTTTTGACCGCCATTTACAAACCGTTTATCCGTAGAAAACCATCCGATTCGTGTGTGTTCTACATAAGTTTAGCTACAACCCATAGTTTTACCTTTTTCAATGGTTCTGGGTTCTAAAATGAGTTCTCAGTCTGTTTACACAGCATGTTCAAATTTGACACTTTTTATCGTTTTGGCGATATCTTATTCATCGGGTATCGTCACGGGACGAGCGACCCGGCCAAATCACCACAAAACATATATCTATCCATATATATGATTACCCAAGTATTAAGACCTACTGATTTTGGGCCGAAACTCATTTAGCTACTGTTCCAAATCAATAAACTACATCCATAATTAAGGGCTTGTTTTAGCTTGCATTTTTGATGTCACAAATCATATACAATGTCTAAAACCATATTAATAAGCTTTTACAATCATTATCAGTAGAGAATAATAATTAGATATATAAATATGAGTATTACAAAAAGAAAATAAGGCAAACCTTACAAGAGGGAAAGAACAACAATCAATGGAATACGCTATCTCAAATCTTCATTATAAGATTAAAATTTCAACTAAGAATTGTAATATGAATAGATGTTTAGTGTTGGAGTCTCACGGCAAATAAACAAAGATGAGAAGCTGTTGTGATTGTATTAAATCAAAGAAATGGAAATGAAATGTTGAAAGTTACTTGCCTCTATTAAAGAGATGCAAAAATCAAATTGGCAATTGTCAAAACTATTACACGTGCGCCTACATTTGGATAAGGGTGATTATGGTATGTTATTTGTTTTATTTTTATTTCAAAATCGATAAAGCGGGTATTATCAAAGTTCGATATTTTAAAAGTTACGCGATTTAAAAGTTACATATAAAACACGAAAAATAAACGCTTAATATAAAATAAAAATAGCGACATTCGGAGAACATTTATGTTTAAATAAATAAATGAGGGTTATAATTTAATAAACGTCAACGCGTAGAATAAATGTATGACACTTAAAGGCTTAACGCAAATGACTAAGAATGCTCGTAAAACGAGAAATTAAAACGACGACGATAGAAAATATTTCTATGTCATGACGAGGATATTTACGGTCGATGACAGAATAGACTTATCGATAAATAATAAATGGCATGTATTTAATACGCTAAAGCCCTAACCATGATGGCTAGTCAATAATTTAATATTATTCATCGAACGAACATGATAAAAAAAGGCGAGTAGTAAATATTGGTCTGAATATTAGAAATAAGTATTAGAGCTCAGTCTAAATATTGATTTTAATTTTCAGGTTACTACAACATAACCATATTCATATAACGGTTTTTATTTAACTTTATACAACGTTATAAAACGTATTGTATGATGTTTTTACGACAATGGTTCGTATAATGATTTTGAAGGCAAAAGCCTATATCATGATTTTTGATAAGGATTTGTATAAAATGACTTTGGTTATTTTATGGCCTATTACAAAGATTTGTACAAAATGATTTTCGGTAACAATTAGATACCGATGATATATTAATGGTTTTATCAAACTCTTATGAATTCACTCGGCGTTTTCGCTGACCTTTTCTTTTAACATGTTTTATCTCAGGTACTTGAAGGTAATTCTCGGGAAGACAACAAGAATTCATGGCCCGCACTTATATATTAATTTCCATTCAAATGCTTTGTAAAACTTGTATGAAATACAATGACTTGGGACCTATGTAAATTTGATATTTATGAATGGAAATGCTTTATTATTAAATGACGCAATTTTTAAGCTTTGTCTATGATGTGAGTAATATGCTATCCCGTAACACCAACGAGTCTTCCGCTGTATTGAATTGTGTAAATTTGGGGGTGTTACAGTTTGGTACGAGAGCTCTCGTTATAGAGAACGAAAGATTTTTAAAACCAAGGTTTTGAATAAAACATTTCAAAATCTTTTAACTATAAACATTTTTATCAAAATGTCAAAAAATCATTTGACTATAACGGTGCCGAAGAATTCCCGAGTTACCAACAAGGCCAGACTGAGAAGTGTTATTTTAATATATATATATATAACTTGGATTATATATATACATATGATGTAATTTGATTACATGATTGTTTGATGATTATTTCTATATTTATACGAGGTATTTATACGACGTAGATTGTCACAAGGAACCCTAAATCCCCTAGCAAATTAAACTAAGCTATTTCTGTAGGAATTCTAGCTATTCCATATCTAAACCAAGTTGTGGATATTTATGATCCCAACAAAATGGTTGATATTCGTAGAAATGTAGATATTAGTTGATTGTGATATTGAAGAAGAATTAGCGAGATTAAAACTGATATCGATGTCATGACGATCTTTCCTTATAGAGTGGAGCTTGACAAAACGTTACCACCTGGAAAGGTGTCATCTGATTCGTTGTCACCCAATTCTTAAATTGTAATCGAAAGGTTAAATGTTGCACTTGAGGATGTCAATGGAACCATTACCCAAAATCCTCATGCCACTAGTACCTTTCCGAGAAGTCTAATTGAATGATCGAGTCATTTTATACTAGTGACTTATTTGATAACTATTGTTGTAAGAGCTATAGGATTGGAAATTAAGTATTGTTCATATCGAGCTTTTATTGCCTTTTTAAGGTTTATGTTGCATTGAGTATAAGTTGGTTGAAACTTGAATAAAGTAAAATTTAACTCGTATGGAATATGAGATTGATAAGAGGAAGTCGTTAAGTCATGTGATTGAATTATAAGATTTTAATTGATTGTTGGTTCGTGTTAAGGATTGTTCCTAGGCCATTTTCCAATAATGAGGATGCCCAGTGTCCAAGAAATAAATTGAAGAAATCTTCTTCTGAATTGGACCGATGGATCTTCCGGGACAGGTGGAACCTCCACGACTCTTGTAGATTAGTATTTATTGTGGTATCTTTTAAAAATCCCTAACTTAACTGAGACATCAGTTGGTAGGATGAGTTCTTGGAATTGTATGACATAGTGACACGTAATGTGTTACAGTACAGTTTTGACTTGTTTGTGATTAATGAAAAGACTACTTTTGATTGCTAAATTCTACATGTATCGATGTTACCTATCCTTTATTGCTTCATCCTAATGTTCGCATTAGTGATGCAACCATTGAACAAGTACTCATCTCGAATTGAGTTACGTTGTGGATTATTCTTTTTGAGTGCCATCGAGGTCATGAACCTCATTGGCTAAGCTCATTTCCTATCATATTCTAGTTAGTTCTTGGTGAACAACTTTGCATCACTCTTTTGCAGATCACTCATTGTTTTTATAAGCTAAAACAGTGTCCTTTGAGAAAATTGAATTTTCATCACTATAAGGATTATTCAAAGTGAGATTTATAAGTAATCGTTATCGAATGAAGTTGTTTATAAAACACCTTGGAAAACTTAATTGTTTTCATAACAAAGAAAATATTTGTAAATTTATTTTTGATTCTTATTTAAGAATTAAGCATGAAAATGTTTTTATTATAAACATGATGATAAAATTTTGACGAACTGAGTATTGCATCGTTAATCTTGAAATTGTATATAGTTGCGCGCCTACATAAAATTTGGAAGGGACCATGCAAGACTGATTAGTAGTCACCATGAAATTATTAATAAACACTAAATTTTCCTTGAAGATTGTGAAAGATTAAATTTTATGAGATCTGCAAGAAGTGCAAATAGGGACATATTGTTAAAGACACCTACATATGTGGCCGTACTATCTATTCTCCTGAATCGAATTTAATCATCTGTGGAAATTGTCTTATTTGACAATTGACAACTCTTTCTTGTCCAATTCTCCTGTGGTGAGATTCTTTGAAAAAGTATCTGATTACCGAGTGTTAATACCCAACTGGGTGTATCGACGTTCCTATAGTTTCTTTTGATTAGATTTCATTTGAATGACCTGGGTAACGATCCGAGGAGCTTTCGAATGCGTATTCGAATCATGAAAACATGGGATATATTCATATTCGTTAGTGTTTTCGTCTGTATCTGATTTGAATTTCTCTCGCGTAGATTATGCGTTGACCTTACCCTTTTTAAGGTTAGTTAGGTCTCCAGATATCCTTGAATTCTGAAGGATTATGAGTTATTATTAGTCCTTTGAGAAGTTCACATCTTATCGACAGCAATAAAACTAAAAAGTTGATAATGCCAGTAGAATGGATTGATTGATTATGACATGACGACATTGTCTTAATTAATGGGAACCCGTGTAAAAATCCCCTAAAAGATAAGATGTTGATTATCAAATGTGATCTAAATAATTCTTCATGGATGACCATATCCTGTATTTAGACTTGAAATTATACCATGAATGGTTATGAACTAGTCATAGATCTTGTAATCAAGAAAGAACTTAAAGTAAACTTATTAAAAGATGTTTTTGTTATCTGAAATTTTAGGAGGTAATTGCTAGTGACGTACCTAGACTTTTGCCATTAAGGCAAGTTGAATTTGGTATTGATTATATTCCCGGTGCTGCACTTGTGGCATGTGCACTGTACGTCAGCACCATCTGAATTAAAAGATTATCGTACAACTGAGAGAGTTGTCGGAGAAAGCTTTTATTTTACCGAGCTCGTCATTATGAAGAGCTATGGTGTTATTATTCCTTATATCTGTTGAATTACTGTGAACTAGGTAAATTGATGATAAAAATCTATATCCACTACCCAAGATGATAGATTTGTTCGATCATTTACAAGGTTTTGGTGTATATTAAAAAATTTGATCCACGACATGGTTATCATCAACTTCGCGTCCGCGAAAAAGATTATCTATTCCAATCACTACATCCAAAACTTATAATGAACATTATGAGTTTCATGTGATGTCGTTTGGATTGACCAATACACATGTAGCATCCATAAATTTGGTGAATCACGTGTGTAGGCTGTAATTTGATAAATTCATGCTTGTGATCATTAAGGACTATTTGCTTGTTTATAGAATAAGAAGGAGTTAATAATAATTTATAAACTGCCCTGAATTGGCCGAGTAGTTAAAACCTATACCTTAAGTATTTAACATGTGATTAAAGACTAAATCCTTTACATTATTTGACCGTGTGATTAATAGATAATGGAATCTATATTGACTCTTCAAAAATTTGAGCCATTTAAGATTTTGGGTTTTACCAAAAAGAAAGTGCAAATATGTTTTGACAAATATTTTATCAAAAGAATTTTTAAGGAATCATTCGCTTATAACCAAATCATTTAACTAAACTCCTGTTTAGGGGTAAATCTTTGTGTATACCTCAAGACAACCTAAGAGGGATTGAGGAAACCTTTTAAACCATGACTTGAAATTTGAAACGATAATTTTTGCTTGTCAACTAAGAAAATTGTTACCAAAGTATAAACAAAGATTTTTCGAACATTTACGAATCTCACTAATTATTTTCGGTAAATCAACAAAAACAAAAAAAGTTCTTGTTAATTAAATTCAAATTTATTTTGAACATTTTCCTATAATTGGACGAACTGAGAAATTTAAAACTTTTTACGTTTACGTTTCATAAAATTAAATATTTATTATAAATTTACTTGTAATATTTATCGACGCTTTAAAACGTCGGATTGAGCAAAACTGATAAAGATAATAGTTGAGACGAAACTAAAACATAAAAAATATGAAGAAAGAATTTCTGAGTGAATTGCGGTCATGATAATTATTTCATCCGGAAAGGTGAATGTAAATACTGACACATTATATAGAAAGGATAAAGAATCAATTAGGATGTGTTCCTTAGTAATGATGGTGCAAAATAAATTGTCAAACAATTTAAAATAACTGATGCTTGTAAAAAGGATAATATAGATAATAAAAGGGGTTCGCGGCTAATGTGAACCATCATAATTGAGAAGCCGATGGCGTTGAATGTTTAAAGGGCCGTTTATGGTTGCCTAAATATGGAGGATTTTGAGATTTAGTCATGTTGGAATCTCGTAAATATACGTATGTTATTCATGCCCTTTCTGATTTAATGTATCTTTATCTGAAGAAGTTGTACTAATGGCAAATTATGAGGGCAGAGATCGCCTCATACATTAGTAAACGTCTAACTATCGCAAAGGTCATCATCTGAATTTGATTCGATTTAGATCATCGTCGACAGACTGGTAAAATCTACTAATATCATTCCCGTTAATGATAGGTTCTCGATGAAGAAATTTACTCTTTGTATTTAAAGGAGTTATGTAAGCATGGTGTGCCTGTATCGATCATCTCTATCAAGATCCTCGCTTCGCATCGAATTTCTCGAGATTTGCTCAGAAGTCATTGGGAACGAACCTTGATGAAGAGTACTGTTTACCACCCTAATCGAAGGGACGAGGTAAAGTAACGATACAAACCACTAGAAGTCTTGTTTTATGGTTGAATGATTGACCTTTGGTAATAAACCGTATAATCGCTTTCCTTTGGAGAGATTATCATTGATAATTATCGTATTAGGATCGAGATCGAATCTTGTGAGGATATATATTAGAGCATCTGTAAGCAGGAGTTGGGATGAAGATACCCGACATACACCCATTGTGAGTTGGACATGTCTTTTATGTTTAAGGTTGCCTATGATGACAAAACTAACCTTACAAAATACCCGACCCGTGAAACTTGAAATGATTGTTGAAATTAGGATCTGATTATTGACTGCCAGTAGTGGGCAGGAGATTATGTGAATATGAAGTGTAGACCTTGAAGTGCAGGATGGGTAGCGAAGTTATGCCAAAAATTTTCACCATGGAAAGGTGAATTGATGATCTGAAAGATTATGGGAAATAAGTCCCCGTTGTATGGGACCGTTGAGATAATTTAAAAGTTGGTTTGAAAGGCATATAAGCTGGATCTACCCTAGGACTTCAAGAGCTGCGTGAATTATGTTTCGTATATCGAACTTGATGAAATGTCTATCAAGTGAGAATCTGATTATTTCATAGTAAAGTTTAGATGGGCGAAAAGTTGCATTCATCAAAAACCCGTGAACATCATGGATAGAGAAAGTAAGTCGACATTAAGCCTGATCTTATTCCCGTAGTTATGTTTGATGAAACTCGCGTATTCTAATGGATTACACTTGAGAGAAAAGACCGAATGTGGAGGAAATACCCACATGGATTTAACTCTATAAGAATTGAGTAGTAAGATAAATTGATCTTTGAGGATAAAGATCCTGTTTAGGGGTAGATGCTGTGACAATCCGTCAATTTATGGTTGATATTTTATTCTCAAATATTATTTAAAAACATTATTTTAATTTTATATTATGAACTCACTCATTTATGGGAAGAAATTTGGGTTTACGTCTTGAAGTAGCATCGACTACGTCTAAACCGGAGGATTCTACGTTACGTGCTTACATTTACATACACCGTTTTGGTGACAGCCCGACATTTCAGGAAATAAATTTATCCGTGAATATTATTTTTGGATTTTAAATTTGTGCTGGTTCATAAACTCACTAATTTACGAGCAGAGATTAGGACTTACGTGAATAATTTAACGTCCTTTACGATTAAACCGGAAACCTTAGGATTACGTATTTACGTTTTTGAACACCGGTTTTGATGAAACAAATTTTATTAGATTCGTTTTGTGTTGTTGATTCATAATTTATAAAAACGTTTTTCGTAAAACGACCTGGGGGCACGCAAATCGAGGAAACTAGAATCAAGGAGTACCCGTAAATTAGTGGGATGGGACAAGTTTTACACTTTCCCACCCCACTACATGGGACAGCCAAATGGGCTCCAACGCACACCATGATGTGTCAAACATGTAGCTTACATGCTACACTTGTCTAACTTAACTAAGTTAGCTAACAAAACCACTTTCATCCAAACCATTTACACACATTCTTACATGCAAAACCACTCTCATCCTCCCTTTTCTCTCTCATTTTCGTCCCAAAATCACCAACAACAACCCTCATTTGATCTATTTTAGCCATAAAATAATGTGCTATTCATACACATGATGATGTCCCTTTGAAGCCTTGAAGATTGGAGGTGATTCTAACATCCAAGGAGGTGATTTGATGATTTCCTAGGGCTGATTTCTATAAGAGGTTTAAAAAGATTCGTGGTCTTCAAAGTTGGTGTTGATCTATCACAAGTTTTTCCATCAAAATCCAAGCCTTGATCATAACCTACACAACCTTGGTGGTATAGAGATTGTTCTTCCTATCCTCTTGTTATTTTGATTATGTAATCTTGTATTTTCTTTTTTTATGTATATGTATATGATGATGAATGATGATTAAAAATATTATGTGGGGATTTGGTGTTGATAGATTTGATAAACATGGGTAAAAAGATGGAAAACCACATGTAAAATGGTTAAATCTTGCTTAATAAGATGGTTGTATAAAAACAGTAACTAACCAAATGATAAACTGATAAAATGTCAAAGTGGAATCAATATACAGTAAGTATTAGGTCTTGTACACATGTGAGAGTTGGCCATGCAATGGAATCATTATAATGAGTGAGATATGATCAAAACAAGATTGGAGTGCAAATCTGCCTACACTGTTTTGGACGAATTTATTAGAATACTTAGAGGTTGATTCGGAGTTAAATGAAGCACATATCATGTATTTTCTGTCATAAAAATTTGAGGTCCTATCTCATTATAGAACTCTAGATATGGACATTTTAGTGGACTTAAAATTTAGGACTAATTTTGTAAATAAATAGTATATAATATAAGCACTCAAAAATTTATATAAAATATACATATATAAAACCCACTAGTTGATGATAATCATAAATATATATATATATATATATATATATATATATATATATATATATATATATATATATATATATATATATATATATATATATATATATATATATATATATATATATATATATATATATATATATATATATATATATATATATATATATATATATATATATATATATATATATATATATATATATATATATATATATATATATATATATATATATATATATATATATATATATATATATATATATATATATATATATATATATATATATATTTATATATATATATATATATATTGATAATAAAATGGGACATGTTATATAAATTACAAGTATAAATGTTTTTCCAAGTTATAAAACTATATACCTAAGTTTAACGTCTTTTCAGCTAAAACCGAAAGATTAACGTTTTTCTCAAATAAAACTTAGATGATCGGACCCGTCTAATGTAAACTTTTATAAACTCACATACTGATGTATAAAATTATATAACAAGTAAAAACCGATAAAACCCGAGCTATACAACATATAGACATTAACGGGCCAAAGTAGCCTTATTGGACTATTAACCCGACTTGTTTGGTAAAACACTTATAAACTTACTTATTGGGCTTAACCCACTTGGGCCCAACATGTAAAGTATAATACTGATAATAAAAGTGTAAATTTGACTAACATAATGTACTGGGCTTATAATAGGCTTATTGGGCCTAAAACATGTTAATAAGTAAAACTAATAAACTAGTATAAAAGTTACCAATACATAACACTAAAATGAGTGAATGAGAATGTATAAACCCACTTGATCATCATCATATATATAAAATCATTATATGTATACATAATTTTTATTTTTATAAAGTCATTGGACAAGAGTCTAAGACAAGTATTATTTGTCTAGATTTCCGTGATTGAAGCACGTACCGTACATCCGAATTGCTGATAACCCGCATTCCCACATCAACGTGAGTTCATAGACTCGCAATCTTTTAAATGTTTTTATGAAATGTTTTATAAACCCGCGAAGGAGATAACATGTTAGTTTTGATAAAATAGGACACCATTTGTCCCGATTGTTTGTTTATTGATTTGGACCCAAATGATTGTATGACCCGATGAATGATTATATGACCCGATGTATGAAATGAAATGGATTATTAAAGTTAGGTTATATCACTAAAAGTCCCATTAGCATGAATTGTGAACTATCGGGATTTGGTAGACTTATGCATATAATAGTACTATTTGGGGACGATCACCCCAGTCCGCGCCTTGACGGTTGATCCCCATCGTGCCACATTGATTGGTAAGCGAATTTATTTATGAGAAGATTTCCATAGAGTGATTTTTGTGACGACACGCTAATTTAGATGGGAAAATAAGTTTCGGGTTAGCTACCCGTTGTTGATTGTAGTAAGGTAACAATGTCATGCGGCTTATAATAACGAAATAATGCTAAACGCACTGAATTACGATATATTTCCTGACTAGCAATACGGGGTCTTATTATTGATGTTATGTTCGTGTTTTGGTTTTACATAACCATATTCATATAACAGTTTTTATTTAACTTTATACAACGTTATGAAACGTATTGTATGATGTTTTTACGACAATGGTTCTTATAATGATTTTGAATGCAAAAGCCTATATCATGATTTTTGATAAGGATTTGTATAAAATGACTTTGGCTATTTTATGGCCTATTACAAAGATTTGTACAAAATGATTTTCGGTAATAAGGTGGTACCCTTCACAATGTTTAGATTGGTAACAGGCATATACCGATGATATATTAATGGTTTTATCAAACTCTATGAATTCATTCGGCGTTTTCGCTGACCTTTTCTTTTAACATGTTTTATCTCAGGTACTTGAAGGTAATTCTCGTAAAGACAACAAGAATTCATGGCCCGCAATTAAATAATAATTTTCATTCAAATGCTTTGTAAAACTTGTATGAAATACAATGACTTGGGACCTATGTAAATTTGATATTTATGAATGGAAATGCTTTATTATTAAACGACGCGATTTTTAAGCGTTGTCTATGATGTGAGTAATGTGCTATCCCGTAACACCAACGAGTCTTCTGCTGTAGTGAATTGTGTAAATTTGGGGGTGTTACATCTTCAGACTCTCTTCCATCATCATCTGAATGAGCCCTTTCATGACTTTTTGAAGGTTCTCCTTGTTCAAAATTATTGGAAGAGAAAAGATGGTCAAAAGATCTGTCAACGCCTGAACCAGAGTTGTCAACGTTTGAGCCAACAACGCCTGAATGTGTCTTGTCAGCGCCAGAATTTCCTTTGTCAGCGCCTGAAGGATCATGCATGTTTTCAACTGGTGATACCTGGGGACCACCTTTTTCCATTCCAACAGCAGCAGCAGCAGCAAATGCATATGTCCATATGGGAATGGTAACATACTCAAGTATGGGTGCTGATTTGTCTGCTTGTGATCCAACCTCTTCATCAAACTGTTTACCTAAAACATCAACAATTGGTTCTTCCACAACCTTTAAAGTCACCTTCACAATGTTTGGATTGGTAACAGGCATATAATTCAATGTCCTAGATATAGGTTCCAAGTCAAATAACCAATTTGGACCACTTTCAGGATCACTAGGTTTACTTTCTAAAGACCTAACATGTACCTTTTTAAGTATACATTTTTATTTCTTAAGGTAAACTCTATATCCTCTACTCTGCACAGAATAACCCATGAAGTAGCCTTCATTACCTTTAGCATTAAACTTACCTAAGGCATCACTAGTGTCCAACACAACTACATGACATCCAAAAGGTTTAAGAAAACCAATATTAGGTTTCCTACGCCAAAGTAACTCATAAGGTGTTTTGTTATGAATCTTGTTGACTAATGCCCTATTCTGAACATAACAAGCTGTATTCACAGCCTCAGACCAAAAACCAATGGGAAAGTGAGCATCAGCCAATATAGTCCTAGCTGCTTCTATGAGGGTTCTATACTTTCTCTCAACTACCCCATTTTGTTGTGGGGTTCTAGCAACACTAAATTGTCTAGTAATCCCTTTCTTGGCACAAAAGTCATCTAATAACTTATTTCTAAACTAACCACCATTGTCACTTCTAAGTATCTTAACCTCATTACCAGACTTCTTTTCAATTTGGGTAATAAAGTTAATCAAAGTATCAGCAGTGTCACTTTTCAAAGCTAAGAAGAAAGTCCAAGTAAATCTAGAAAAATCATCAGTGATGACAAAACAGTAAGATTTACCATTTAAGCTTTCTATATTAGTTGGACCAAACAAGTCCATATGCAGCAAGTGAAGTGGTTTAGAACTAGAGTGCACTGGTTTAGACTTAAATGAGACCTTGTGTTGTTTGCCTTTAAGGCATGCAACACAAGAGTGGTTATTGTGGAAAGCCTTTTCAGGCAAACCATCAACTAAACCATGTCTCACAAGTCTGTTTATATTTTTAAAATTAATGTGCCCAAATCTTCTGTGCCAAAGATTACTCTCATCAACTGAAGCCTTAGCATATAGACATGACAAATTATTATTCATCCTAATTTCATTAAGATTCACATTATAAATGTCCTTATGCCTAGGTGTTCTATAATCAATGAATTTCTCAATTGGAATTTTAAAATCTTTGCTCAACACCAAGCATTCAGTATCAGTGAAAAGAACTTTATTTTTGTTATCACAAACCTGTGATACACTAAACAGATTATAGTCAAGTTCTTTTACCAGAAACACGTTTTCAAAACGCAAATTGTTGGTGAGAAGAGTGCCTTTGCCAGTGATAGTTCCATATCCACCTCCAAAGTACACTTTGTCACCATCTTTAATGGGGATAAAATTTGTCAGATAATCTTCCTTACCCGTCATGTGCCTAGAGCATCCACTATCCCAATAGCCATAATCATTAACCTGCTTTTGAATGCCCTGCACATAAAGAAAACAAATTAGTTTTCTTTGGGAACCCAATCCTGAGCAGACTTGGATTCATTTGGTTGTTCAACAAGAACAAACTTAGTCCTTATGACAACCCCTTGTTCATCCCTTTTTGGATTAAACACCCAGTTAACCCCATGTGGTTTTGTTATGACCTTTGAAATATAATTAAATCTGTTACAGGTCATAGAAATCCCATCTGAATTAGGGTTTTGACCGTGCTTAGGTTTTTATGTCAAGCTAGAAGAAGCTTTAGACTCCTTTCCCTTTGGTTGCAAATATTTTCCTTTATTAGGTCTGGCTACGTTCCTGTCAGCGTTTAATTTGTTCTTGTCAACGCTGAAATTACCCTTATCAGCGTTGAACCTAGGGTTTGCTACAGGAACCCATTGTCTGTTAGACCACGTATTGGTCTTCTAAAATGGTCTTTGTCCATAAGTATTAGACCCTTTAGTAAAGAATGGGGCTGGTCTAACAACTTGTGGACTTTGCTGGACAAAAGGTTTGGATTTAACAGTGTTTGACTTTTTATCAGCGTTGACCTTTGAAGCATTGACATACTTATAGGCTAAATGTGAAAAACTTCCACAATTGTAACAGGCTTTTCTAGACATAGCTCTAGGTCTAGAAGAAAAGAAACCTGTCCCATTATCACTAATTTGGCTTTTTGGTGACCTAAGTTTTCTATACATTTCTGCATATTTAATACTAGGTTTTCTATCAACGTTTAAGCCAAGGTCAACAGTCTTGCCAGTGGTTAGGTTTTGTTGATCCCAAACTTAGATCGATTAAGCTTTGTGTATACGAGATTAGATCAAGTACTACACGTAGAGAAACCTTTGCTTATGAATAAAGTAACAAAGTGTTATGCGGAATTAACACTTGATCTAAAACACAATGATGTTAAACAAACTTTCACTTGTATTAGAATAATCGTACTTGGTTACAATGAAAGAGTTTAACTTGCGAATACTTATGAAAACTGATATTAAACTTTAACCTAAAAGATCTTCTTTTATAGAACAAGAAGTCTTGTACAATAAGCTACGAATCAACTATTCTAGGTAAAGATAAACATAGAAAATACATTGTCGTCTCTATCCTTACTAGAAGTATTCTAGAATATAATAAACGTGTAGCTCACATCTTCCATCAGTGCTTGTCTTCAATCTGTCAACGCTTGACTTTAACTTGTCAACGCTTATGCTGTCAGCGCTCACTTTGCTCTTGTCAACGCTTAAGTTGTTCTTGTCAGCGTTCAAGTGTTCTGGCCTAAATTTATTCCCAACAATCATCCCCTAAACTTGATATCCACTCTTATGATCAAGTTTCTGAATAAACATTAAGAACTTGGAGGAGTCTGACAAACCTTATCATATTGGTAATAAATAAATCTGATCAAATTCTTTGCCACGTCACTTGTGTAGTCTATCTCCAACTGGGTGTCTTTCATCTTCTCCAAAACAGCCTTGGATATGAAATACTGAGCATCTACAAGTAAATACTTAGCAAACTTTGTAGAACTCAAATGGTATACACCAGCAGCTGAATATAACCTCCATTGAAGACCACTGAGGTCATCTTCAAGATCCTTCCATATTTCAGGATCTTCTTCTTTTGTCCCACACATTCTTTTGAATGTGGTCCAAAGTTTTATTCCATTGGCTGAAGTTGGTGCTTCAGCCTCATACTTGGTCTCTAGCAACCTCCAAAGGTCCACCAAGTCTTCTCTGTCACAACTTGCAAATAAAGATATGAGAGTGGTAAAAGTGTGTACCTCCTTGCCAAATCTTCCAATTTTCCAGAATCCACATTCATCTTCCTCATAACTTACAATTGGATTCCTGGAATCTAGTGGTAACACATGCACCATATCTGAAGCTTCTAATGGGGAGAGCTTGAGGCTCTTTCTAATGATTGCTTCACTTGGATATAGTTGATTCATATCTTTTGGAAACTCAAGAATAAATCCCTTCTTTACTGGTCTAGGAACTATCATAGCTTTCTTGATTGCCATCTCTTCTGCAAGTTGCTCCTTTCTTTCATCTGAAAGAAGTCTGAAAGTGTTTTCTTCTTGCACTTTCACCCAAATAGGATAAGCCCTATGTTCCAACTCATCAAATGTCAAAGCCTTCAGCTTCTGATGTGTCCATCCAACTCCATGACATTTGAGCAACATAAAGTAGAGCTTCCTTCTATCTCTTTTCAACTCAGAGAGAATGTTGCTTGCCTTGTACTTCAACATCACCTTACAATCCTTCTGAACTCTAAGAAGAATTTCCAAACCCCATATCTGATCTGAAATGGTCAAGTCTGGATTATCCATACAGCTTTCTTCCCAAGAATTGTACATCTGAACTACCTCTGGCATATCAAAATCAATCTGCAACTTTAATTCTCTCAGCTTTTCCCTAGTAAGCTCATCACCATACTCAAGTCTTTCTGGTTCAACAATCATCACACTTGAATCTGAGCTAGCTCCATCACTTTCTTCTTCAGAAGTCACAACAAATGGTGACTTTTCCTTTTCACCTTGTTCCATCATTTGCTCAGCCAATCTTCTATCAAATTCAACCTGAGCTGCATTCTTTGGAACAATTTCTTCTACCAACTTACCCTTACCCTTATCTGTTGGTTCAATTGTTGGTAGGGTAGATGATAATACCTGAGTAGGAACATCTTTGATGATAGATGATGACTGGAATACATCACCTCCATATGCAGATCTGTCAACGCCCAAATTTCCTCTATCAGCGCCCAAAATACTTCTGTCAGCGTCCAAACTTGTCTTATCAACGCTCAAATATTTTCCCTCAGCGCCTTGTGTAACCTCTCTCAACATATCTGTAAATGATAAATTTAAATTGGTTGGAGAGATCAAGGACGTATCAAAACCTGTTTGTTCCTTCAAAGTAGTAAGAGCTTCAGCAACATCCAATGATCGACCATCTTGACTGCTCTTATCACTCAGATTTCTTTGATCTTCCTCCCCTTTGGAAGACTCCTCCATACCTCCCCTTGAATGAGCACTCTCCAAAACAACAATCCTCTCCCTCAATTCTTTGAGTTCAAGGCCTTGGTTACTGACAATTTGTACTAAGTCTGCATTTTGCTTTTGCAAGCTAATGCAGACAGCCGTCAATTCTAAAAGCGTCATTGGTTCCAGTCTGCCCTCTTCCAAAATGGGGATTTGACCTCCCAAGTCAGGTTCATTGGGCATGGATGAGGACTTAATTATGGTGGGACTGCCTTGGCCAGCTTCTAAGCCAGAACCAATAGTCCCAGCCTCATCCAGGTCACCAGCCACACTTGTGGTGGTGGTTCTCTCTGCTTCATGGCTAGGACCACCAGAGGAGAACACTCCAGCAGTCCTTTGGCGTTTAATCAACCTATATTCAGGTGGTGTGGAAGATGGTGTAGATGTGGGTTGGTTAAGGGGTGTTAGGGATTGTGATGGTTGGGTGTCAGTGGTTGAAATAGGCACATCAACGCCCACATTAGATGTGTCAGCGTCAAAGGGATTTTGGTCTATTTGCATTTGGTCAGGTGAGGGTAAAGGTTCAGGGATAGGTGCAAGTTGTGGGTGAGGTTCAATATGAGGTTGGGGGTCTGGTTGGGGTTGTGCTGCTGCAATAACAGCAAGCATGGCTGGGGTTAATGGTAGGTCTCTATGAGGTGGTGAATTCATCTTGGTAAAAATAGCCTTCTTTTGTTCAGGGATCTTATAAAAATCATTGTGATCCCTTGAACAATATCTTTGAGCATCAAAAACCATTTGCAGAAAACGGGGATAAGCTAAAGTCATTTTTGTCCCCTTGTTTTTACACATTCCTTCAAAAATCATTTTAGACCAGTTATACTTTTGCCCTGTTGCAATACACACAATAGCAGTTGCAATGGATCTATTGATCTCATTGTGTGCAGTACATTTGGGACTCAAACATTGAAGGAGAATGTGAATTAGGTATTTCCAGGCTGGGGGAAATTCCTGCTTATGGTACTTATTAAGAGTACCTTCATCAGGAATAGGGTATCCCAAAGCCCTAAGCCCTTGTTCTATTTCAGATATGGGAAGAATGGTTATACCATCAGCATCATCAAGATGCAAGGCCTGGCGTACCAAGGCCTCAGTAACCACCCAAGGTCTCCCATGTACAATAGAAGTCAATTTGGTCACTCCATTAACTGTTGAGGAACTGACAGTGTTCCAAAACTGTTTAATGTGTGTGACTGGAATGAGTGGTGCATGAGAAAGAGCATACCTTAATGGGGATGCATTCAAATACTCCACCATCTCTGTGTATTGAGGGAACAAAGTATTATCAGCAACAAGATAAGCAATCATGTTGTGTTGAGACTTGAACCCCAAATCCAATTCTGCTGAGTTAAATCTTGGTGCCATTGATGAAAGCTGTTAATTTGAAGTATAAAAGATGAAGGTTGATAAGAGAAAAGTGTTAGACAAGAATTATAGATACCCTGTTTTAAAAATAGGAGCCAAATTTATAGGAGTGGATGAATGCACGTGATTGGCCCAAAAATAGGCAAAGATTTTCAAAAATCAATCATGAAAATATTGAAAAAGTTTATAAGTTATCTCATGCATTTAATGAAAGTAACAACTCCTAAAATTACGGCTTGAAAATATGTCAAAAAGTAACAACTGGGTAGGTCCCATTGTTTGTCAACGGTCAAATATAACCCATCAACGCCCAACGGCTATAATCTTGTCAACGTTCGCCTAAAGCCATGTCAGCGTCCATTTTGGTCACAACAACGCTTGGAAAAATCTTGTCAGCGTCCAAAAATAAAATTGTTTTAAAAAGTGAAAAATGACCTTAACAAGTAATTTATCCTAGAGAAGATAACCAAAAGCTGATAATTATCATAGGGCGGCAAGCACTGTCCAGTTATGCACACTTGCATAAGCAAGATAGACATAACAGTCCTCTAGTGTCCCTTGCTAACCAAAAATTCTTAACAACCAAGTTACCTTATAAAATCCTTGTTACTCCCAGGTAAAACCCATATCAAAATGATTCCCAAGTCTCCCAACAGACCACAACCAATTCTAGGCCAAAAATGTCTTGGCAGCATGCAAAGTTGATATACTATGCATGCTACAGTGCCTCATGGTTTAGTAAAACTAACCCATACTCACCTGTGGACACAATCTAGAATTGTGATAAGAGTATCATATGGATACCCAAAAATCCTAAAGGTTCCTTAAACCTCCCCTTAAACTATGATACATGAGTTCTCAAAATATATATGAACATTAAAAATTTATGTCAAGATAGGAATATAAATATTCCAACCATCATCCATAAACAAAACATGTCCAAATAGCTCTTCAAAGATCCATAAGCAACTCTGTATCCAATGGCATAAAGCTACCACCTACCTACACATTTAGATGAAAACCACAAAACTAACATTTGTTGCTGACAGCGTCCCGACAACACTTAACAGCGTTGAAGGAACGCTTGTCAGCGTTAGACAATAATATCTCTAACAACGGCAAAATAACACTTGACAGCGTTACATTTACCTTTGTCAGTGTTAGCAAAATAAAGTGGAAAATCTAAATCATCACAAAGACCAATAACAATGCATTATCCTGTACATACTTTTACAAAAAAGGATCCAAAACACATATTAAGTGAGATTAACCATTCCAATATTTGTTACCAAATATTGAAATCTTCCAGCATCAAAAGGTTTAGTTAATAAATCAGCCACATTGTCTTCTGTGTCTGCCCTATCTGGTTGTATTAAACCTTTCTCAAAGCAATCTCTTATAAAATGATGTCTAATTTCTATGTGTTTGGTTTTAGAATGATGTACAGGATTTTTAATAATGCATAAAGTACTGTTATTGTCTATAAAAATCTTGGTATGCATAAAATTATACCCATAATCCAACAGCTGGTTCTGAATCCATAAGACTTGTCCATAACAAGCAGCTGCAGCCACATATTCTGCTTCAGTTGTAGAGTTTGCCACCACTGTTTGTTTCTTGCATTGCCAAGATATTAATCTGCTCCCAAGAAATTGGCATCCACCAGTTGTGGATTTCCTATCAAACTTGTCACCACCATAGTCACTGTCTGAATATGCAATAAGATCCAATGGAGAATCTTTTGGGTACCATAATCCAAGATCTGGATAACACCTTAAGTACCTAAAAATTCTCTTCACAGCAAAAAGGTGACATTCTTTGGGAGTCACTTGATGGCGTGCACATGCACACACAGCAAACATAATGTCAGGTCTTGAGGCTGTAAGATACATCAATGATCCAATCATTGATCTATAGTGCCTAACATCCACATCCTTTCCAGCTCTAATTTTTCCCCAAGGGTGTTGCCTATCCATAGGAGTGGAAGCCTCCTTCTCATGTGGAGAAAAACCATATTTCTTCAAGATTTCAGCTACATACTTGTCTTGGGAGATGAAGATACCATCTTCTTTCTGCTGAACTTGTAAACCTAGAAAGAAGTTCATCTCACCCATTGCACTCATCTTGAATTTATCTGTCATGAGCTTGGAAAATTCCTCACTCATTTTTGGATCAGTAGACCCAAAAATGATGTCATCAACATAGACCTGCACAAGCAACACATGTTTTCCTTTCTTCTTTGTAAATAGTGTCTGATCTATGGTGCCCCTCTTGAATCCATTGTCCACCAAATAGGTAGACAAGGTACCATACCATGCTCTAGGGGCCTGATGAAGTCCATACATTGCTTTCTTCACTCTATAGACCTTGTCTGGATTTTCAGGATCTTCAAAACCAGGAGGTTGCATAACGTATACTTCCTCAACAATTGTTCCATAGAGGAAAGCACTCTTCACATCCATTTGGTAAACAGTAAAATTCATACAAGAGGCATAAGCTAGAAAAATTCTTATAGCTTCAATTCTTGCAACTGGTGCAAAAACTTCTTCATAATCAATGCCTTCCTCTTGTGTATATCCCTGAGCTACCAAACGTGCCTTGTTTCTGACCACAATGCCTCTTTCATCTTTCTTGTTCCTTAGAACCCATCTTGTCCCAATTGGTCTCACATATCTAGGACAATCAACCAGCTCCCAAACATCCTGTATAGCAAATTGGTGAAGCTCATCCTGCATTGCTTCCACCCAACTTGGTTCTTTGAGAGCATCAAAAATCTTCTTGGGTTATTCCTGTGACAGAAAACAGGCAAACAAACATGCTTGTACAAGAGGGGTATCAACCTTCTTGTGTATATTGGCAATAAATCCACCAAGACCTTGATGGGATCTTCTTGTCTGAACTGGAGCCATAACATCACCAATAATCTGAGATGTGGGGTGATCCTTTGCTGTGGAAGTGAGAACTCCTCCTTCAAAAAGTCTAGTGTCCTCAACTTCACGCTCCATGTTGCCAATATCTTCTTCAGATTCTTCTTGATCAACAGAAATCTCTTCATGGACATTGGAAGGTCCACCCTGTTCAAAATGGGAAGAGAAAAGCTGTGTAAAGGTGTCTCCAAAGTCTGATCCTTGTTTGTCAGCGCTTGGGCTAACAACGCTTGAACTATTGTTGTCAGCGTTGGAGCCATCAGCGTCTGAATTGGTCGTGTCAGCGCTTGATTTCCCTTTGTCAGCGCCTGAAGAATCATGCATGTTTGTATTTGGTGGTATTTGAACACCACCATTATCTTTCCTAGCAGCAGTAGCAGCAGCATAATACTCATCTGTCCATATAGGAAGTGTAACATATTCTGGTGTGGAAGATGACTCAGCTGCTGGTGGTCCATCCTTCTTAGCAACCTGTATACCTGAAACATTACCAATTCTCTTTTCCAAAACACTTGAAGTTTCCTTCACAATGTCTGGATCAGTAACAGGCATATAATTTAAAGCTCTAGATAAAGGTTCTAAGTCAAACAACCAATTTGGACCACTTTCAGGATCACTAGGTTTACTTTCTAAAAACCTAACATGTACCTTTTCAAGTATACGTTTTTCCTTTTTAATGTAAACCCTATATCCTTTACTCTGCACTGAATAACCCATGAAGTAGCCTTCATCACCTTTTGAATCAAATTTACCTAGGGCCTCACTAGTTTCTAGAACAACTACATGACATCCAAAAGGCTTGAGAAAGCCAATATTGGGCTTCCTTCCCCAAAGTAATTCATAAGGTGTCTTATTATGTATCTTGTTGACCAATGCCCTATTTTGAACATAACAAGCTGTGTTAACAGCTTCAGCCCAAAAGGCTATAGGAAAGTGGGCATCAGCTAACATGGTTCTGGCTGCTTCAATAAGGGTCCTATTCTTCCTTTCAACAACCCCATTTTGCTGTGGGGTTCTAGCTATGCTAAACTGCCTAGTAATCCCTTTCTTGGCACAAAAATCATCTAACAACTGATTTCTAAACTCACCCCCATTGTCACTTCTAATAATTTTGACCTCATTACCATTCTTCTTCTCAATTTGGGTAATGAAATTAATCAGACTTAGGGCAGTTTCACTTTTCTTGGCTAAAAAGAAAGTCCATGTAAACCTAGAATAATCATCAGTGATAACAAAACAATATGATTTACCCTTCAAACTTTCTATATTAGTTGGACCAAAGAGGTCCATATGCAATAAGTGAAGTGGTTTAGAACTAGAGTGCACCTGTTTAGACCTGAATGAGACCTTGTGCTGCTTGCCCTTAAGACATGCAACACAATAGTGGTCATTGTGGAAAGCCTTTTCAGGCAAACCATCAACTAAACCAAGCCTCACAAGTCTATTAATATTCTTAAAGTTTATGTGCCCTAGTCTCCTGTGCCAAAGATTACTTTCATCTACTGAGGCTTTAGCATACAGACATGACATTTTATTATTTACCTTAATTCCATTAAGATTCACATTATATATGTCTTTATGCCTTGGTGTTCTAAAATCTATGTATTTCTCCTCAGGGAGCTTATAGTCTTTGCTTAACACCAAGCACTCAGTATCTGTGAAAAGAACCTTATTTTTGTTATCACACACTTGTGATACACTAAACAAATTATAATCCAGTTCTTTTACCAAGAAGACATTCTCAAACCGTAGATTGTTGGTGACAAGGGTTCCTTTTCCTGTGATGGTGCCGTAGCCCCCTCCAAAGTATACCTTATCACCATCTTGAATAGGAGAGAAATTGGTCAGATAGTCTTCCTTTCCTGTCATGTGCCTTGAGCATCCACTATCCCAGTATCCATAATCATTGATCTTCTTCTGAATGCCCTGCACATAAAGAAAACACATTAGTTTTCTTTGGGAACCCAAGCCTTGGAAGACTTGGATTCATTTGGTTGTTCAACAAGAACAGACTTGGTTCTCATAACAACCCCATTTTCATCCCTGTTTGAATGAAATTCCCAGTTAACCCCAATTGGTGTTGACAATGCCTTTGAAATATAATGAAACCTGTTGCATGTCATAGAAATACCAGTAGAATTAGGGTTTTGGTCTTGTTTTGGTCTCCATGTTAAGCTAGTAGAAGCTTTAGACCTATTTCCCTGGGGTTGCAAATACCTAGGTTTTGGCAGTGTGTCTGTCAGCGCTGAAATTTCTCTTGTCAGCGCCCCGATTGCTCTTATCAGCGTTGAACCTAGGGTTTGCTACAGGAACCCATTGCCTATTGGACCAAGTGTTTGACTTTTGAAAAGGTCTTAGGCCTTGTGTGTTAGACCCTATAGAAAAGAATGGGGCTGGTCTAACAACTTGTGAACTGTTGTTCACAAAGGTATTGGGTCTGACAGTGTTTGACCTATGTTGACTTTTGTCAGCGCTGAAATGGTTCCTATCAGCGTTGACATTGGAAGCGTTGACACACTTGTATACCAAATGTGAGAAGCTACCACATGTGTAACAAGCTTTTCTAGACATAGTCTTAGGTCTAGAAGCAAAGAAGCCTGTTCCATGATTACTAACTTGGCTTTTTGGTGACCTAGTATTCCTATACATCTCTACATACTTAACACTAGGTTTTCTAACAGTTTGTGGGCCAAGGTCAACAGCTTTGCCAGTGGTAGGGTGTGTGATCTTAATAGATTTAGGATCAAGGCTCTTGATTGGTGTGGGCTCATTTGGACTTTCACACAACAACCCTCCCTTAACAAACAAGGTGTGGTTAGCTTTCTTCCACTCATCGAGGTCAGTCAGTTTTTGCTTGTATTCCTCAACTGGGGAAGTCACTCTAGGTGGAGGAATGAATTCCTCCTCTTGGCATTCTGGCAAGCCAGTCCAAGATAAGTCCTTTGATTGGACACTATAGAAATCCCCAGCTGGTGGTGGAACACCAGTATAATTATTCATCCCAACCCCACTCATATCCTTAGAGTCTCTTTGTTTACTAATACACTCTCCTAGGGATTGTGTGGCCTTATCAAATCTCTGGATTTTAAGACTCAAATTATCTTTATTTTTGTTAGCCTCCTCTAGCTGAGCTATCAAATCAAGATTAACCCTATTTACTATATCTTGCACATCTTTACTCTGATGTAACTCATGTTTTAAGATATTTATTTGATCCTTTAGATCAAACTCCATTTTCTTATACTCAGCTACTGTCTTTTCTGTTTGGGTAAGAGCAATTTGATAATTAGATACTTTGCATCTTTTAGTACTTGCCTCATCTAATAGTTTAACTATCTCTTGATTTAATTTTTCAGTATTTAAACGACAACCCTTAGAACAGAAAGCATCATCATATACCTCATTATCTGATGAAGAGGAGGAGTGAGCCATGAGAGCATATTCAGCATGCTCTTCTTTAACTTCAGCAACCAAAGCTCTGTCCTCTTCCTCATTCTTAGCCATCTAGCTCCAGTCCCATTCTCCAACTCCATCAATTTGTTGAACAGCAACCATGGCCTTGGGATCTGGGCTCTTAATCATTTGGCTAGAAGGCTTCCCAGCATCAGATCTTCTTGGAGATCTACATTCCCTCATAAAGTGCCCCATCCTATGACAGTTGTAGCACTCAACCTTGGACTTGTCAAATCCAGCAACATCCTTAGCATTAAAGGTCATCTTCTTCTTGAACCTTTTATTGAACCTGTTTGCTCTTAAACTTACAAGAGCCATAGTCCACTTGATATCCATCTCTTCCAATTGTTCATCACTTATCTGCTCAAGATCTTCATATGTAATTCTTGAATCACTGGGCAAAGAAGCAATGAATGCACACACAGTATCTAGATCAAAACCAGCAGGTTTAATTCTATCAGCGCCATGATTGTATGTGTCAGCGCTTGAGTACAAGGCGTTGACAGGATATGATCCAGCGCTGACAGACTGACATCCAGCGCTGACACCTTGAGATCCAGTGGCTGGATGTCCATAGAAGTTCATGGAATCAAATTGGCCTTCACTTTGTGAGAAGAAGGCCATGTTGCTGCTGGAAGATTTATTATCACTATCCAATTGCCATTCATTCTCCAACAGTCTTAGTTTGTTGAAGATGTCATCAAACCTTGAGGTCTTGTGGGTATTATTGACAAGAATGGATCTTGTCTCAATCTTCCATACATCACCAAGGCTTTTGAGAAAAGTAGCATTCAATTCAGGGTCAGCAATCTGTGTTCCCATGAAGGAAAGTTGACTTGTGATGTCAAGAAGTCTACTTCTCACACTGCTGAGATTTTCATTGGGATGAGCTTTAAAGACAGCATACTCATGCAAGAGTTGCTTCTTCTTTTCTTCTTTTGTGTCAGCATTGCCACCATGTGCTACTTCAAGAGCTTCCCAAAGCTCTTTTGCAGACTCAAAGCGTTTGTACTTGTGCTGATTCTCATGACCTAGGGCGTGTTTCATGATGTTCAAGATTTTCATGTCCACCCTTTTCTTGGCTATATCTTCAACGGCTACAGCTCTCCCATCTCCAGGCTTTTCCACCTTATCAGCTTTAGGACAATTAGGAACAGCTGTCCTTGTGGCAATTGCAGTAGCAATCTTTGCTGCTTTGTCGAATGTGTTCCCATATTCGACAATCTCCCAAAGAGTGTAGTCATAAATAGATATATACTGCTCAAAGTTAGACTTCCAAAGCTCAAAGTTCCTGGCATCAAACATGGGAATTTTGATACTAGGATTTGAGGAGTTGTTATGTAGCAAAGCAGCAGCTTGATCTGTGCCAGACATGATGTTTTTAGGGTTTTGAGAATATTAGGGTTTTTAGGGTTTTTGGTGTTTTAGGGTTCTTGCGTTACTTAAAGATCAAAAGTTTCTCAACAAGCTCTGATACCACTTGTTGATCCCAAACTTAGATCGATTAAGCTTTGTGTATACGAGATTAGATCAAGTACTACACGTAGAGAAACCTTTGCTTATGAATAAAGTAACAAAGTGTTATGCGGAATTAACACTTGATCTAAAACACAATGATGTTAAACAAACTTTCACTTGTATTAGAATAATCGTACTTGGTTACAATGAAAGAGTTTAACTTGCGAATACTTATGAAAACTGATATTAAACTTTAACCTAAAAGATCTTCTTTTATAGAACAAGAAGTCTTGTACAATAAGCTACGAATCAACTATTCTAGGTAAAGATAAACATAGAAAATACATTGTCGTCTCTATCCTTACTAGAAGTATTCTAGAATATAATAAACGTGTAGCTCACATCTTCCATCAGTGCTTGTCTTCAATCTGTCAACGCTTGACTTTAACTTGTCAACGCTTATGCTGTCAGCGCTCACTTTGCTCTTGTCAACGCTTAAGTTGTTCTTGTCAGCGTTCAAGTGTTCTGGCCTAAATTTATTCCCAATAGGTTTGTCACTTTTATGGGTGTAGACTCATTTGGGCTGTCACTAAGCATGCCACCCTTAACAAACAAGGTAGGGTTGGCTTTCTTTCTTTGGTCCAAATCAGTCAACTTCTGCTTGTATTCCTCTACTGGGATAAGAACTCTTGGTGGAGGAATAAATTCCTCTTCTTGGAGTTCTGGTATACCAGTCAAAGACAAGTCCTTTTTAAGGACACTGTAGATTTGTAAATCTATGCTTATATTTTTAGAGAGAGAAAGAGATAGAAAGATGGTGGATTTCACACTTTAGACAGAGAAACTAAGAAAGAACTATGTGTAAATAATGAAACCACACCCCTCTCCATCAAAGGAGAGGGTTTATATATACCCAAGCCTTGTAATGGGCTTGGGCTTACACTTTTGGGCCGACCTACACATGTTGTAGGCTAGGCTTTGACTTGTTTGATAAGTAAAGAAGATTAACTAAACTACGAGCTATTACATGGACTATCGTTGGAGTGACCGATCCTTCTTAATACGTAAAACGTATTTCCAACAATCTCCCCCTAAGGGAGGTCACTCCAAACAAGGGCGTTACCCAAGTTACAATAATAAAATAAACCTAGCATACTATGCTTGTCTTGAGCTCGTAGTCTTCGTCTTTCTTTTTCTTTTTCTTTTCTGGTGAACATGCTGATGTGATCTTTGATATCAATCTTTGAACATCAATCTCTTGCCTTGATCTCGTGCATCCATCACTTGTGATCTTCGCCTCTTCGTGACCTCGCGTCCCACATACTTATACCTTCGTAATTCTTGAAAGCTTCAGAGTTTGAAACAGCGGAAGACTTAACTTTTAGGCTTTCTTGAATTAGATGAGATATTAAGTGCATAAAGTATAAGCATGCGGGGACGACTTCTTCTTGGATCCCGCAACGCCACCGTCTTCAAATGCCGCAACATAAGTAGACACGAACGAAATGGCTTTGAACATTTCATTCTAATTCGGTAGCATTTTACCTCCGGTCGGTGAAGACCGTTGGACGATATTAGATATCGTACCCGTGACGGATAGTTTCAATTAAGTAACTTCCTGACAGGATTCCGCGGGTAAACCCGTTCTCTTTATTCGACCGTCCAAAGCTGACTGCGAACATAAAGAGTGAATCATTTGGATAATAATATCCGCATGATTTGAAGCCGTCAATTCATGTTCCTGGAACAAGTGAAATTCAATTAAGAACCGCACCATCGTTGCTTTCCAGTTGTCACGAGCTTGATTCGTATAGAATCTTGCAAGTTACCTACCAAGTGCTGTTTGAGGTTAACACTAGAAGGATTTCCACTCATCACTGTGAACACTAAGGTATCACTCTGAGTGTTCTGGCAAGATCACAAAGATATTGCGTAGAGGCCTGGAACGTGTTTAAATTCAGTTAAGAATTAAACAGCTGTTGCTTTCCAGTTATCACAAGTTTGATTCATAAAGAATCGCACAAGTCACCTACCATGAGCTTTTTGATGTTCGCTCAAGAAGGATTTCCATCTTCATTGTAAATACTTTCGTATTACTCGGATGTTCAGGCAAGATCATGAAGATTTTGCGTAGGACTCTTAAAATCTTTCTTACTTTTCACAGTGTGTGAAGAAGCAAGGAAATATGAAAGTGTGTCCTAGTGAGATATTTGATGATCTCAAATGGCTCTAGACTCGATCGTGCACGTTGGATTTTAGTGATCGGAGGCTGGAGAGGAGTGCCATCATTTCAATACCAATTTATTCGGAGTGAATAAATCGATAGATAACGTGTTGTCTCCGTGTGATTAAAACAAATACCTTTTGAGAGATATCTGAGTTAGCTAGGATGGGTTGTGCATTGCATCACTGGGTCCATGATGTCTGTCTTCAATATCAAGATTCATTAAAATGATCTCAATAGCATATGTATTGACCCGGTTTCTGCCTAAAGTTGTAAGGAGGGCTTCTTTCTTTACACCCTTTATCTTTACAATTCTTTTTCATTCTTCAACCCCTTCAATGCTTACCAATACGTCATAACTAGAACCTTGTTGTGATTGTTCCAGTGCTAACTTAAGTACTTGGTCGGCATTCAGCTACGTTCACATTCTTTCTCCACCTTTCCTAAGGACTACTATTTCTAGCTATGGAATGTCCTTGGGAAGATTCCTCCGGTTCTGGAAGAATCATAGGACTTAACCTATCCTACCATCCTTATGTCACCACAATCTTCATCGTCGTGAAATAAATGGGTTTTGGGTAAGTATATGTCATCGTGAAAATCTATTTTGATATAGAAAATCCATTTTGCTCCCCCTTAACATATGCCACGATATTCGAAAATATTTCGCATATGTAGAGATGAGCCAGCACATTAATTAAAACCATTTGTGATAATATCCCATATTAAATCACATTTTCTCCCCCATATTAAAAATATTAACCCAATCGATGTTTTTAATATCAATTGATTTAATGAAGTTTTAACAAAGGTTTTGGGAAGAAAAATGCGAGTCTGTTTTATCTTCATGATATCAAATGTATGAGATATGATATCGATTTGTAATATGATCACATATTCACCATATTAGAAAAGAATTGACAAGGTTGGACCTGATAGATGAGAACATCATATGATAAGATCAAATGGTTCTTGTCAGCATATGTTGGTCGCCTCGTCATGTCTGAAGTCATCTCTTGACACCACATGTACGATTGGTATTGTAGTTTTGACACCAACTTGTGAACTTGGCACGTTCGGCATCGAAGATTCTGAATGCTTGACAATTGCTCCACCTCAATTGTTGACCCGTGTTCTATCGAAAGAGCTGTAGTCGTCGGTTGAGTAGTCATATCGTCGAGTATGTAGATACCAATTGTAGATAGCATGGTTGTAGAGATGATAGCTTCATAAAAACAAGACTTCTCTTGTTTTAACAAATAAATGCACTGAAACGTACATATATTTGTGTTAGACCAAGTTATAAAGTAAACTTGATCCCTTACAAGGTTTTAAAGTAAACCTTGCCCGAGAAAATTAATTCCCGTTGTTGAGCCAAAGCTTTCATAAGAAATACTTGACTTTAATATGAAAACCGGGTTGCAGTCTGAAATAACTTCAAGCCATCTAGGCATGCTTTATGAAATATTTACAACTTTTGTACGAACTCTATTTATGGCACTGTGTCGATATTAATCAACATTTCTAAGGCCGTAAATATTATCGTACCAAAATACATGCCTTTGAAAAATAAAGTAAAAATATTTTTGGATTTTTCTAGATTTTTCAATTTTTATGGTTTTTATATGGTTTTATATTTTTGTATTTTGCTTTTGTGTATAAAAATATAAACAATATATACAAATGATCACCAAGGATACGGAGAATAGTTTTACCACCACTATTCTTTCGCTTCATCTGCTAGTTCCTTAAGAGTCTCAGGCGAGAAGGTTCTCATTCCTAGCTTGTCGGCCAAAAATTCAATTCGAGCGCGATCTAAAGCCTTCGTGAAAATATCCGCCAATTGATACTCAGATCGGACAAAGTAAAGCTCGATTACTCCATTTTCCACTTGCTCCTTGATGAAGTGGTAGCGAATGTCAATATGCTTCGACCGGGAGAATTGAACGTTGTTGCAGCATAAAGTAATTGCACTCTTGTTGTCACAATACATCAGAATCTTGTTGAAACCTAGACCATAGTCTGTTAATTGCGATCTCATCCAAAGAATTTGAGCACAGCAACCGGACATAGCTATGTATTCTGCTTCCGTACTTGAAATTGCAGCGCTTTTCTGCCTTTTCGATGCCCAACTGATTAGTCGATCTCCTAGTAGTTGCAAAGTTCCACTCGTGCTACGCCTTGTATCTTGACAACCCGCATGATCCGCATCTGCATATGCCATTAGTGCAATAGAAGAGTCCTTCGAATACCAAATTCCCCGATTAATGGTTCCTTTAAGATATCGAAAGATCCTTTTAACAGTAGCTAAGTGTAACTCAGTAGGCCTAGTTTGATACCTGGCACACATACATATAGCAAACTGAAGATCAGGTCGACTGGCTGTGATATACAGAAGAGTACCAATCATTCCACGATAAAGTGTCGGATCAACGGCAACTCCATGTGGATCTGCATCAAGCTTAGATTTCTCCACCATTGGAGTGTCCACGGGGTCGCAAGATTCCATCTTATATTTCTTAAGCGATTCAAGGGCATATTTGGATTTATTAATAAAGATGCCTCTGGGACTCTGAGATATCTGAAGACCTAAGAAGAATGATACCTTGCCCATCATTGACATCTTAAACTTGGAAGACATGAGTGTCCCAAACTCATCTGATAAGGTTTGGGTCGAGGGTGCAAATATAATATCATCAACATATATTTGTACCATAATCATATCTTTACCTCGTTTCTGAATGAACAACGTGGGATCCACCTTGCCTTTTGCGAAGCCTTGAGTAATGAGGAATTGTGACAATAGATCATACCATGCGCGTGGAGCTTGCTTCAACCCATAGAGAGCCTTCTTAAGCTTGTACACATGATTAGGATAATTAGGATTCACAAAACCATCCGGCTGTTGAACATATACTTCTTCCTTGATTTCACCATTAAGAAATGCCGTCTTCACATCCATCTGATAGACGATCATATTCCTATGGGCTGCATAAGCGAGGAATAGTCGAATAGCTTCCAAACGGGCAACAGGTGCAAAGGATTCCATAAAGTCGACGCCCAATAATTGCTTGTATCCACGAGCTACTAGTCGAGCTTTGTTTTTCAATATTCCGCCTAACTCATCGAGTTTCACCTTGTAAACCCATTTCAAAGTGAGTAACTGCACTTGATCCGGGCATGGGACAAGTTCCCATACTTCAAGACGTATAAACTCATTAAGTTCTTCTTGCATAGATTTTATCCAACAGGATTGAGTAAAAGCTTCTTTCCATGTCTTAGGTTCAACTTCAGTGAGAAAAGCATCAAAGTGACAAAACATTGCACTTTCTTGTAACTGACTTCGTGTGGATACCGGATGATTAGGGTCACCAATAATAGAATCTATAGGATGATCCTTTGTCCACTTGCTGTCATGTTCACGAATCCGTGGATTGGAGTAAACTGTAGAAGGAGCTTCCTCTGAGGTGGACGACCCGGCTTGATTAGGGTCGGGAATAGATACACCAAAGAAAGGAAGTTCACGCATTTGAGCGAATTCCAAATCGTGATCATCATCATCCTCTTCATAATCAATGGGCATGACGTGGGTAGTTGTTACATGGGTTGGTTGAGAATTACTCGTTGAAGGTATATCTTGACCAAATTGTAGGTGCAGATGTATCTGATTGTGCTTCGGTTGCTGGAGCGACAACTTCGGTTACCGGAGCTATTACCTCAGGTTCTGGAGCAACAATAGTTGGAGGAGTAAAGAATTCATCAAAGAACGGTTGAAACAACGTATCCCATTCATTCCTAGAAGGTGGTGTAAATGATGATGAAGTAGGGTTGTTTGGGACAAGACCAGAACTAATATTACTGGGTCCCATTTCATGAAGTGCGGGTTCAGAGCTGCTTTGCTCAGAATCCATTGCTGTCAGCTCATCAAAATCAACATTCATAGTTTCAAGGATTTTGCGAGAGTTACGGTTGTAGATTCGATATGCCTTCTTTGCGTGTGCGTAACCAATGAAAATACCAATATCGGCCTTTGGTTGAAGTTTTCCCAAATTGTCACCATCATTATTTGGATAGCAAAGAGAACCAAATACATGAAGATATGATAAATCTGGTACTTTTCCATGGAGAAGCTCATAAGGTGTTTTACCATGGCGTTTACGAATTAGTGACCGGTTTTGGGTGTACACTGCTGTAGATACTGCTTCTGCCCATAAAAATAATGGAGCCTTTGCGTAAATTAATATCGTTCGAGCAGCTTCCATAAGTGTGCGATTTCGCCTTTCAACGACACCGTTTTGCTGTGGAGTGCGAGCAACGGATGTTTCATGAGAAATGCCAACTTCTTCATAATAATCACGCAAAATTTGATTCACAAATTCGGTTCCATTATCTGTACGAATGCGTCGGACAGTAGTGTTGAGACGCACTTGAATCATCTTGAGAAATCTGATGATGAATTTAGGTGCCTCATTTTTTGCTTTAAGAAATTTCACCCATGTAAACCGAGAGTAATCATCGACGATGACGAGGATGTACTTTTTGCCACTAAGACTTTCAACACGCATTGGCCCACAAAGATCCATATGCAACAGATAAAGTTTCTCTTGGTTTGTGTCTTCAGTCTTGGGTTTGTAAGACTTCTTAGTGCTTTTCCCCATTGTACACGCGGAACACAAATGATCCTTGTGAAATGATAGTTTAGGAAGACCACGAACAAGTTCGTTTTTCGCCAAGTGATTAATAGCGTCAAAGTTAAGATGAGATAACCGTCGATGCCATAACCATGACTTAGTCTTCGATGCTTTGGAGAGAAGACATACGGGAGAGGCGGCCATCATGTCTTGTAGGGACAAAGTATACAAATTATTCCCTCGAGTACCTTTCAATAAATCAACCCCTTCCAAATTACGAATGAAGCAGGTATGCTCTCGAAAAGCAACTTCTAGGTTTGCATCACAAAATTGTCCCACAGAAAATAAGTTGTGACCGAGACCTTCCACATAATACACTCTTGAAATAATAACATTCCCAATATGATATTCACCATAACCCATTATCTTTGCAATATGATCATTACCAAATCGAACCGTACCAAGAAACTTGCTGACGAAATTTCTGAGCTGAGAGCGATCTCCGGTCATATGCTTGGAGCAACCAGAGTCCAAATACCAGAGAACAATTTGGACCACTTGTTTTCAATAACAACAGTATACAATGCATCGGAAACTATTGGTTCCGGAGTGTTAGCAGATACAGATATAGAATTATCAGAATTGCTAACATTTTTGAGACCCTTAGATTTCCTGCGTTTTCTAATGTGAGTTTTAGCACTAACAGGTTTTACTGTTCCAACTTTCTTTGGTTTTGGATTATTTGCGGGCACTACAGTGGGAGTAGACCTATTTAAAGGGCACTTGGTTCCTACAGTAGTGTCGGTGTTCCTAGTTAAAGGACACGCTTGTGTTTTGGTAGCCTTAGTACTCCTAGTTAAAGGGCACGCTTTCTTCGCTGTAGTGGGAGTGATCCTAGTCAAAGGGCACATATTTCCTACTATAGTGAAAGTTCTACCAGTGGGGCGCCACATCCAGCCAACTTGGGTTAACACTTTCCCAGTCGGTTTCCATTCTAATCCATTTTTCCGGGCATGCATCTCATTCACATGGTCAATAAGGCAAGAATCATGACGACTAGAAAACATACATTCATTACAATTCCAACATTTTAAATTAGAATTCACAGTAGGCTTAGAACGCTGCACAACCGCAGAGCCTTTAGGTTTAGCTACATGATTCTTTTTATTCAAGACAGAAATAACATTCCTAGGATGGGCTTCTACTTTCTTCTTCACTTGACTTCTAGATGGGGGCAAGATCCTATCATTCTTCTTGTTTCTTTTAAGCTTAGATCTTTGAGCCTTAGTAGTGGTGCTTACTCCTGTAGAAGGCAACACGGGAATATTAGAAGCTGGTATCGATTCCGCCTTATCTTTAGTGACCAAAGTTTGAGATGGTTTAGTCCTAGGGCCCTTGTTAAGTGGTGTGACGGCTATAAGGGTTCTTTTGATTGCACTAGAGGACGATGCTGAGATAGTGGCTGCGTTATCCACAACATTCTTACCTTTGAGAGTACGAAGTGTTTCCTTTAACTCAGCCAAGACCAGATTCTTATCGCAAATTTGTTCCCTTAAATCAGATATTTCCATCGACTTTCGATTCAATTGTTCAATCAATGATTGATTCTGTGCAGTGGTATCAACACATGCGGGCTGTACTGAATCGAAGAGTCGTGTATTTTTCTGTTTTAAGTTATCAACTTTGGACAAAATCTTGGAAACTCGATTATCTAGATCAAGTTTAAAATTCTCAGCGGCCTCAAGTACGTTCACACAGTTAAGCTCCTTAGATTTCTCTATTTCTATCGGCAAAGAGTTAGCAACTTTGTCACTTGGCTGACGCTGTTTTGATTATAAATTCAATCGAAAATTCTTTTCAAAATTTGCATCATCGATATTAACACCTTCGAATGACGTTTCAAAGATTTCTTAAATAAATTGTTGCTTGCATTCAAGCGAAATACAATGTGTTTGAATCTCATCAAAACGTTTTGAAAGCGAAGAATATGAATCTTGAAGCTTTAAAAATTCAGCGTCAGATGTGTGACAAGTACTATCTACCACAGTATCCACAGATTCAACATTATGCATAATAGAATCATTATCAACACTTGTATTCACACAGACCGAAACTATATCATGAGACATCACTTGATCCAGAAGCAGATCATTATGGCGTGAAACCCGTTCTGTTTCAAGTAAACTGTTTTCATAAGCATCTTCCATTTCATTGAAAACACGTCTAACTTCTTCTATTTCCAAAAACAAATCTTGATCAATATTACGAAGACAAGCTTTAACATTGTTTACAAACGGAACAATTTCATCTCGAAACGCAGCTCTAGTGTGCTCAAAGTTCCATTCACCTTCCGTTATGGCCGTGGCCGTCGTACGTTCCAAAATGACCTTGTCAAAATTGGCTAAGTGTTGGTGAACCGTATTTAAGTTAACGGACGCCTTACTTACCGGTGGAATTAACTTCGTTAAATCCTTTTCGACGAGTGTAGGAGACGTACTAGGAAGGTTTTCACTTGACAAACTTTGGGGCACAAGAACTGTTAATTCTGCTAATTCCTTTTGTAAGCGAATGCGTGTCTTTTTCGAAAATTGATCTTTGTTATGTTGATCATAATCAATTGTATGGAATTTTGAAAGCATTTTAGAATGAGTTTCATCCCCAAGTGATTGTGTCTCCTCAGTACTACGAACAAAAGGTGCTTCTTTCGATTTTCCAATTATGGTCATATCATAAAGGCCAGGAATATATTCCTGAGCTTGTTTTGCATAACCGGGATTAGATGGTAAATCTTGAAGACGCTTAAGTTTGAATTCTTTAAATGATTTAGTTAAAAGATGAACCTTTTCTGTGGAAACGTATTGTTTTAAAAGCTGTTGTTCTTTGAATTTAAGAAGTTTGGTAGCGTTAATTTCCGATTCAACCTTTTTAGACTCGAGAGTTTCGAAATCCATTTTAAGTTTCTGAAAATCATTGACAACCGACTCTTTTTCTTTTAATTCATTGGAAAGGTTAGCTTTTAATGATTCTATTTCTTTCAAGTGTTCAATCTTTTCAAAACGAAATTGGTCAAATTCAGAACATGTTATTTTCTCTTCTTGAGGGACCATTTCAAAAGTTTTGACCTTTTCTTTATGCAACGCAAGCTCAGCAGTTAGCGTGGAATTGGTATCTACGGATTGTCTGAGGGCCATATGCATTTGATCAATAATATGTTTAGGCACCATGACCAAATCATGTTGAGCATAAGATTCCATACCCGTCGTAGCATTTGGTTGAGGTTGACTCAAATGTGTAGGATTGGGTACCACATCATTTGAGTTACTAGTTCCTGAATGCTGTTCGAGGTTGTCATTTTCATGCCCAACTTGTTGTTGGTTATCATCAATATTATTAGATGTGGTTGGTACCTCACTGATGACATCAGAACCGTAGTGAGAGAGATTAGCAACGAGAGCAACTTGGGCAGAGTGAATGTCATCACAATCCGAATCGTATGCATCAAGATCGTCCGCTTGATAAGCTGCATTAGAAGTGGAAACAACTGCAATGCCTTCAGTATCTGCTGCCCCTGGGTCTGCAAGAAATGCTAACTCCTCTGAATCCAAAATCTTCCCCTTAGACTGAGCATCAACCAAATACATCTTCTCACGAAACCATGCATCATCCCTTCTCCTTTTCGGCTGAGTGCATTCCCTAGCCATATGACCTTGTCCTCGGCAATTGTAACAAGTCACAACCTTCTTAGGACCAATGGGACTCCCATTTCCACTAGCTTTAGAATTCACAGCTTGATTGTTCCCAGTCCTTGTTGGAGGTCCATATGAATTTTGCCTTCCCTGAATAGGTTGCACCGTCACTTGACCATCTTGAACAGTGGCTTGTTGTCGAGGATTTGATGAGGTGCGGAGCTGATTGTTTGTTGGTGGAAATCCTCTAGTAGCAACAAGTTTTGACAAGTAGGCGGTGAGATAGTTTAGAACATCAGCTGGCGTATCATTTGGGGTAAAGACCGGTGCTTGGATTGGTGGAAGTTCATTAGAGTAGAAAGCTTGTGCTGGTTGTGCTTCTATTGGAAAATATCCTTGCTAAGGAGTATAGCCCAATGGAGAAGTGTTGGCTTGTGATGGTGATGTTTGATATGGTGGTTGCTGTTGAAAAGATTGTTGATGAACACTTTGTTGATATTCTTGCTGTGGCATCATTGGTGGTTGATAAGATGGTTGTTGTGGTTGCTGATAGATGTGTGGTGGTGGTTGCTGCAAGTATGATGGTTGTTGATAAGTATAAGCCATGTTTTGTTGAGAAGCATACATTGCAAGTGGATCATGAACTTGAGGTGTAGACAACCGAGCCTCGATCACATGGCATTCGTGTTGTTGAAGAAAAGCTTGAAGTTGATCCACATTGGTGTTATACAAGTCCTTAGCCAATTTAACATCCGTCACGTATTTTTTCCATTCTGAAGGAAGAGTGTTCAAATACTTGGTGTTCAATTGAAAGGTAGGAATTGCCATACCATAGATATTAAGCTCATTCAACAATAGGGTAAATCTCAGATAGTAATCATTGAGAGTCTCCCCTGGCACATAGGCAAACTTATCAAAAGTATCATAAAGCTTACACTCTCGTTCTTGTTTAGTTAACGAGGTGCCTTGCATGAGAACACGAATTCTATCCCATAACTCTTTGGCAACTTTATGTTTGCTGACGAGTTTGTAGACATCTGGAGGAAGGGCTTGGAGAATGATGTTTGTAGCATACTTATCACATTTATCTTGAATCTTCATATCTCCAGTCAACTCACCCGTTGTGCGAGGACGAGTGGTCGTACCTTCCGTCACAGTACCATAATCTAATGGTCCATTGAGCACCGATGCCCAAATTAGATGTCCATTCTCCTTGTTCAACATATAAAGTTCCATTCGGGAAGCCCATTCCTCATACATAGTCTTCACCAACATTGGTGGACGATTATCCGTACCCGAGAGGATGGACTTATCCGTAAGAGATGTGTACTCCATTTCAATAAGTTAAGATTTACAAAGTTGATCGAACAATGAAATAAGGTTAAGTATTTTTGTGTTGTTGTGAGTTAAAATCAAGAAACAATGTTAAAATCCCCTAAAATATGTTCTCGATAAACCAAAAATTCGAAATTTTTTATGGAATAATTTTTGGATTGTCGGAATGTCTAGATCGGAATGCCAGATCAGAATGTCAGATCGGAAAGTCCAGATCGCAAAGCAAGGCTGTCGAATTGTTTAGATCGCAAAGTCCAGATCGTAATGTAACTTGGTCGGAATGATGGTGGTATCGGAATGCCTAGATCGAAATGCAATGCTGTCGAAATGTTCAGATCGCAAAGCCCTATCGTAAAGATTCAGATCGCAATGAACTATCGAAATACTCAGATCGCAATATCCAGATCGCAAAGTAGCTGACAAAATTCGACCAGAGTAACGACTTAAAATACTTCCTTATACCCGTCGGAATCCCAGATCGCAAAGTACGATCGGAATGTCCAGATCGGAATAAGTAAGAAAATCTAACGATCGCAATGTAGAACCAAACCCTTTCCGATGGTAAGGTTATTGCGATGGAACCCCACGTACAAATTGTACTTTCCGATGGATGTTTATGCTAGAATTTCGAAATGAAGAACACCAACTTTTTGCACTTTTGATCCAAGAAAACTGATGTTTTAATGAAAACCAAGATACCAAGAACACTCTTAAGCACGAATCCCTATGTTACACTACTTTAAACTTCGATCCAACACAAAAAAATTTGAAGATTCGGCTAAAAACAAACCAACAATCTACGAAATGTTTAGAACACAAAAACAAACCTATATTTCATCCCAAGCTCTTGATACCATTTGTAGATTTGTAAATCTATGCTTATGTTTTTAGAGAGAGAAAGAGATAGAAAGATGGTGGATTTCACACTTTAGAGAGAGAAACTAAGAAAGAACTATGTGTAAATAATGAAACCACACCCCTCTCCATCAAAGGAGAGGGTTTATATATACCCAAGCCTTGTAATGGGCTTGGGCTTACACTTTTGGGCCGGCCTACACATGTTGTAGGCTAGGCTTGGACTTGTTTGATAAGTAAAGAAGATTAACTAAACTACGAGCTATTACATGGACTATCGTTGGAGTGACCGATCCTTCTTAATACGTAAAACGTATTTCCAACAGACACCATAAAAGTTCCCAGCAGGTGATGGAACACCAGCATACTCTTTCATCCCAATCCCATTCATATCCCTATAATCCCTTTGTTCACTAACACATTTTTCTAGGGTTTGTGAGGCTTTATCAAATCTCTGAATTTTAAGATCTACATTATCTTTGTTTTTGATAGCCTCATCTAACTTAGCCTGTAAAACACCATTGGCCCTCTCCATGATGTTTCTAACCTCAACACTAGCATTTGAATCATGAGTTAAAATATTGATTTGATCTTTTAGGTAAAACTCCATTTTCTTATACTCAGCTACAGTGTTTTCAGTTTGAGTAAGAGCAAGCTGATAGTTAGATAACTTGCATCTTTCATTAACCACATCTGTTGTCAATTTTAAAACTTCTTTGTTATGTTTTTTAGTGTTCATAAGACAACCCTTACTACAAAATGCATCATCATATACCTCATTGTCTGATGAAGATGAAGTGTGTGCCATGAGAGCATAGTGAACATGCTCTTCTTTTTCCTTTTCTGCAACCAAAGCTTTGTTCTCTTCCTGATCCTTGGCCAAATAACTTCCTTCCCAGCCAACACCATCAATGTCTTGCATAGCAACCATAGCTTTGGAATCCTGTGTCTTGATGATTTGGCTTGAGGGTTTTCCAGAATCAGATCTTCTTGGAGATCTGCATTCTCTCATAAAGTATCCCATTCGATGACAATAATAACACTCAACCTTAGATTTATCAAATCCAGCAGTGTCCTTAGCATTAAAAGTCATTTTCTTCTTAAATCTTCGATTCCATCTATTTGCCTTTATGCTTGCAAGAGCCATATTCCACTTTATGTCCATCTCCTCCAAATGCTCATCACTAATTTTCTCAAGGTCCTCATATGTAATCACTGAACCATTGGGCAATGAAGCAATGTATTCACAAACAGTATCCAGATCAATACCAACAGGCTTAACTCTTGGAGAGTCAACATTTTATGTGTCAGCGTCTGAATGTGAGGCGTTGACAAAGCTTGATCCAGCGTTGACACAAGGTGATCCAGTAAGGGGGTGCATGTATGACTCCTTTTGATCAAATTGACCTTCATTATGTTAGAAGAAGGCCATATTTCCATTGGTATACTTGCTTCCTTGATCCAAAAGAATTTCATTCTCTACCAGCCTTAGTTTGTTGTAGACATCATCAAAAGTAGAACTTTTGTGAGTATTATTAGCAATTATAGACCTTTCTTCAATATTCCATGCATCACCAAGACTTTTAAGAAAAGTGGTGATGATATCAACATCACCAAGCACTGTTCCCATAAAGGACAGCTTGCTTGTAATGTCAAGAAGTCTGCTTCTTACTCCACTTAACTTTTCATTGGGTTGAGCTTTAAAAACAGTATACTCATGCAAGATTTGCTTCTTTTTCTCTTGTGCAGTATTAGCATTGCCACCATAAGCAACTTCAAGGGATGCCAAAAGATCTTTTGCAGACTCATAGCTTCTATATTTGTGCTGATTGGCTTGTCCCAAAGAGAATTTGAGAATGCTTAGGTTTTTCATGTCATTCCTTCTCTTTGATATGTCCTCAGCTGAGACAGCTCTACCATCTTCAGGTTTTTCTTTTCCATCCTCTTCAGTAGAGCCTTGAGTTGATCTTGTCTGGATAGCAGCTGCAATCTTTTCAGCCTTATTAAATGTGTTTCCATATTCAATTATTTCCCATAGGGTGTAGTCATGGATTTGAAGATACTGTTCAAAGTTAAACTTCCACAGCTCAAAATTTTCTGGGTCTAGCATGGGAATCTTGATGTTGGGATTTGAGGAGGAGGAGGAGGAGTTTAACTATAAAGTAGACATGTTGTATTTAGGGTTTCTTGAAAATTAGGGTTTTTGGCGATTTAGGGTTTTTGTGTTCTTTAGATCAAAGTTTCTCAACAAGCTCTGATACCACTTGTTGATCCCAAACTTAGATCAATTTAGCTTGTGTAAACGATATTAAATCAAGTTAAACACGTAGAGAAACTTTGTTGTATATGTAGCAATTCAAGTATTATGCGGAATTAATACTTAAACAACAACACACAAACAATGTAAACCAAACTTTCACTTTGATTGATAAATCAAACTTGCGTACAATGAAAGTGTTAAAACGTATATGAAACTAAAACCTAAAGGCCTCCTTTTATACAATAATGAGCCTTGTACAAGATTTTACGTATCAACTATTTTAGGTAAAGATAAACATAAGAAATACATTGTCGATTATATCTTTACTAGAAACATACAAGAAACATAATACGTGTAGACTAAGTCTTCTATCAGTGCTTGACTTCTTCTTATCAACGCTTGACTACTTCCTGTCAACGCTTGTCCTGCCAACGCTTGATTTCTTCTTAACAACGTCCAGATTGCTCTTGTTAGCGCCCGAGTGTACTGGCTACATTTTATTCCCAACACTCCTTTTTGCAATGATCGATTTGCGCGAGTCATGGGTAAGTATGGTGTTTCTCACTGACTTTCCACCGCGTATCATCCACAAACTAATGGACAAGCCGAGGCCCAATTGTGGGCTTATATAGATTTTAGAGCGTACCGTATGAGAGTATCGTGCTTCGTGGTCTAATAAATTAGATGATGCATTGTGGGCTTTCCGTACTGCTTACAAGACTACAATCAGATGTACTCCTTATCGTCATGTGTACGGGAAAGCGTGCCACCTCCCTATTGAGTTGGAGCATAACGCTTATTTGTAAAACCTGCACTTTTCAGGTTTTGATTATGACATCATTGTACACGTCACCTCATGATATATGTATATATATATATATATATATATATATATATATATATATATATATATCCACCTTTTCAAGTAAACTTTGTACAATTATATGCATTATGCATGATAATACATCATTTTGATCACTAAAACTTTGAACAATACATTATGATTGTGAGTATTCAATCATGAGATCACAGGAAACAACATGTATGACTACATTTTCTTATGAGCATACATAACATACGCTTGATTAGTGGACTTTACGTATGACTACATCTCTATGAGCATACAAAACATAAGACATCATTCTGGGACTATTAGGTCACCTATAACCACATGAGCATATTCATACATCATTTTAGGTTTATAAAAACCTAAAACCATGATCACAGTTAATAACGTTTATCTAGTACTACATTACTACAAAATATATATATTTATATATTTTCTATACACTATAAGTGTTACTACGAGTCCACAAAAGCTACTGTCACATTATAATTTTGTACCTAGCCACTTTATAACATTTTATTAAGTGTCCTACACATTAAATTAATAAAACTATACGTTTATTAATCTATGATTATACTTTACCCAAGGTCCTTAAAACATAACCTTTTCACTTAGAACTAAACCTACACTCACCTCTATTTTACATAGACCATTAGTAACCCTATAAATTTACTAAACTCAAACACTAAACCTTCCTAAACACAAAAACCCAGCTGAAAACTATCTAGACTACACCTAAACTACTTAAAAACTCATGAACACTACAGTGCCCTCTACTAAAAACATGTACAACATCTAGCCATTAAACCAATACTATTCTTGACTTCCAATTGTCCCCTTGCCTACTCATACCCGACGGATACATCTAAACCAAAATACACCTTGTATAAATTTAGCATTTTTGGTTATGTACTCCGTATCTAGAACCTATGATTTACCTAGTACTAACAAAGATATCATAATCTTGTTACCTCTCTCTTAGAAGTGTAACATAACCGAACCACATACATAAACTCCCAATCTTGATTATAAGCTAACTTAAACACTTCCATCTCACTTAGATCTCACCATTTTCGGATCACATAAACACACACACGCGAAACACACATTCATACCACATTTATTTCCCAAATCATTGTCACAAGGTTCATTAAGTGTGAGCATTTACTACTACAACTCATTCTTGGTTAACAAGGCAAACAAGTCATCCTAGGCGTGGTTAAAAAAACTAGACAAGTAGATCTTAGTAGATTCAACAGATTCCTAGCTAGTTCTCGTTCATAGTCACCATCTTCACCTACAAGTAAGCTAAGCCATCCTCGTTTCCGTATTCATACATGTATGCATCATAAACACATGAATATTAAGTACCTATACTGGTACATCTATGTTAAAACGTGACTAGGATAGCATGCATACGTAAAACTTTGCTAAACTGGAACTACATGAAAACCATATCTCGCGGCTTAATTTATTTTCCTAAGTTATCATGCATAAATACTAGATCTAGGAACACTATGGCAGATATTGTGTAAACCTAAGACTAACCTAGAGAAACTAGATGGGTAATCTTGCCTTAAACCCTAGATAAGCTATACTTGATAAGCTAGAGATGTACACCTTGAAAATAAGCTACAAGCCCAAATCTATAAGCCCAAAACACACGAATTATTTACAAGCCGCGCATATAAGCCCTACAAATGAGCCTTGAACCAATAAGCCATAAGCCATAGTACACGACTTATTTATTAAACCGAATATTAAGCAAAGCCCACTAGGACCTTTTAGTTAATCTAATTATTTGGACTAATAAAATGTTTAGTAAATGTGTACAAACATTAAACAAGCCCAAAAGTACAAGTCCCTAAGCCCAAAACTAAGCCGAGCCACTATTGGGCTTGAGAGGCCCATTAAATTTGCTAAACACTATTATTAGACTTTTCGTGCCAATATTGTAATTAGGGGAAAGTATAAGTCAAAATGGTAAAGCTATAAAACTTAATATATATTTCAAGCCATTTGAAAAGTCTAGGGCCTAAACTGTTAATTTTCGAAAGTAAAAGGGCATGTTTTATTATAACCGAGACACTAAGTAAACCATAAGGGCCATATTTGCCATTTCCCAAACTCGAAGCGAGCCCTAGGTTTTATTTTTATGTCTTATAATTATTTTCGAGACTTTAGGGACTAAATATGGCAATTCTCAAACTCCAAACGAGCCCTAGGGACTCGTTTTGCCACAGCCCGAAAGTTAGAAACCCTAAGGGCTATTTATGTCATTGTTCGAAACTTATGTGAGCCCTAGGGGCTGTTTTGAAAGTTAATGTAACGGTTAGGACTAACGGTGCAAGCAAACTTAACGGATGAAACCCTAGGGGTACTTTTTGCCTAAAACCGAATGTATTATAAACCCTAGGGTTTGTTTTGGAAACTAATATTTTTTACAAGGACTATAGTGCATTTTAATTTAAGCATTAATATTATTGTTTTGAAAATAAATTAAATTAAGTTCGTTTTAATTATTTAATTTAGTAAACAAAAGAGTTTATTATAACACTTGCGTAACGGACGAACTAAATTAGTATATTTGAAAACCCTAAGGAAATTTGGACAACGTAATACTTTCTTACAAACTCCTAATTAAATAAAATTTATTTATTTAACTAATTACACTTTTTACGTACTAACAATTTAAATACATTTTTAGAAACTAAAAATGTACCTTTATCGATAACTTACTATAAGTTTAACGTTTAAACAATAGTAATAACTTATTAAATTGTGATCATGCATTTTCATCAGTTACATTTATCTGTGCATTTTATTGTGCATTTACTGAGTCACATAAATTACTTAGGTAATTTTACTGCTCCGTGATCATACCATACCAACATACCCAGTGTCATACTACTACTGCTTTATCATTGAGGTGAGTTCATGGCCCCATCATTTACTGCTTTAAAAATGGGGGAGAAAACATAGTAAATTTTTGTGTATGCAAACACTTACAGACAACAACAGATTTACTGCCTATTATTTGCCCCATTATTCTCGTGGACTGTAATAGTTAATAGTGTAGCGCGAAATGTTATAAATAGATCTATTTGGGTATTGACAATACCCGACCTGCGTGAGTAGTTATCACGAAACGCTTAGGCCAAGCAACATTTTATTTCATTGTTAGACTAAGGGTCTCACATCAGGATGATCCACATAGGCACCTGAGAAACATTGTCTAGCATCTATTATAGGGCAATAGGAACTACTATAGTATGTAGCTCGGTGCTCTACTATCTTCGTGGTGTTTTGCATATCAGTACATTTATTTTATAACTAAACCTGTGAATTCACCAACCTCGTGTTGAACCCCACATTTTACTTTTTATGTTTTCTCAAGAAAGTAATCAGGTACATGCATTGGATTCCAGCATCATAGCAAGCATCATGTTTACCATCAGGCTAGGATATTTCTACAAATAATAATTAATGTTGTTTTCAAGACAATTTACTTAATTTTCACAAATAAATTCATGTGATATGTTTTAATGACATTTGATGATATTGCTCTATATACTGTGTGCTATCGATCTACCAAAGTAACACCCCACGCATTATTCCGCTGCATTTGACCATTTAGGGGTGTTACAGAAATGTTATCAAAGCGCATAGATCTAAACCTAAAATTTTAAATAATAAATTTTTTATAACTAGACTATAACTGAGTTTAAAAATTAATTCTTTTTAAATCAATTGATTTTTGGGGAACCCTTATAGTTAGGCATACACCATATAAAGCATACATATTGTGTGAACTAATTGTGAATTGATATATAGCTTCTACTATATGATCACCTAAGTATCTACGTAATTTTGATTACTCTAATATATGCATACATAGCATCACATATGCATTCTTGAAAACTTTCTGAATTGTGTAAGCTAATACTTACTCAACTTTGAAATGCTATTATTTTCAGATTATCGACGTCACCGACTATTGTGACTACCTTTGACGCTCTCATGACTCCTACTATTACGCCCGCATCGCCGACACCAGTACTACACAGGCTCAAATCCGAAACAGAGTCTGGGGATCACCTGACAGATAGAGTTATCGTGCTGTTAGATTCTCCTACTTCATCACCACCAGCTGTAGCTACTTCCCCACATAGGGAAGCAGATCAGGTCGTACCTACTCTACAAACTCTACCACCACTATATACACTCCACTGCTATCCCACTAGAGCCTTGCCACCTCGTAAGAGGAGGCACAATGTAACACCCCCAAATTTATACACCTCAATACAGCGGAAGACTCGTTGGTGTTACGGGATAGCACATTACTCACATCATAGACAACACATAAAAATCGCGTCGTTTAATAATAAATCATTTCCATTCATAAACATCAAAGTTACATCGGTCCCAAGTCATATTATTTCATACAAAGTTTTACAAAGTATTTGAATGGAAAATATTGTTTTAGTGCGGGCCATGAATTCTTGTCGTCTTCCCGAGAATTACCTTCAAGTACCTGAGATAAAACATGTTAAAAGGAAAGGTCAGCGATAACGCCGAGTGAATTCATAGAGTTTAATAAAATCCATCAATATAATATCAGTATAAAATCATTACTGAAAATCATTTTGTACAAATCATTTTAATAGGCCATAAAATAGCCAAAGTCATTTTATACAAATCCTTATCGAAAATCATAATATAGGCATTTGCCTTAAAAATCATTATACGAGCCAATGTCGTAAAAACATCATACAACACGTCTTATGACGTTGTATGAAAATAAAAACCGTTATATGAATATGGTTATGAAAACCAAAATACGAACATAATATCAATAGTATGACCCTGTATTGCTAGTCAGGCAATACATCGTAATTCGGAGCGTCTAGTATTATTTTGTTAATTTGGATTATTATAAGCCGCATGACATTGTTACCTTACTAAACCAACAACGGGTAGCTAACCCGATTCTCAATTAGCCCATCTAAAGTAGCGTGTCGTCACAAAGGTCACGCTATGGAAATCTTCTCATACATAAATTCGCTTACCAATCAATGTGGCACGACGGGGATCAACCGTCAAGGCGCGAACTGGGGTGATCGTCCCCAAATAGTACTATTATATGTCCAAGCGTCTACCAAATCCCGGTAGTTCACAATTCATGCTAATGGGATTTTTAGTGACATAACCTAACTTTAATAATCCATTTAATTTCATCTATCGGGTCCTTTAATCATTTATCAGGTCATACAATCGGGTCATTCCATCATCCGGGTCCAAATCAATAAACAAACAATCGGGACAAATGGCGTCCTATTTTATAAAAACTAACATGTTATCTCCCTCGCAGGTTTATAAAACATTTATAAAAACATTTAAAAGAGTGTGAGGCTATGAACTCACGTTGATGTGGGAAGGCGGGTTATCGGCAATTCGGACGTACGGTATGTGCTTCAATCACGGAAACCTAGACAAATAATAATCGGTCTTAGACGTTTGTCCAATGACTTTATAAAAATAACAATTATGTATACATATGATGACTTTATATATATGATGATCAAGTGGGTTTACATATCCTCATTTACTCATTTTTGTGTTATGTGTCGATAACTTTTATACTAGTTTTCTCGTTTTACCTATTTACGTGTTTTAGGTCCAATAAGCCTATTATAAGTTCTTAACTTGTATTAATCCTTGTTATACTTATATTATCAGTATCTACACTTTACAAGTTGGGCCTAAATGGGTTAAGCCCAATAAGTACTTTTTATGAGTGTTTAACTTATTTAGTCCAATTATTAGTCCAATATGCTTATTTAGCTCGTTAATGTCCGTATGTCCTATAGTTCGGGTTTTATCGGTTTTTACTTGTATTAGTTACTTATATATCAGTATATGACTTTTAAAAACTTTACAATAGACAGGTTTGGTCGTCTAAGTTTTAATTGGCGAAAAACGTTAATTTTACGGTAATAGCCGAAAAAGTCGTAAAAATCAAGTTTATAGTTTTTATTACTTATAAGTATTATTCCACTACAATTTTTATAATTTGTACACTTATTTAACCTTTTATATATTTATATAGATAAAATCCATAAGTTAGTGGGTTTTTATTTTACATTTTATACAATATAATTTTGAGTGCTTATATAATAATAATAAACATTAATTCTCAAAATCTGATTTTTATTTTCATTTTCACCAAAACTGCCATATCTAGAGTTCTATATGGAGATATAAGCTCAAATGTTTATCACATAAACTACCTGATATGTGCCCCATTTAACTCTTCTATAGATACTGTTGAATCATCTTCTAAGTATTTTCTAAAAATCGTCCAAAACAGTGAACTCAGATTTGTACCTTAAACTTGTTTTGATTATATCTCACTCATTACAATGATTCCATTGCATGGCCAACTCTCACATGTGTACAAGAACCATAGATTACTGTAAATCCATTAATCTATGCCATTTTTATCAGTTCACCACTTGATTCTTTACTGTTTTATACAGCCAACATATTTAAGCAAGATTTTAGCCTTGTTTCTTATAATTTTTCACCTTTTTAAGCATGTTTATCAACAACAAATCCCCACATAACATTTTTATCATCATATAATTATCATATACATATACAATAGAAATAAAATACATGTTTACATAATCAAAATAACAATAAGATGAGGAGGACAATCTTTATACCACCATGATGATGTAGGTTGTGATCAAAACATGGATTTTGATGGAGAAACTAGTGATGCACCAAGACCATCTTCATGACCACCAATCTTCATGAACACCTTGTGGAAAATCAGCCCCAAGACTCCATGAAAACTCCTCCTTGGATGTTATAATCACCACCAATCAATAGGGTTTCAGAAGGGCTTCAAGGTTTCTTCATTATATGTGTAGATAACACATAGTTTATGGCTAGAAATGATCAAAATTTGATCAAAATGGCATTTTAGAGATAGAGTGGACGAAATTAGGGAGAGAAGGAGAGAGTGGTTTGCATGTATGAGTTTTGGAGAAGTGGTTTTGTGTGTGTAGTTTTGAGGTAGAGTAGTTGTAAGCTTAGCTTACATGTGAAGCTAGTTACAAGTGTTAAGACTTGTTGGTTAAGCTTGACACCTCATGCGATGAGGTGTTGCATCCTTGGCCATCCCATATGTTAGTGGGGTTGGATAAACTTGTTTTGTCCCATCCCGCTAATTTACGGGTATTCCTCGATTCTAGTTTCCTCGATTTGCGTGCCCTCGGGTCGTTTTACGAAAAACGTTTTTATAAATTATGAATCAATGGCACAAAACAAATCTAATAAAAATTGTCTCATCAAAAACGGAGTTCGAAAACGTAAATACGTAATCCTAGGGTTTCTGGTTTAGTCGTAAAGGACGTTAAAATAAAATCGTAAGTCCTAATATCTTCTCGTAAATTTGTGAGTTTATGAACCAACACAAATTTAAAACTCCAAAATAATATTCATGGACAAATTTATTTTCTGAAATGTCGGACTGTCACCAAAACGGTGTATGTAAACGTAAGCACGTAACGTAGAATCCTCCGGTTTAAACGTAGTCGACGCTACTTCAAGACGTAAATCCAAATTTCTTCCCAAAAATAAGTGAGTTCATAATATAACATTAAAATAATATTTTCAATTAAATATTGAGAATAAAATATCAATCATAAATTGACGGATTGTCACAGCATTTACCCCTAAACAGGATCTTTGTCCTCAAAGATCATCTTACTACTCGCTTCTTATAGAGTTAAAGACATGTGGGTATTTCCTCCATATTCGGTCTTTTCTCACAAGTGTAATTCATTACCATACGCGAGTTACATCAAACATAACTACGGGAATAAGATCAGGCTTAATGTTGACTTACTTTCTCTATCCATGATGTTCACGGGTTTTTGATGAATGCAACTTTTCGCCGATCTAAACTTTACTAAGAAGAATTCAGATTCTCACTTGATAGATATTCCATCAAGTTCGATATACGAAACATATTTCACGCAGCTCTTGATTTCCTAGGGTAGATCCAGCTTATATGCCTTTCAATCCCAACTTTTACATCATCTCAATGGTCCCATACAACGGGGACTTATATCCCATGATTTGTCAGATCATTAATTCTTTTTTCTAAGGTTAAAAATTTTGGCATAACTTCGCTACCCATCTGTTACTTCAAGATCTACATTTCATATTCACATAACCTCCTGCCCACTATCGGCAGTCAATAATCAGATCCTAATTTCAACAATCATTTCAGATCTCGCGGGTCGGGTATTTTGTAAGGTTAGGTTCGCCATCATAGGAAACCTTAAACCTAAAAGACATGTCCAACTCACAGTGGGTATATGTCGGGTGTCTTCATCTCAACTCCTGCTTACAGATGCTCTAGTTTCTAAATCTTAACAAGATTCGATCTCGATCCTAATACGATAGTTATCAATGATAATATCTCCAAAGGAAAACGATTATGCGGTTTATTACCAAAGGTCAATCATTCAAATATAAAACAACACTTATAGTATTTTGTATCGTTACTTTACCTCGTCCCTTCGATTGGGGTGGTACATAGTACTCTCATCAAGGTTCGTTCTCAATGACTTCTTAGCAAATCTCTAGAAATTCGATGCGAAGCGAGGATCTTGATATAGATGTTCGATACAGGCACACTATGTTTACATAACTCTTTTGCATTTATCATTAACGGGAATGATATTAGCAGATTTGGTCAGTCTGTCGACGATGACCAAAATCGAATCAAATTCAGATGATGACCTTTGCAATAGCTAGACGTTTACTAATGTATGAGGCGATGTCTACCTTCATAATTGCCATCAGTACAACTTCTTCAGACAAAGATATTTTTAGTCATCAATGACATAAATAGAATACTTATACTTACAAATTCCAACATAACTATATCTCACAATCTCCATATTTAGGCAACCACAAGTGGCGTTTAAAACATTTAACGCTATCGGCTTCTCAACTCTAATGGTTCACATTAGCCGCTAACCGCTTTTATTATCTATATTATCCTTTTTTCAATCATCGGCTATTTTTAAATTGTTCGGCAATTTATTTTGCACCTTCATTATTAAGGAACATGTCCAAATTGGTTCTTTATCTTTTATACATAACGTGTCAGTAATTACGTTCACTTTCCTGACGAAATAGTTATCATGTCCGTATTTATTCAAAAATTATTTCTTCACATTTTCTCTGTTTTAGTTTCGTCTCATCTATCACTTTTATCAGTTTTTCTCAATCCGACGTTTTAAGCGTCGATAAGTATTACAAGTAACTAAAGGTTAGATATTTAAATTTTTATGAAACGTAAACATAAAATCTTAAGTTTCCTAGTTCGACCAATTATATAAAATGTTCAAAATAAATTTGAATTTAATTAACAAGATTTTTGTTGATTTATCGAAAATATTTAATAAGATTCGTAAATGTTCGAAAAACCTTTGTTTATACTTTGGTCAAAGTTTTCTTAGTTGAAAAGCAAAAATTGTCGTTTTAAGTTTTCAGGTTATGGTATAAATGGTTTTACTCAATCCTTCTTAAATTATCTTGAGGTATACACAAACATTTACCCCTAAACAGAAGTTTAGTTAAATGGTTTGTGTATAAGGGAATAATCCCTTAAAAATCCTTTGTTAAAACATTTGTCAAAATATATTTGCACTTTCTTTTTAGTATAACTCAAAGTCTTAAATGACTTCTAAATTTTTAAGAGTCAATTTGTATTCCATTATCTATTAATCACATGGTTAAATCATGTAAAGTATTAAGTCTTAAATCCCATGTTAAATATTAAAGGTACAAGTTTTAGTTGTTCGGCCAATTCAGGGCAATCTATAATTAATTATTAACTTCATTCTTATTCTTATAAACAAACAAATAGTCCTGAATGATCACGAGCATGAATTTATCAAATTACAGCCTACACACGTGATTCACCAAATTTATGAATACTACATGTGCATCGGTCAATCCAAACGACATCACGTGAAACTCATAATGTTCAATACAAGTACCGGATGTAGTGATTTGAATAAATAATCTTCTTCGCAGATGCGAAGTTGATGATAACCATGCCGTGGATCAAATCTTTAAAACATACGCTAGAACCTTGTAAATGATCGAACAAATCTTCCATTTCGAGTTATGGATATCGTTTTCGATTGTCAATTTACTCAGTTCACAGTAATTTATAAATATAAGGAATGATAACACCATAGCTCTTCATGATGACAGGCTTGGTAGAATAAAATCTTTCTCCGACAACTCTCTCAGTTGTACGGTAATTCCTTAAATTCAGATGGTGCTGACGTACAGTGCACAAGCCACAAGTGCAGCACCGGAAATATAACTAATACCAATTTCAATTTGCCTTAATGGCGAAAGTTTAGGTAATTCACCAATAAATACCTCCTAAAGTTTCAGATAACAAAAACATCTTTTAATAAATTCATATTAGGTTCTTCTAGATTATAATATCTATGACTAATTTACAACCATTCATGGTATAATTTCAAGTCTAAATACAGGATATGGTCATTTATCGAGAATTATTTATATCACTTTTGATAATCAACACCTTATCATTTAGGGGAATTCATTTCGAGTTCCCATCAATTAAGACAATGTCGTCATGTCATAATCAATCAATCCATTCTACTGGCACTATAAACTTTCCAGTTTCATTGTCATCGATATGATGTGAACTTCTCAAAAGACTAATAATAATTCATAATCCTTCACAGATTCAAGGATATCAGGAGACATAACTACTATTAAAAGAGTAAGGTCAACGCATAATCTACGCGAGAGGATTTCAAATCAGATACAGACGAAAACATTTAATGAATATGAATATATCCCATGTTTTCATAATTTGAGTACGCATTCGAAAGCTCCTCGGATCGTTACCCATGTCATTCAAATGAAATCAAATCAAAAGAAATGATAGGAACGTCGATACATCCAGTCGGGTATCAACACTCGGTAATCAGATACTTTTCCTAAGAAACTCACTACGGGAGAATTGGACAAGAAAGAATTGTCAATTGTCAAATAAGACAATTTCCACAGATGAGTAAATTCGACTCAGAAGAATAGATGCTACAGGCACATATGTAGGTGTCCCTAACATTATGTCCTTATTTTTCACTTCTTGCAGATCTCATTAAAATTTAATCTTTCACAATCTTCAAAGAAAATTTAGTGTTTATTCATTAGTTTTATGGTGACTACTAATCAGTCTTGCATGGTCCATTCCAAATTGTATGTAGGCGCGCAACTATATACAATTTCAAGATTAACGATGCAATACTCAGTTCGTCAAAATTTTATCATCATGTTTATAATAAAAACATTTTCCTGCTTAATTCTTAAATAAGAATCAAAAATAAATTTACAATGATTTTCTTTGTTATGAAAACAATTATGTTTTACAAGGTGTTTTATAAACAACTTCATTTCGATAACAATCACTTATAAATGTCACTTTGAATATCCTTATAGTGATGAAAATTCAATTTTTCTCAAGGCATACTGTTTTATCTTATAAAACAACGAGTGATCTGCAAAAAAAGTGATGAAAAGTTGTTCACCAATAACTAACTACAATATGATAGGAAATGAGATTTAGCCACATAATCATGAGGTTCATGACCTCGATGGCACTCATGAAGAATGATTCACAACGTAACTCAAATCAAGATGAGTACTTGTTCAATGGTTGCATCACTAATGCGAACATTAGGAAGAAGCAAGAAAAGATAGATAACATCGATACATGTAGAATTTAGCAATCAAAGGTAGTCTTTTCATTAATCACAAACAAGTCAGAATTGTACCGTAACACATTACGTGTCACTATGTCATACAATTCTCAGGACTCATCTTACCAACTGATATCTCAGTTAAGTTAGGGATTTTTGAAAGATACCATAATGAATACTAATCTACAAGAGTCATTAGGTGTTCCATATGTCTCAGAAGATCCATTGGTCCCAATTCAGAAGAAGATTTCTTCAATTTATTTCTTGGACACTGGGCATCCTCGTCAGTGGACAATGGCCTAGGAACAACCCTTAACACAAACCAAAATCATCTAAAATCTCATAATTAAATCAAAGAACTTAACGGCTTATATTAACAATCTCATATTCCATACGGGTTAAAATTTTACTTTATTTAAGTTTCAATCAACTTATACTCAATTCGATATCCTACCTCATTTTCCATTACTTTCAATCTTATTCTTCGGCCTTGTAAAGGCAATAAAAGCTCAATATGAATCAACACATAATTTCCAGTCCTATAGCTCTTTCATCAATAGTTATCAAATGAGTCACTAGTATGAGATGACTCATACATTCAATTAGACTTCTCGGAAAGGTATTAGTGCATGAGGCTTTTGGGTAATGGTTCCAATGACAGCCTCAAGTGCAACATTCACCCTTTCAATTTCAATTTAAGAATTGGATGACAACGAATCAGATGACATCTTTCTAGGTGGTAACGTTTTGTAAAACTCCACTCTATAAGGAAAGATCGTCATGACATCGATATAAGTTTTAATCTCGCCAATTCTTTTTCAATATCACAATCAACTAATATCTACATTCCTACGAATATCAACCATTTGTTGGGATCATAAATATCCACAACTTGGTTTAGATCTAGGATAGTTAGAATTCCTACGAGAATAGCTTTGATTAATTTACTAGGGGATTTAGGGTTACTTGTGACAATCTACGTCATATAAATACCTCGTATAAAAATCAAAATAATCATCAAACAATCATGTAATAATATTACATCATATATATATAATCCAAGTTATATATATATTAAAATAACACTTCTCAGTCTGGCCTTGTCGGTAACTCGGGAATTCTTCGGCACCGTTATAGTCAAAAGATTTTTAGACATTTTTAGAAAAATGTTTATAGTTAAAAGATTTTGAAATGTTTTATTCAAAATCTTAGTTTTAAAAATCTTTCGTTCTCTATAACGAGAGCTCTGGTACCAAACTGTAACACCCCCAAATTTATACACCTCAATACAGCGGAAGACTCGTTGGTGTTACGGGATATCACATTACTCACATCATAGACAACGCATAAAAATCGCGTCATTTAATAATAAATCATTTCCATTCATAAACATCAAAGTTACATCGGTCCCAAGTCATATTATTTCATACAAAGTTTTACAAAGTATTTGAATGGAAAATATTGTTTTAGTGCGGGCCATGAATTCTTGTCGTCTTCCCGAGAATTACCTTCAAGTACCTGAGATAAAACATGTTAAAAGGAAAGGTCAGCGATAACGCCGAGTGAATTCATAGAGTTTAATAAAATCCATCAATATAATATCAGTATAAAATCATTACTGAAAATCATTTTGTACAAATCATTTTAATAGGCCATAAAATAGCCAAAGTCATTTTATACAAATCCTTATCGAAAATCATAATATAGGCATTTTCCTTAAAAATCATTATACGAGCCAATGTCGTAAAAACATCATACAACACGTCTTATGACGTTGTATGAAAATAAAAACCGTTATATGAATATGGTTATGAAAACCAAAACACGAACATAATATCAATAGTATGACCCTGTATTGCTAATCAGGCAATACATCGTAATTCGGAGCGTCTAGTATTATTTTGTTAATTTGGATTATTATAAGCCGCATGACATTGTTACCTTACTAAACCAACAACGGGTAGCTAACCCGATTCTCAATTTGCCCATCTAAAGTAGCGTGTCGTCACAAAGGTCACACTATGGAAATCTTCTCATACATAAATTCGCTTACAAATCAATGTGGCACGACGGGGATCAACCGTCAAGGCGCGAACTGGGGTGATCGTCCCCAAATAGTACTATTATATGTACAAGCGTCTACCAAATCCCGGTAGTTCACAATTCATGCTAATGGGATTTTTAGTGACATAACCTAACTTTAATAATCCATTTAATTTCATCTATCGGGTCCTTTAATCATTTATCAGGTCATACAATCGGGTCATTCCATCAGTCGGGTCCAAATCAATAAACAAACAATCGGGACAAATGACGTCCTATTTTATAAAAAATAACATGTTATCTCCCTCGCGGGTTTATAAAACATTTATAAAAACATTTAAAAGAGTGCGAGGCTATGAACTCACGTTGATGTGGGAAGGCGGGTTATCGGCAATTCGGACGTACGGTATGTGCTTCAATCACGGAAACCTAGACAAATAATAATCGGTCTTAGACGTTTGTCCAATGACTTTATAAAAATAACAATTATGTATACATATGATGACTTTATATATATGATGATCAAGTGGGTTTACATATCCTCATTTACTCATTTTTGTGTTATGTGTCGATAACTTTTATACTAGTTTTCTCGTTTTACCTATTTACGTGTTTTAGGTCCAATAATCCTATTATAAGTTCTTAACTTGTATTAATCCTTGTTATACGTATATTATCAGTATCTACACTTTACAAGTTGGGCCTAAATGGGTTAAGCCCAATAAGTACTTTTTATGAGTGTTTAACTTATTTAGTCCAATTATTAGTCCAATATGCTTATTTAGCTCGTTAGTGTCCGTATGTCCTATAGTTCGGGTTTTATCGGTTTTTACTTGTATTAGTTAATTATATATCAGTATATTACTTTTAAAAACTTTACATTAGACGGGTTTGGTCGTCTAAGTTTTAATTGGCGAAAAACGTTAATTTTACGGTAATAGCCGAAAACGTCGTAAAAATCAAGTTTATAGTTTTTATTACTTATAATATTATTCCACTACAATTTTTATAACTTATACACTTATTTAACCTTTTATATATTTATATAGATAAAATCCATAAGTTATTGGGTTTTTATTTTACATTTTATACAATATAATTTTGAGTGCTTATATAATAATAATAAACATTAATTCTCAAAATCTGATTTTTATTTTCATTTTCAACAAAACTGCCATATCTAGAGTTCTATATGGAGATAGAAGCTCAAATTTTTATCACATAAACTAAATGATATGTGCTCCATTTAACTCTTCTATAGCTACTGTTGAATAATCTTCTAAGTATTTTCTAAAAATCGTCCAAAACAGTGAACTCAGATTTGTACCTTAAACTTGTTTTGATCATATCTCACTCATTACAATGATTCCATTGCATGGCCAACTCTCACATGTGTACAAGAACCATAGCTTACTGTAAATCCATTAATCTATGCCATTTTTATCCGTTCACCACTTGATTCTTTACTGTTTTATACAGCCAACATATTTAAGCAAGATTTTAGCCTTGTTTCTTATAATTTTTCACCTTTTTAAGCATTTTTATCAACAACAAATCCCCACATAATATTTTTATCATCATATAATTATCATATACATATACAATAGGAAATAAAATACATGTTTACATAATCAAAATAATAAGAAGATGAGGAGGACAATCTTTATACCACCATGATGATGTAGGTTGTGATCAAAACATGGATTTTGATGGAGAAACTAGTGATGCACCAAGACCATCTTCATGACCACCAATCTTCATGAACACCTTGTGGAAAATCAGCCCCAAGACTCCATGGAAACTCCTCCTTGGATGTTATAATCACCACCAATCAATAGGGTTTCAGAAGGGCTTCAAGGTTTCATCATTATATGTGTAGATAACACATAGTTTATGGCTAGAAATGATCAAAATTTGATCAAAATGGCATTTTAGAGAGAGAGTGGACGAAATTAGGGAGAGAAGGAGAGAGTTGTTTGCATGTATGAGTTTTGGAGAAGTGGTTTTGTGTGTGTAGTTTTGAGGTGGAGTAGTTGTAAGCTTAGCTTACATGTGAAGCTAGTTACAAGTGTTAAGACTTGTTGGTTAAGCTTGACACCTCATGCGATGAGGTGTTGCATCCTTGGCCATCCCATATGTTAGTGGGATGGGATAAACTTGTTTTGTCCCATCCCGCTAATTTACGGGTATTCCTCGATTCTAGTTTCCTCGATTTGCGTGCCCTCGGGTTGTTTTACGAAAAATGTTTTTTTATAAATTATGAATCAACGGCACAAAACAAATCTAATAAAAATTGTTTCATCAAAAACGGAGTTCGAAAACGTAAATACGTAATCCTAGGGTTTCCAGTTTAGTCGTAAAGGACGTTAAAATAAAATCGTAAGTCCTAATCTCTTCTCGTAAATTTATGAGTTTATGAACCAACACAATTTTAAAACTCCAAAATAATATTCATGGACAAATTTATTTTCTAAAATGTCGGACTGTCACCAAAACGGTGTATGTAAACGTAAGCACGTAACGTAGAATCCTCCGGTTTAAACGTAGTCGACGCTACTTCAAGACGTAAATCCAAATTTCTTCCCAAAAATAAGTGAGTTCATAATATAACATTAAAATAATATTTTCAATTAAATATTGAGAATAAAATATCAATCATAAATTGACGGATTGTCACACACACCTCTACTCCTGTCTCCACATTCGAGGTAGGAGAGGGTTCGGGAGCCGGTCAGGCAGGACCCGACACTGTCCAGGCGCAGCTAGATGCGCTGACTGCTAGACAGGCACAGGATACCACCATTTTCCATGCCTTGCTACGCGCGGACCAGCAGGGACGTGCAGTACTATAGGAGAGACTTAACACTCTCTATTGGTCAGTTGCTGCTGAGTCGCATGCTGCTCAGGGTTCATGGACGACTGTCCAAAACACCTTGCAGTGGCTACTTGAGGAGAAATCTTATCCCCGCCATCGCTTATCTTCACTTGAAAGTCATCAGTACGAGACCCAGACTGCCGTTTTGACCCAGGAGGAGACTTTCAGGATCTTCTTTGACTTAGCCGAGGTTCGTCATCAGGGGACGACCGTAGAGACAGACTATCTTCATAGTGTAGAAACCGCACACCAGATTCAGCTTTTGGAGGCTCTTAAACTTACCAGAGAGACTAGGACTGCTATGATTGGGTTGTAGGATGCTCAGGTACCTATACCACCAGCTGCACCACCCGCACCAGCAGGCAGCTTCTCTAGTGTAGCTTAGATATCTTGTATATCATGCCAAGCATTGAGTTGTATCTCAGCTCGCATGATTTAGGACTTTTGTACTATATCTTTTATTTTCAGTTGTATTCCTATCCTTAGCACCTAACCATAGTAGGTAGGTTATCTTTTGTTGTACCAAAAACATTTGTACCACTATTTCAGACAGGCATACTGTATCCCTGTCTTTGATCGGTTGTACTTGTATGATATTGTTATTTGCCAGAAATGACTTGTACCGACATTACTTTGTTATCTCTTTGTACTTATATTATTATGAACTCTTAACAGGTTATCTAATTTGTTCTGAATTATATGCATACATATTACCATGCAATTTAATATAACCAACATATTGATAAACTAATAATCTCATTCTTATGTATTATAGAAAATGGCACAAAGAATTACACGAAAAAACCCTGGAGCTGCTCCCACAACAACTATTTCAGAAGCACAACTCATAGTTCTCATCGGTCAAGGCATAGCTGACGCCCTGGCCATAAGGGAAACACATCCCAACGGAAACCAAGGTGTTAGTCAAAATTTCAATGCTGGGAGGAATGATCGAGTTACTAGAGGGTGTACTTACCCCGACTTCTTAAAATGCAAGCCCATTTACTTCAAGGTCAAAGAAGGAGTAGTCGAGCTCATGCAATGGTTCGAGAGAACCGAGACCGTGTTCCGTATTAGTGACTGTATTGAAGAAAACAAGGTGAAATTCGCTACCTGTACACTACTAGAACATGCTCTCACATGGTGGAATTCACTAGTTGCTACCCTTGGGCATGATGATGCCTATGGGATGACTTGGACAGCATTGAAGAAAGGCTTACCGTGAAATACTGTCCTCGCGGTGAAATCAAGAAGCTAGAGATCGAACTATGGAATCTCAAATGCACAAACCATGACATCACAACCTACAACCAAAGATTTCAAGAGTTGACTTTAATGTGTACCACGATGTTTCCTGAGGGGAAAGATATGATTGATAAGTACGTTAGTGGACTTCCGAAATTCGTTTATGACATAGTGCTAGCATCTCGACCCACTACAGTCGAGAGTGCCATCGAGTTCGCCGCTGAACTGATGGACAAACGAGGCCGTGATCATGCGATAAGACAAACAGAGAACAAGAGGAAAGTTGATGTGAACTTTCGTAATCATCATCAGACCCAACAACCAAAGAGACAGAACTTAGGGCAGATCTACAGTGCTACATTCTCAAGGCCGCCTCCATACGTAGGCACCAAGCCAAAGTGTCTCAAGTGCAAGTTTCACACTAAAGTGACACATCTTGCCGAAGGCCCGGACAAAACAATACCTACGTTTCGGTCGATAGAAACAACTCTAGCACCAACTTCAGGCCCAAAAACAGAAATGAGCAGAACTTCCGTGGAAATAGACAGCAAGGAAATTGCCCTTCCGTAGGTGGAAATGATATGAGGCGGAAAGAAGTTCGTTGCTATGGTTGTGGGGAAACAGGAAACTTCCGACCCGAGTGCCCGAAGAAAGCAAGCAAGAACAGGAACGGTGGAGGAGCACCAACCATAGTTTACGTGATAGGAGACACCAGGACCGACTCCAATGTGGTTACCGGTACGTTTCTTTTAAACAATCGATATGCATTCATTTTATTTAATATCGGAGCCGATAAGAGCTTTATATCTACCGAGTTTAGTAATTTACTAGACATCACTCCTACCCAGTTGGACAACTGTTACAGAGTCGAATTAGCTGACGGTAAAATCATTGAAACAAATGCTATTCTAAGAGGTTGCACCCTAAACCTTTTGAACCATCCCTTTGATATCAATCTAATCCCAGTAAACCTTGGTAGTTTTGATGTTATCATTGGTATAGTGGTTAGCAAAATATCACAAAATCATTGTGTGTGACGAGAAGCTAGTCCGTATACCATGGGGAAAAGAAAGATTAATTATCGGAAGGGAAGGAAATTTGGACAGAACTGACACTAGACTGAGTGTCATCTCATGCACCAAAGTCCAGAAATACTTAATGAAAAGATGTCCTATCTTTTTAGCACATATTTCCCAAGCAGACAAGGATGACGAACCAGAGAAGAAACAAATCAAGGACGTGCTAATTGTCTGCGATTATCCCGATGTTTTCCCAGACGAATTACCTGGTTTACCACCAACTCATCAAGTAGAATTCCATATCGATTTGATACCAGGAGCTGCACCTGTAGCTAAAGTACCATACCGGTTGGCACCAACCGAGATGAAAGAAATCGCAGAACAACTCCAAGAAGTGTTAGACAAAGGCTTTATTAGACCCAGTTCCTCACCTTGGGGAGCTCAAGTACTATTTGTCAAAAAGAAAGACGGTTCTTTCTGAATGTGTATTGATTACAGAGGATTGAATAAGTTAACTGTGAAAAATTGTTACCCACTACCACGAATCAATGACCTGTTTGATCAACTACAAGGATCAAGTGTGTACTCCAAGATCGATTTACGATCTGGATACCATCAGTTGAGGGTCAGAGAAGAAGACATACAAAAAACAGCTTTCAGAACTCGTTACGGTCATTATGAATTTCAGGTCACGCCATTTGGATTGACCAACGTACCAGCCATATTCATGGACCTCATGAATCGAGTGTGCAGACCGTATCTGGATAAATTCGTTATCGTGTTCATCGACGACATACTTATTTATTCCAAGAATGAACAGAAGCACGGAGAACATCTTGCTCAGATACTGAAATTGCTTAAGGAAGAGAAGCTTTTTTTTGGGTAAAGGGGACTACACCTCGGTAAAATATATTAAATCCCAAAAAATCAGTTAAGTACAATGGAATGTCACTTATAGGTCACATTAACCTTAAGTTACGCTTGAACAACCTCTAATTCATATGACAGACCATATGAACCCTATAACCATTACATACCCAATGACACCAATAGGAAAAAACCACCTAATGGTACATACGCCAATAAACCAAAATAAATACATCAATAAAGAATGGATTCAGGTAAGCTCATTAGCTGAGCAAACCGAACACTCTCTGTAGAATGCTTTAACCTACATGAGAGAAGCTTCAACCGAACCGTGGATAGAATACAGTCCACAACTTGATTCACCAACCTTTTAACCAACTTAAACAACCTCCAATTCCTTTCCTGCCATAATTAGTACGTAACCGCTGCTAAAATTAGTTTGGAGATCAAACTCTTAGTTATCCTACGTTTATCCCAAGGAAGAATGTACTCTAAAATGTCACTGAACACCAAACTCGAGCAACCAAAGTCATCAACCATGTAGACCTTGTTCCAAACCTGCTGAGAGAACACACATTCAAAAAACAAATTCTCATGAGAATCTGGTTGACCCTCACAGAACAGACATACCGAAGCCACATCACTAGACACATCCCACCAATAAATCATATCCTGCGTCTTCAGCTTCTGCTTGATTATTAGCCATAGATTGAAAGAATGTCAAGGAATGCAGCTAGAAAACCAAACATTATCAACCCAAGGGACTTTAACATCACGAGTCCTCAAGGACGACCATACCATCAAAACTGAGAAAGGATTTAAATCATTCCCTACCGTCCATCATAATAAGGTATCCTTCCTCTCTAAGTGAGTATTTGGAACCGCAATATTATCAAGAAAAGCAAATTTACCTCGAAGGTATTCTGGCCATAGCCATTGACCATCAGCAATAACATCTCGGATCTTAGTATTAAAGTCAAAACCCGCCTGATGAATATCCCTAGGAGATATACTCGTGCCCAATGGACTATTCGTACACCAAATGTCTGACCATAACGAGATCTGGGCACCATTCCCAATTTTATATCAAATGAACTCTCGAATAATAGGCCGTAACTGAAGAATCTTGCATCACCCCATGTCAAACTACCACGAATAGGAATTTCCCAAAAACTTCGACCTTTAAGCTTGTATTCATGGATCCATTTCACCCAAAGAAATTCTTTAAGAAGCAATAACTTCCAAATATGTGAAACCATAAGAGCTTTATTAAAAATATCTAACCGACGAATACCCAAACCTCGCTTTACTTTGTTTCATGGGCCCTTGACACCATAGAAAACCACGCATGATTTGCTCAATATAAAGGAGAACCAGCGAAGGTAGCACAAAAACAGACGCCCAATATACATGCATAGAACCAATAATAGATTGCACAAGTTCAAGCCTACCAGCAACCGATAAAGATTTGTTCTTCCAATCTTGGACCCGAGCTTGGACCCTCTCAACTAGCTCCTGACAATCACGAATAATAAGTCTAGAAGATACCAACGGCACTCCTAAATGTGATTTTTGGATTCCTAAGGTTTCCTTGGTCACGTGATTGATAGCAAGGGAATTCAAGTAGATCCCGTAAAAGTCGAATCCGTCAAGGATTGGGCATCACCTACATCACCAAAATAGATACGTCAATTCTTAGGTCTTACCGGTTACTATAGGAGTTTTATAGAAAAGATTCTCTAAGATAGCTAAGTCTATGACGAAGCTTACTCAGAAAGGCGTGAATTTCGAATGGGGAGAAAAAGAAGAAATCAGCATTCCAAACTATTTGAACCAAAGTTGTGTAGCGCACCTATTCTAGCCTTGCCAGAAGGCAACGAAGACTTCGTTGTCTACTATGATGCCTCACACAAAGGCTTAGGTACTGTACGGATGCAAAGAAAGAAAGTAATTGCATATGCTTCAAGACAACTGAAGAAGCATGAACAAAATTACTCTACTCACGATCTAGACTTGGATCCGTAGTTTTTGCCTTAAAAATATGGAGGCACTATCTATACGGAACAAAGTGTACTGTGCAGTCCGACCACAAAAGTTTACAACACATTCTAGACCAAAAGGAGTTGAACATGAGACAACATCGTTGGATAGAACTGTATAGTGACTACGATTGTGACATCAAGTACCACCCAGGTAAAGGCAACGTGGTTGCAGATGCACTAAGCCGCAAGGGAACTGATCCTCCCATGAGAGTTCGAGCCTTAGTTATGACCATTATCTTGGATCTACCCAAGAAAATATTAGAGGCTCAACTACAAGCACAGTAACCGGAAACCATTGGGAAAGAGGACATAGGAGGAATGCTTAGGACGGATCTAAGCAAGGAGAAGTTAGAACCAAGAGCAGAAGAAACATTATGTCTACATGGAAGAAGTTGGTTACCATGTTACAGAGACTTGAGAAGCGTGATCATGCACGAATATCATAAATCTAAGTATTCCGTATATCCCGGATCTGAAAAGATATATTAGGATATGAAGAAGTTGTATTGGTGCCAAACACGAAGGCAGACATTGCAACATACATAAAGAAATGCCTGACATGTGCCAGAGTGAAGACTGAACACCAGAGACCATCAGGATTACTAGTCCAACCTGAGATACAAAAATGGAAATGGGACAACATCACCATGGATTTCATTACCAAACTTCCTACTTCGTCTCACGGTTACGATACAATTTGGGTAATCATTGATCGACTCACAAAATCCGCTCATTTTCTACCCATAAGAGAAAATGACTCTTTGAGAAAATTAGCAAAACTATAACTAAAGGAAGTTGTGACTAGACACGATATACCAATCTTAATTATTTGTGATCGAGATGGTAGATTTACGTCAAACTTTTGGAAAGCTATTCAACGAGCTTTAGGAACAAACCTGGGCATGAGTACCGCTTATCACCCACAGACCGATGGTCAGAGTGAAAGAACAATCCAAACTTTGGAAGACATGATAAGAGCATGTGTGATCGACTTTGGTAAATGATGGGTCGAACATATAGCTATTGGTGAATTCTCCTACAATAACAGCTACCATGCCATCATCAAAGCCGGACCATTTGAGGCTCTCTATTGCCGCATGTGCAGATCGCCTGTGTGCTGGGAAGAAGTAAGGGAATTTCAGCTTACTGGACCCGAATTAATCCAAGAAACGACTGAGAAGATCACTCTCATCAAGCAGAGAATTCAAGTTGCACAAGACAGACAGAAGAGCTATGCAGATCGCAAACGGAAACCTATGGAATTCAAAGTAGGTGACCGTGTTATGCTTAAGGTATCACCTTGGAAGGGTGTTGTACGTTTTGAAAAACGTGGGAAGCTAAACCCACGATACGTAGGACCTTTTGATGCGGTAAAATTAGACACTTGCTTTAGGAAAAACAAGCACTAATAATGCGGGTAAGTATTAAGTATCACGTTTTGTGAAAACCGCGAATACTCGTCGTCGAGTTCGTACTCGGTGGAGGTATGGTGTTTAGCCAACAATATTATAAGTTATTTAATCGTGTGATTACGTTTTTGGAAAGAAATAAAGAAAAGAAAAAGGAAACGATTTACGCTAAAAACGGTCGGAAACGCGTATACGTACGAACATAAAAACGCGACCTAACGAAAAATTCCACCTAAAAATTTATTAAAAATCACTAAAAAACTCTAAAAAGTATAACTAAGAAAATTACGAAAACCAAAAATTTTGAGAATGATTAAATTATTTTATATTAATATTTAAAGTTGATTAAAAACACTAAAAATAAAACTAGCTAAGAAAGAGACAAAATTCAACTTTTAGACTTTGTAAACCTAAAACATTTTATTTAAAAACTAAAAAATATTTTTTGAAAATTTTAAACTTACTTTAACTATTATTTATTTACATTACAAATTTAAAAAGGAAAATAATTCTAGAATATGAAATAATAAAAAGAAAATTACAAAATTTAGACTATACATAAGCAAATATATTTTTCCTACGACCCAAATGACAAAAGAAAATTAAAAAAAAAAGAATTATATTTTTATGACTTTTAAATATTTTTTTATGAATTAAATACTATTTAAACTAAATAAATGCTTTAAAAATATTATATTTTTTCTAAAATTCTAAAAATTCACAAAAAGTACTTAATACTATTCTAAATCTAGGAAAAATAAAAGACCTAAAAATAAGACATAAATAAGCAGTGGATTAAGCTCTCTAAACTAATAAGCTAAAAATGTAATAAAGGTTAACTAAATGCTTATGGAAAGACTAACAAGAAAACATGCCTAGCTCAGTTGGTTATGCTGTTATGACTGTGAACAAGGGGTCAGGAGTTCGATCCCTGTTAGCTACCTTTTTTCTGTTGTTTGTTTTCTTTTTTTATAAAGCTGAATACACTAAATAAAACGAAGTATAACAGATAAATAAAAGTTAGTCTAAACATAAAAGCTCAACAAAGCAAGTGGTTTAATGAACGGGCAATGTGTCTGTTTGTGGATGCATGGTCAGGGGTTCAAACCTTATTGTTTCCCTTTTTAATACATGATTTAACGCAGCTTCTACTACACCCAAACACCAGCAAATTGGACTTGAGGTCTTTTGTTTGCACAGGTATTAACAAAACACAACAGGCACCACTTTTTATATTTTTGGCTCACCCCCTTTTTATGATATGCAGATGGTCCCAGTTCTTTGTTTAGGTTGCTGCGTATTAGTTATGTATGCACGGGTACACCTCACACAACCAAACATCACACTACCCAAAACCCAAAACACAATCCCAATGTCCACCTATTGTAACAGGGAACCTAAATTCAAAGCTTGACTTGTACAAACAAGGTCAATATCTCCCTACTGATGACAAAATTTGAATAATGAAGTGATAATGCAGAACTAATACTAACAATCTATATATATAATACAAACAAGTAAAACAGAACCTAAACTATACTTAACCAGCTTAAACAAGTTTGCTTAGACCTAATGGAGGCCCTAGATACCACCTCTTAATATTCTAATGCCAAATCCAACCACCCTTTAATAGAAATATATGAAAAATGGAAACGTGAAATAAGCTGACATCAGGTAAAATAATGGGCATACAAAGTGAATGTGCAGTAAATCTAGCATACAAAGGCAGAAAGTAATAATCAACAGGACACAAATCAACAAAATCACGCTACGCAAACCCATTTATCACTGACTAATGGTGTATGATGGTTTTGGCCAGCGAGAACCATTAACGTAAACTCCAATAGGTGCACCTAAACACTTACACAAACCTTAAACTAACCTAATAATCTGAATAGACTAACAATTTAAAGCTGCTATCAACACTTCCAACCTAAACCATCAGTACTAAACGAACCTACATCCTACATGTGCCAAGATTGAACAAAAGAAATAACATAGGCTATGAATAAGCTCACTAATCCTATGTATTAGCTAACGAGAGAGTAAGTAGGACGAGTATCACTGAAACAAGTCCACAAGGTGACTCACTCATACAGAATATACACCTAGCAGGCAAATACATGCTTAGCGTACAAGCGCAGCCTAAAGAACACAAAGAAGACTAATTTGTAAACTTATTGTGAAAACCAACTACCCTCGACCTAACAAGGAGATGTAGAATTTAGCTACCCTTGGGGGTCACTTACTACCCACAAACTAGATCTCCCAAACACCTCTATATAAGTGAGATAACAAATTTTTTCAAAATCTTTTTGATTTTAAAACTTCACAGCTCACCAATCTTTTTGCTGACACAAACCAAATAAACCTCAAACAACAAATTGAAAACACAAATCCCACTCTTCAGTTACATGAACATATATCCTCATGCAAAAATTTTAGCAAAAGCATAACATGAACGAGGAAAAGGGTTGTGTGCCTCCAAGGCATACATCCATGCCTTGGATAAATTGAGCTTATGTGACGGCACAATAGTCACAAGCTTCCTTTACCCTGCTAAGAATAACAAACATGAACCGTAACACAATATCAATAACCAACTAATTTCTTCCTAAACCTTTTCACAAAACTTCTTTTTACCAAAAACTTTCTCAAAACTTAATTACTACTTGAAAACTTCCAATCCTCAACAGGATTCACAACAACACCGCTTAAACAAGGCTTTTGGGACAAAATCTCAAATTACAAACTTTCCAAACAACTTTTTGAAAAAGGAATTATACTTGACAAATTTAGAACAAAAACACAAAGGTAGATAGATGGAACTCAGAATTTAGCCGTTCGTATACCAACTTTCATAATATAAAAATGGATTACGATTCATAAAAAAAACCAACTTTTATTTATCAAAAGGAATTACAAGAGAAGGCCTAAAATCTGGAACAATTGCAAATAAGAGATACCTATGCCTTATATAATGGCTACATGAATATTCTGGAATGCTAACCCTAAAAAGGACGAATTTCCATCAATGCCCTCATGGTTTGAAATGGTGTTGACTGATCTTGGTCAAATGGAGCATCTTGTGACCTGTGCTCATTCACATGTGATGTTGGCCAGCTTTCTCTTTTGATCCTAATCGTTTAACAAACCTTTGGGTCCAAGTAGTTACAACAGCTGTTGATTTTGTCCCCTGTTTTGGGACTTGGTGAAAGTGAGAGGTGTAGGAGAGGGTCGGGGGAATCACATGGGTGTGTTTCTGAAGGAATCTTGGGTGGGGTTTAGTGGTCAAGACCACTAATCATAATTCTGGAAAAGGAGGGATTCCAATTAAGTGTGATTAGTGATTTTGAGTGCTAGGGTTCTTTGTGTTCATCTTTGGGGATTAATGTGTTTAATATGTATAGTACATGTTTCCCTCTCAATTATATGTTAATAAAACCCGGTTTAAATTGGATTAATAAACAAATAAGGGGGTGACATGGTGGGGTGATGTGTCTGAGCAGGAATGGTGGATTGAGGTTTCATTGTCTGGCCAAAACACCCCCTCATTTTCCAAAAATCTTGCAAACAAAGTTTTCCATTACATTACTCACTTTTCTTTGTAAACAAATTTACACAAAGTGTCAATTTTGGCACAAGGTATATGACAACTTCATATAAGGACTATATATGCAATATTGACCAAATTTCAAGGGCATCTTTTGTCAAATATTTAAAGATGAGGACCTTTCTTGCATAATTATGAATCTTTAAGGACCAATTGTGACAAATCTTCAAAGATGAGGGACCAAGGTTGTCAATCTTCAAAACTTCAATGGTAGTTTTGGAAAATCTATACTTGGGTCCGGTTCTTTGTGCGACTTCTTTCCTATGTTCGTTTTTGCTTGATTCTTGTTCTCTTTTGTTAAATTCACGATATCCGTACCTAATATACGCAATGAACAAACACAAGCATATATTTGGGTATTTTGATGATATTTTTAGCATTTTAAGCCCGATTTGGACGATGAGACTATGTATAATTGCAGTCTCATCACTCCCCCATACTAAACCATTGACGTGTCCCCACGCAATACTAGAATTAAGTATCATAGCACTTCCAAGAATCATTTTATGATGACATTTATTGAATACATAAACTTAAATAAACTACTACACGTGTTTTAGATATAATGTATCGTTTTCATCATGATTAAGTGACTTTTGGGATCATAGAACAAGAAAACGTGAATGCTTCGTTAAAAATAATTTCATCGTCCTCGATTTTCACCCAATTCCATGCTAAGCGTGTAACGAGATCATTGTTATTATAAGTTAGCAACACAATCATATCCCATGATTGTTAATTACGAACCTAAACTCCCTTATTCCTAATTGGTATCTCTTATATTTTATTTTGTCTTAATGATCACGAGGATAAATCATTGACTTATGCGTGAATAGAGATTAAGTCTAAAAATAGATTCTTAACGGTGTAATCAAAATCATCGAATTAATAATTCACCCTAATAGACAACGATGTCAAAAAATTAAGTCAACAAGAAGGATCGATAAACACGGTTTTATAACGGTTTTGAACATGAGACTTATTAACAAGACTTTTATACGCCCCCTAACGGAAGAGCCTTATTATCATAGGTTTACCTCCATCTTTTATTCAACTCCGCCATGGAGCTTTTATTATGACTTCGGTCTTGCCTTTCCTTTTATTATCCGCCATCATCGGTGGTTTTATTATGGCCAAAGACGTATATCCTCACGCTAAAGTGAATTTTGGATCTTTAAAGCTTCAAAGATTAAGGCTTAATTCACTTTCAATTTGGGCATAGATTTTGTGTGAGCTTCAAATTTTTGCTTAATTTAGGTGAGCACTTGAAATCTTATTATTAGGTGAAGCTTTCGATTATTCGGGTGCCAATACATCAAAACCGTGACGCTGGCAATACCTTAATGTTTTCCCAATTTAATTACATGGAAGCTACTAAACCAAATTAGAAACCAACAATAGTGACTAAACCGCTAAATCAATATTTATTAACAATTTATTATACAAAAGCGTGGGGAGAATAAGCTAATAATTACTACACATGAGATCGTGAAGATTACGTAACTTATAATGACTCTATCATTTCTCGTCCTAATTTAAGAGACTTAGCCTAAAAAGTTAAGGAATCGGAGCTAAGTTCTCAACACGCACAGTCGAGTCAAAAATTACTCTTATTCTCACCATCAGAAAACCTACATTCGTGTCTTACACACTTATGAAAAACAAGAAATTTTTTAAAATTTGGCCATTTTTAGCCTTATTTTGCAACAAAACGATAACAGAAAGATAAATATTGGATTGCGTGTTGACGTAAGCAAGGTGAAGTATCTACTCACCCCCCATACTAAAACTAAACATTATCCTCAATGTTTCGAGGCTAAGGGTGAAACATCCCCATACTAGAGACATAGTCGAATGCTTAATCTCGAGCATGGAAAGGGTCAAACGAATAACCTAAAAGATGTTTATGAATCATGCTAATAAGATAAACGTTATAACATAAAAGGATATCATCGGATATCGGAATCTCCAAAGGCAACGATCGAAGCTCGAGTGATACATAAAACGAACACGAGAGGCTTCAATGATGACGATGAATCTAATAAATCACAATCACAAACAACCACGGAATAAAGGTTTGAAGAGCACAAGTCCCCTCATTACACTATTAGAAAAACGATAATATTTACAAGGATAAGCATGGGACTCCCCTAGGAGGCACCTTGTTTTTTATAACTGAGTCAAAAGCTCGACTCGAATCCCCATAAATGTGATCATCTAGGGATTATCTTGGTTCGGTCATTTTTTGTGGGGCTTACATGTAATCAAGGCCCAAAAGCAACCGATAATTAAGGCAAAGCCTTTATACTGGGATCAAAGATCATATCTTCGTTTTCGGATGATAAACAAGACAACACGACTCTAAACATCATCGTCCCAACGGGAAACAAGAAAATAGAATGAGAAGAGAAGGGTGGGACATTGGGTGGGCAAACAAATCGGGTTACTCGAGGTAAACTCATACCGTAAGTGTAGAAGGATCTTCTAGTGACTACTTCGGTAAAAGACCGAGATTTTATCTTAAACGTGATACCAGGGTCAAAAATCTCGTCCTCAGTGGAGAAGTGTGAGGAAACAAATGGGGCTTCCCCCACACTAGATCCACACAAAACGTCGTCAAAAGAAGTATATGCGTTTGTAGCAAGTTCAATTAAGCGAGGTGATGACATAATTAATTTTGGAAAAATTTTCAAATCAATTGTAAGATCTTTTCCGTTTTCATTTTTAACTCATTATTACGAAAACCCGAGTTGATTAAATTGAAAATATTTGGTGTTTCTAAAACAATTCTAGGAACACTTAAAAATTTCACATTTATCTTGAAGGCGGGAGGAGGATTTGAATTTTTAAAACGTGAATCGACTAATAAAATATCCCCTCCGGGCTAACGCAACGGTCCTCATCAAACTCGAAAATCGAAGGCGGATCATCAAGTATACGTTTGATCTCGGAAAAATCACCATCGGGATCATAAACGTCTTCTCTTGCTCGTGGAAAAGGTTGAGCAATAAAATTGTCGATAATCGAGTCGCTAGCTTCAACCGTCGTGAAACTAGGAATATAAGGCTCTTCGATTGAAGATTTTGCCTTTGTCATTTCGACCTCGACATCGAAAAACGTGTCAATGTGAGCAAGCAATCAACGGACTTCTCACACGATAAATCCCAAATCTCACTCGGTGTGGGATTTGGAGTAAAAGTCTCGTCTCGTGACGATTTTGCCTTGACGGTTTCAACTTTGTCCTTCGAAGGGATCGAACGTGGGTTCTCGAACATTTTAGAAAAATTACTAACACGTCCCTTCGGAATTAATTTTCGTTCATCTTGTAAAAACGAGGGTTCAACGATTTCATTTAAAACCTTGTCACATTTTTCTTTGTCAAAATCATTTAATGGAATTTCTTCGTCAAAATTAAGTGTATATTGATTTAGAAAATCCTCAATAATTTCATCCTCATTCGAAAAATTTGGTTTGGAAGGAATAAGATTCAATGTTCCTAAGTATCCTACGAGTTTTTCTTTTGGTTTATTTTAAAAAACATTTTTCAAAACTTCGTTAGATGACGTTTTCGTTTCCTCTACGTTTTTGCAAGACGACGAAGGTAGTACGACTCTAAAATTCGATAGATATGGATCAATACGAGACGTACGAGTCTTAGGAGTCGATAAGGCTTGAACCTCTCCATCGGAGTTAGGATTGGTGTCATTTGACGAAGAATTGAATTTTTCCATTAAGCTCTCGACCATTAAAAGAATTTTATCTTTCTCATTAGCGTGATTTTCCTAAATTTTATCCAAGTATTCTTTCCACATCTCTTGACTTTGGTCATAAAAACGTTGTTGCTCTTCAAAAAGGGTATCATAATCATTTTCCATTTTTTTTGAAAGTTTCCCTTTGGGTTGCCATTTGTTTATTACAAGTTTCCTTAAGACTTGTCATTAGTTCTTCCGTCATCGTTAATTTCTCATTATTTCGCCTCACAACATCATTAAAGGCATTATGAATAGACTCATCATTGCAATTAAAAGACGGATCATACGACGAATAAAACGAAGACGACGGGTGACCTTGGTCGTATGATTGAAAATTGTTACCATGATCACGTGGAGCAGAGTTATAGATATAACCCCCTCAACCTCCAATAACCTCACAATTAAAACAACTGGCACCATCGGGCGGGCCTCCACAATATGGACATGAATAATATCCACCATCATTCGACATGATGCAACGAGAAAGTCGATTCGAGAATTAAACGTTATAGAGGGTGAAAGAAAAGAATTATGAAAATAGAGGGAAAAATCGAAGATTCTTTTTGTTGTTTTTGGTTTTTTAATTTTTTTGGAATTTTGGTGTATTACGTAGAAATTAATCTACAAAAACTATCCACTAATCAAAGGTCTTGATTAATGAATCCAAGAAGAATGAAGGTAATTACGTGAAGTAAAAACCCTCGTCGACTTTGAAACGTTGGCGGAACGCCAAAACGTTTCGAGGTTCAATAATTAAAACTCACAAAAAATAGATTAATAATACTTGATGTGGCAAACCCCTAATAGATCCCCACATTCAAAATACGCATAAGCGAGCGGAGAAAACGAGGCGGCGCGAAGCACTTAAGAGCCTTTTTTCCTTAGGTCGTGAAATACAACCGCCTTATACCCACCTTATAGTTTGTATTTATCGAGATTAAACCAATTAAGAGTATTTATCTATTTTGCCTTTGATTTCGTTTGAATTCGATACACTCGATAATGACCGGAACGCCCACTATCGAGGTGCGATTTCTCGCGTATTTGGATAATTATTGTGTGTTAATTGTTCTACGTAAATATAATATCTTATGCACAATAAAAACGAGAAAACGATTTTATGTTAATTGAGTTCAATTTAACACTATTTATTTGTATGGCTAATAGTATAGAAAAATAAAAGGAAGTATTTACGATAAAAACGTAAACACTCAAACAAACACGATAAATAAATATGGCTAAACACACCTCCCCGGCAGCGGCGCCATTTTTGATGCGGTAAAATTAGACACTTGCTTTAGGAAAAACAAGCACTAATAATGTGGGTAAGTATTAAGTATCGAGTTTTGTGAAAAACGCGAATACTCGTCGTCGAGTTCGTTCTAGGTGGAGGTATGGTGTTTAGCCAACAATATTATACGTTATTTAATCGAGTGATTACGTTTTTTGAAAGAAATAAAGAAAAGAAAAGGGAAACGATTTACGCTAAAAACGGTCGGAAACGCGTATACGTACGAACGTAAAAACGCGACCCAATAAAAAATTCCACCTAAAAATTAATTAAAAATCACCAAAAAACTCTAAAAAGTATAACTAAGAAAATTACGAAAACCAAAAATTTTGAGAATGATTAAATTATTTTATATAAATATTTAAAATTGATTAAAAATACTAAAAATAAAACTAGCTAAGAAAGAGACAAAATTCAACTTTTAGACTTTGTAAACCTAAAACATTTTATTTAAAAACTAAAAAATATTTTTTGAAAATTTTAAACTTACTTTAACTATTATTTATTTACTTTACAAATTTAAAAAGGAAAATAATTCTAGAAAAATAAAAAGAAAATTATAAAATTTAGACTTTTATATATATTTTTTTATGAATGAAATACTATTTAAACTAAAAAAATGCTTTAAAAATATTAAATTATTTTTCTAAAATTCCGAAAATTCACAAAAAGTACTTAATATTATTCAAAATCTAGGAAAGATAAAAGCCCTAAAAATAAGACATAAATAAGCAGTGGATTAAGCTCTCTAAACTAATAAGCTAAAAACGTAATAAAGGTTAGCTAAATGCTTATGGAAAGACTAACATGAAAACATGCCTAGCTCAGTTGGTTATGCTGTTATGACTATGAACAAGGGGTCAGGGGTTCGATCCCTGTTAGCTACCTTTTTTCTGTTGTTTGTTTTCTTTCTTTATAAAGCTGACTACACTAAATAAAACGAAGTATAACAGATAAACAAAAGGTAGTCTAAACATAAAATCTCAATAGAGCAAGTGGTTTAATGAACGAGCAATGTGTCTGTTTGTGGATGCTTGGTCAGGGGTTCAAACCTGGTGGTTTCCCTTTTTTAATACATGATTTAACGCTGCTTCTACTACACCCAAACACCAGCAAATTGGACTTGAGGTCTTTTGTTTGCACATGTATTAACAAAACACAACAGGCACCACTTTTTATATTTTTGGCTCACCCCCTTTTTATGATATGCTGATGGTTCTAGTTCTTTGTTTAGGTTGCTGTGTATTAGTTATGTATGCACGGGTACACCTCACACAACCAAACACCACACACTCAATGACGACTTAATAAAAAACCATAAATTAGCAGGTCACACGTTTTTTTTCCTTTGGGTCTCACAGTAACTTCACACTACCCAAAACCCAAAATACAATCCTAGTGTCCACCTATTCTAATAGGGAACCCAAATTCAAAGCTTGACTTGTACAAACAAGGTCAATATCTCCCTGCTGATGACAAAATTTGAATAATGAAGTGATAATGCAGAACTAATACTAACAATCTATATCTATAATACAAACAAGCAAAACAGAACCTAAACTATACTTAACCAGCTTCAACAAGTTTTCCTAGACCTAATGGAGGCCCTAGATACCACCTCTTAATATCCTAATGCGAAATCCAACCACCCTTTAATAGCAATATATGAAAAATGGAAACGTGAAATAAGCTGACATGAGGTAAAATAAAGGGCATACAAAGTGAATGTGCAGTAAATCTAGCATACAAAGGCAGAAAGTAATAATCAACAAGATACAAATCAAGAAATCACGACACGCAAACCCTTTTATCACTGACTGATGGTGTATGATGGTTTTGGCCAGCGAGAACCAGTAACGCAAAATCCAATAGGTGCACCTAAACACCTACACAAACCTTAAACTAACCTAATAATCTGAATAGACTAACAACTTAAAGCTGCTATCAACACTTCCAACCTAAACCACCAGTACTAAACGAACCTACATCCTACATGTGCCAAGATTAACAAAAGAAATAACATAGGCTATGCATAAGCTCACTAATCCTATGTATTAGCTAACGAGGGAGTAAGTAGCACGAGTATCACTAAAACAAGTCCACAAGGTGACTCACTCATACAGAATATACACCTAGCAGGCAGATACATGCTTAGCGTACAAGCACAGCCTAAAGAACACAAAGATGACTACTTTCTAAACTTAAGGTGAAAACCAACTACCCTCGACCTAACAAGGAGGTGCAGAATTTAGCTACCCTTGGGGTCGCTTACTACCCACAAACAAGCTCTCCCAAACACCCCTATATAAGTGAGATAACAGATTTTTTCAACAGCTTTTTTATTTTAAAACTTCACAGCTCACCAATCTTTTTGCTGACACAAACCAAATAAACCTCAAACAACAAATTGAAAACACAAATCCCACTCTTCAACTACAAGAACATATATCCTCATGCAAAAATTTCAGCAAAAGCATAACATGAACGAGGAAAAGGGTTGTGTACCTCCAAGGCATACATCCATGCCTTAGATAAATCGAGCTTATGTGACGGCACAACAGTCACAAGCTTCCTTTACCCTGCTAAGAATAACAAACATGAACCGTAACACAATATCAATAACCAACTGATTTCTTCCTAAACTTTTTCACAAAACTTCTTTTTACCAAAAACTTTCTCAAAACTTAATTACTACTTGAAAACTTCCTTTACCCTGCTAAGAAGTGGAAGCTTGGAGGTCACGGGGATGAAGTTGTGCACTGCTTTTGTTGTTCAAACACTTTGATTTATTTATCGTTCCATTTTTAAAACAAACTAATATGTTGTTTTAACTTATCTTTTGGTAACGATTACTCGGGACTACGCTACTCTGATAAATGTTTTAGGAACGATAACTTTGAAACGTCTCTTTTCGAGTCGTTCTTTATAAATTGTGTGTTTTTATACCATTGTTTAGCACCCAAAGATATATTCCGCTGCATGTAAATTTGGGGATGTTAAAAATTGGTGGGGGATGGGATATCTTTTTCAAGAGTGACAGTAGATGCCTCTGACTAATTTCCATTATCTTGAACAATAACTTCAAGAATTGGAGCTACTACTACAGGTGCTGGAGAATCATCACTAGGTGGATCAAGGAATTCATCAAACATAGGTTTAAATAACTCATCCTACTCGGTCCTTGTAGGTGGTATAAATGATGAAGAAGTAGGATTGTTGGGAGTTAATCCGGAACTAATTGTACCGGTTCCCATCTCATGTAATGCGGGTTCAGAGCTGTGTTGCTCAAAAGCCATTGCTGTCAGCTCATCAAAATCGGCATCCAAAGTTTCTACTATCTTGCCAAGACGACGGTTATAAATTCGGTAAGCTTTCTTTGTAGGTGAGTAACCAATGAAAATTCCAATGTCAGCCTTCGGTTGAAGTTTGCCCAAATTGTCACTATTAGTATTTGGATAACACAGTGCACCAAATACATGAAGAAATGAAATATCGGGTTTTTGTCCATGAAGTAGCTCATATGGAGTTTTACCATGGCGTTTACGAATGATGGAGAGGTTTTGGGTATAACATGTGGTTGCCACTGCTTCAGCCCATAAGAATAAAGGAGCATTCGCATAAATCAACATAGTTCTAGCAGCTTCCATTAGTGTACGGTTACGTCTTTCCACGACACCGTTTTGTTGTGGAGTGCGAGCAACAGATGTTTCATGTGAAATACCGACCTCTTCATAATAGTCACGTAGAGTTTGATTAACGAACTCAGTTCTATTATCAGTGCGAATGCGGCGAACAGTAGCATTAAGACGTACTTGGATCATTTTTAAGAAAGTAATAATATACTTTGGTGCTTGATCCTTGGATGCTAAAAAATTTACCCATGTAAACCTTGAGAAACCATCCACCATGACGAGGATGTATTTTCTTCCACTCACACTAGGCGTACGCATTGGCCCGCAAAGATCCATGTGCAAAAGATATAGTGGTTCTTGGTTGGTGTCTTCAGCTTTAGGTTTGTATGATTTCTTGGTGCTTTTCCCCAAAGAACACGCGGAACATAAATGATCCTTGTCGAACTTAAGTTTTGGAAGACCACGAACAAGTTCGTTTTTAGCCAAATGGTTAATAGCATCAAAGTTAAGATGAGATAACCGGCGATGCCACAACCATGACTTGGTCTTAGATGCTTTGGAGAGAAGGCAAACAGGAGAGGCGGCCATCATGTTTTGAAAAGACAATGTATAAAGATTATCCCCTCGAGAACCTTTTAACAAATCATTTCCTGCATGATCGCGAATAAAGCAAGTATGTTGTCGAAAAGCCACCTCAAGGTTTGAATCACAAAATTGTCCAACTGAAAATAAATTGTGACCTAGTCCCTCCACATAATAAACCCTTGAAATCGTAACATTTCCAATTTGGTATTCACCATAACCCATGATCTTCGCAATATGGTCGTTGCCAAATTTAACCGTTCCTAGAAACTTGCTGACGAAATTTCTGAGCATCGAGTGATCTCCGGTCATATGCTTTGAGCATCCAGAGTCCAAGTACCAGAGGATGATTTGGACCACCTGAAAATATCACCAGACAAGGACGATGTATCAGAATCTAGTAGTTCCTCTGTGTTAGCAGGTAAAGATTTAATTATCTTAGATTTGTTAACCGAAGAATTCTTAGGCTTCCAAACTTGCTTCCTAAATGTCGGCTTAGATTCTAGTTGTCTAAAATCCTGAGGTACTTCTTCACTGGTAGGCACAATAGTGTGGGCAGACCTAGTTACAGGGCGCTTTTTCCATTTCTTAGTGCTAGTGTTCCTATTTAAAGGAGGTTGAGACCTAACTTCCATGGATGTGATCCTAGTTAAAGGACACTTAGTTCCATTAGCAGTGAAGGTCCTACCAGTGGGTTTCCATTGCCAACCAACTTGGGTGAATTTCTTCCCAGTTGGAATCCATTCAAGATTGTTCCTAATTGCATACATCTCATTCACATGATCAACAAGGCATAAATCATGACGCTGAGAAAACATGCATTCATTACAACTCCAACATCGCAAATTCGAAGTCACATTTTTCTTAGGCTTCTGCACAAGCGCCGGGCCTTTAGTCTTAGTTACATGATTCTTTTTATTCAAATTTGAAATAACATTCCTAGGGTGAACTTCTACTTTCTTCTTCGCAGTCCTACTAGTGGAAGGCTTGATCCTATTCTTCTTGTCTTGAGATGCTTTAGCCTTAGTAGATACAATTACTCCTGTAGAAGCCAAGGGAACATTAGTTACAGATTTAGATTTAGCCTTGATGGGTGTGTTTAATATAGGCTTAGATCCGGAATTCTTATTGAATAGAGTCATGGTAATGGTGGTGATTTGTTGTTTAAGTGGTGCAGAACCCGGTTGTCCTATGTACTTCAAGTGCTCTAAGCATTGTTGTATCCTCTCAATGTAAGCATGAGCAAAGTAATAGTGACTATTCATAGGATCAGTTTCATAGTAATCATCTACCACATCCCTAGCAAGCTCTTCGTGCTTAACTGCATCTTCCATATACCACTTATATGATAGTTAATTGTTCTTATTGTACGGGTTCTTAATGATCACCACCTTGTTGGTTTTTGGAGCACTAGAGGTCGGGGCAGAGATGGTGGCTGGATTATCAACAACTTCTTGTCCTTAGAGTTGAAGTGTCTCCTTTAATTCAGCCAAAACCATGTTTTTTTCTATGAGTTGAATATTTAAGTCAGAGATTTCCTCGCACTTGTTTTTGTCTATGAGTTGAATATTTAAGTCAGAGATTTCCTCGCACTTACGGTTCAATTGGTCAATGAGTGACTTTTGCTCTGCCGCATTAAAAGCGAAGCGATCTTCTAATGAACCATAAATTTGTGAAAAACTCTTCTTTACTTTATCAAACTTCCCTTGCATAGAAGTAATTCTATCTTCTAGGGCATGATTTTTAATCTCTACAGCCTCTAGTTCCAATTTCTCTGCTACTGATTCTCTCTTAAGTCTCATAATTTCTTCCTCTAATGCCTGAACTACCTGAATCATCTTTTCACTTGTCTCAACGGAGTGTTCACAATCATTTGTTTTTAAAAGAGTTTCATTTTTAGATTGATTTTCAATTTCAAGAGATATACAATGTTGTTGAAGCTCATTAAAACGTTTTGAAAGTATGTTATAAGAATCTTGAAGCTCTAAAAATTCAGCGTAAGATTCATGACAAGAATGATTATCTATATTAATAACAGGCTCTACAATATTCACAGATATATCATGCACATCATCACATTTATTCACAGTAGATGAAATCTCATGAGCATATTGAAGAGTAACAACTTGCATCACTTCGAGAGACACTATATGTTCTAAGAATCGGTCATATTCGGATAAAATATTTTCTTTTTCAATTAAATGTTGTTCATAATCATCATTCATTTCATAAAAAACTTTTTGAACTTCACCAATTTCAAAACTTAGATTTCCCGCAAGATCATAGACTCCCTTTTTAATATGGTCTACAAATGGAACGATCTCTTTCTCAAACACCGTTTTCATGTGTTCGAAAGCCCATTCTCCAGCGGTTTGAGCCATTGAAGTCGTACATTCCAGGATGACCTTGTCAAACTCGATAAGGTATTGCTCAGTCTCTTCCAAGCTGAGCTTTATCGTACTTACCGGTGGAAGATTCTTAGGAATATCCTTCGGTTCGTCCGAGTTAACGAGTGTAGGAATTATACTAAGGTATTCTCTAGTAGGCATGAAAGCGGCTGTTTGGATAGGTTTCTTTTGCATATTAAACCGAGTTCTAATATCTATTTTAGCATTTGTTGCATTCATTTAAGCATAGTCATATTCAGTATATGTAGAAAGTAATTTTAACCGATTCTCTTCATATGGTGTCATGCTCTCAGATTCATTCAAGAACACAATCGGATCTAATACCAATCCTAATTTGGTTGCATCATAAAGTCGTGGGTTGTGGCGAAATGCTTGCTTTGCATACACCGGGGTAGGTGGTAGGTCTATTAGAAGCGATAGATTGAACTCTTGAAAAGAAGAATGAAACAAGTGTACTAAATGTGAAGCAGCATATTGTTTTAAAAGCAAAATTTCAGTCTTTTTAACTCTCTCAAACGCCTTAAAATCCGTTTCAACTCTTTTAGACTCGAGAATTTCGAAATCCTAATGTAGTTTTTGAAAATTGTTAACGACTGACTCTTTTCCTTTGAGTTCTTTCGAAAGATTTGCTCTTAAACTCTCAATTTCTAGCAGATTATCCATTTGGACTTGCCTAAACCTATCAAACTCAGGATTGGTTAAGGTAGTGGACTCTGGAGTTAATTCTAAGGTTTTAACCTTTTCCTTATGCAAAGCAAGCTCGGCAGACAAAGTCTGATTAACACTGAGGGTTTCAAGGACCGCATTATTCATTTGGCTAAGCAAAGATGCTGAGACCATAACCAAATCAGGTTGAGCAGACGAATTGGTAGTCGTAATAGCTCCCGGTTGTGGTTCACTCAAAGTCTGGGGACTTTCATTGATATTGATATCATTGTTTGTCTCCTCGATTGAGTTACTAACCACCGGAAGCTGTTCTAAATACTCAGACACTTGCTCAACTTGATAAGGTACAATACTAGTATCTGTAGCAGTATTTTTTGAGTCTACTAGATGTAGATCTTGAAGCCTGTCAGGAACGGTGAATGACTTCTGTAATCACAAGTCAATCCACAGAGAGACTCTATACACAATATGAATGCAGAATACAAATATAATAAAGAAGAACATAATAACTATAAAGACATGATCCTTTCTAAGGATTTCTAATATTGATAATGACTAGAACTATGTTTGATCAAGATGTCCCTAACCCTTCTGCCTAAGGTTCCTTTTATACTACAAGGAAACCATAATACATCATTAAACAAAGTGTAAAACTGATATGCATATCCTTTCCTTACATATCTCATGCATATCCTAACAGAATAATAAACAAATAATAAAGTTTGACTTTGACCAGGACCAGGAGCACGACTCGCTCCTGCTACTACTAGGACCGGGAGGAACTACATACCTCCTAGTCTACCTACTACATTTAACTATTACAATGGTCCTAACAATCCTCCCCTAAACTTGAATTTGACCTGTTGCATTCAAGTTTCTTGGAAAACGTGCAATAAAGCCCGAGGATTGAATCAGCAAAACTAATAGCAGCATCAGCAAGATAAGAGTCAGAAGAATCGCCGCAACATGAAACACTAGAAGCTTCTTCAAAGCTTGGAACAAATAAGCATCGTGTTGAATCTTTTCAGCAACATGAGCAGATTTGATGAGCCTTTACCAAGTAGCTGCTCGCTCTTGGGCTAGCCACTCTTTCTGGTGGAATAAGCATCACCCTGGGAGACTATAACCCAGTCCAACTCTTAGAATGTGAATCAATGGTGAGTGGGAGTACCCTGATGATTTTAGGCAAATCATCACAGCCGTCAACGGATTTGATATGTCTTTACCAGAAGCCGTACCCCTCTGGACTCGCCAACTCTTAGCAATGAAGCATCGGTGAGTTGAAAACCCTATAGCTTTAAGCAAGCTATTACAGCTATCAACGAATTTGATAAAATCTTTACCAAGAGTCGTACCCCCTTGGATTAGCCACTTTTCAGTCTAGGACCAAGGCAAGTGAAAACCATCCAGTTTTGGGTAACCTGGTAACCATCAACGGATTTGAGAATCGCACCAAGAGCCGTACGCTCAAGGTGAATCAACTCTTTCTTGTCGATTAGACATGGTGAGTTGAGGACCATTTGTTGTGAGGACCAAGTCCAACACCAGATGAAACCAGTAACCAACACAAGGATAATACAGCAACCAGAACCCATAGTGTGAAACAGCAAATGATATTTTATTCACAAGTATAAAATCCATGATGTGTTAAAGTATAAGCAGATATTATATAAAAAGTATTATTATTATTATTATTATTTAATTTTTTTTTAAAACTATAAAGAATGAAATTCACCAATCACTTTACATATTGGTGAAAAGAATGATAATATGAAAAAATGAACAAAAACACAAAACATAAACACTTACAAACCAACCAAATTAAAGACCAGAAGCAGCCTTCTTATCTGCTTTCAAACGAGCCTGGATCCCTTCCACCAACGCCGTTGCCATAGAGGACTCATTCCCTGAGGGAGCATTTGAAATCAGCAAGTAACTAGCCGTGCAGCAAGCGCCAACTGATGCTTGCGCATCAACACCATAGCTCTAGGAATACAATTATACTCATCCACATCTGCACCTAAAAGATTAGTGAACTGGGCATAATCCCTGGTAAGAATAGTCAACACCTGCATCCAATCACTATCATTCCAATGCATTGCATCGTGCTGGACTTGTTCACGCCTTTGCTGTTGAAGCGCCTCCTCCTCAGCTCCTTGAGCAGCCTCATCAATTTCAGCTTGCATCCGTTGAGCAGCCTCCTCACCTAACCTATCCTCCTTAAGCCGTCTGCGTGTACGCTTGCGAGGTGGTGAAGGAGCATCAGTCATTGGGGCCTTCCCTTTTGTATCATGGGATGGACCAGCATTGAAACCAACAGTAGGACCAGAAGCACTATCCATAGGAGTGGGAATAGCAGCAGGAGAAGGAACACTGGAGGAAGTTGGAGGAACCGGCAAATCATCATACAATTTATGAGTAAAGGCAGCCTTTGCCAACAAAGTCAAACCATCCTCAACATGATCCTGAACTTTCTCATCAGAATCTGAATGAACCACATGCTTCTTTCGCCGTCTTTGCTGAGTCTCCAAAGATTTGATGAGATCAGCCATAGGAAGAACAAACTCCCTAGTAAGTTTCCGGTGTTGATTCAAATCAGCTTCCAAGGAAAGAATCCGCGCATGATACATGTGCATTAGATCAAGTAACGAAATAAGTGTAATAGGCTCCTCCGCCTGCCCACCAAGAGGACTTGGGTCAGGGAAGGCGTCATTGGAGCCCTAAGCAACAGATGGGTCAACATTAGGAGTACCAGCACCAAAAGGCTTATCAGAAGAGTGTAGAGCAGGACTAGGAGGTGGAGTCTCCACAAATGGAGACTTATGTGGTACTAAAGAAGGACCAGCCTTGGAAGTGGATGGTTTGTCAACCACCACCGCCTCAACCAGCTCCTCCTCAACCACATGAGAAGCACCACCAGCAGGAGCCTCCTCCTACATAGGGTCATCATCAAGTTGAGGTTCCTCCTCGGCTTGTTCAGCCGGAGGAACAACAACATCAGGAGGACCCTTAGCCAGCCCCAACATGGCCTCAGTTAGGGGCCTCCACTCCCCGCTAAACCCATGGACCATATTATAATACACTTTGGCAGTAAGCTTAGAAGGCACATGTTCAGTCCTATCACGAGGGATACAAACCAGTATTTGTTGTAAAAACCTAGGATACATGAGAAACTTCTTTCTAGAACCAGCATTAGATATATTACTAACCATCCCCTCAAACAGATAATGAGAGAAATTAAATACCCTACCCTGGGCTAAGCAAATAAGACCATTAGCCAAGGGAGTAGGGAAATCATCCCAACTCCCAGACTTGGGACTCAAACAATGAATCAAAAAAAGGACCAGAAGCTTCCATTGGGGGGAAAACCAATTTTTTCTGGAAGTTAAACTTCCCCCCATGATTGTAACCTATAGCAGCCATCCCCTCCAACACCTCCGAATTAGGGATGGACTCAACACCACCTTCATCTTGAAGATGAAGGGAAGATCGAATAGAAGCCTCAGACACCACGTACGAACACCCATATATGGTAGCATGGAGTTCTCGTGGACGACCAACCACAACCACAAGACGAGCAGACGCCCAAAACTGACGAATGACACTATCATAAATAGTAGGACATACAGTAAAAGCATACCTTAGATTCGAAGCCTCAACGAAGTCCAGAATGTCAGTAAAATCATCACGATGTGGACCATCTCTTAGATAGGCGACCTTGTTCTGAGCAGGTTGGTATACCAGGGCAGCCATGGATCTTGTTTAATTGAATGGAAGATGATTTTGGTTAGGGTTGAGAGAGTAGGATCGGTTTTGTGTGTGTTATGAGTGGAATGAATGAGTCAAGGGGGTTTATTTGACCATAAATAAGGAAGGTAGTAACTATTCATTGACCCCTATTAATGGTGGGTTGCCCTTTCAAATTAGACATTTATTACATAGTAACCACTTGCCCCTATTAAGATAATTTCCAAATTCCAATTGACCAAAGTTAAATAAGAGTGTAAATACCAGAATTGGAAGCGTTGACTAAAAGTCAAAGCGCACAATGGTCAGTACTAGAAGCAAAATGTGGTCAACAAAAGTCAATAAGAATGAACAGTGCCCCGGACCAGTACCAGAAGCCAATCATCACTTGACAAAGAAGGATTTTTACCCACCAGAAGCCAACCAATAATGACTAGAAGCTAACCAATAAGGACTAGAAGCCAGTCATGAAAGAATATAACCACCAGAAGTGAGCAAAATCCTCCACCAGGAGTAACACACACCACAAGAACCAATGCAATATGTTGTTTAAAATCTACCAATATGTTAGTCTGTGCAAAGTAATATGTACACGAAGCCTCCCCTTAGGCTTAGCCTCCCCTCAATCCTAGACCTCAAGGATTGACCATCCCAATATGAACCACTAAGTGATTGAATCGAGGACCATCAGATGCTTTTGTCAGCAAATTAGCAACATTATCATCCGTATGAACTTTAAGAACCTGTATCAACTTCTTCTCATTGGCATCCCGTATAAAATGGTGCCTAATTTCAATATGCTTTGTTTGCTGATGAAAAACATGATTCTTCACAATGCAGATAGTGCTTTGATTGTCAATAAAAATTTTGGTGTTCATAAAATTGAAACCATAATCCAACATTTGATTTTGGATCCACAAAACCTGTCCACAATAACTAGCAGCCGCAACGTATTCAGCTTCTGTTGAAGAAGTAGCTACTATTGTCTGTTTCTTGCATTGCCATGAAATAAGTGGACGACCCAAAAATTGACAACCACCAGTAGTAGACTTTCTGTCATTATTAGCACCTGCATAGTCACTATCACTATATGCTTCTAGAACAAAAGGTGATTCTCTAGGATACCATAAGCCCAGCTTAGGTTGAGCCTTGATATACTTGAAAATCTTCTTTACTGCATTCAAGTTCGACACCGTTGGAGTCACCTGATGTCTAGAACAAGCACTTACTGCAAACATGATATCCGGACGTGATGTAGTCAAATACATGAGTGAGCCAATCATAGACCTGTACATGTGAACATTGACCGGGGGGTCTGGCTCATTCTTGAGTTTGACTTTAGCAACTTCATAAGGAGTTGCTGCTGGTCGAAGAGGATCCATGTCAAACTTCTGAAGAATCTCATGAACATATTTATCTTGACTGATGAAGATCCCATCCGTCTGTTGCTTGACTTGAAGACCAAGGAAGAAAGAAATCTCTCCCATCGCAGTCATCTGAAATTCGCCTTTCATCAAGTGTTCAAACTCATCACACCATTCCTTCCTAGTAGAACAAAAGATAATGTCGTCCACATACACCTGAACAAGGATAATGTCCTTGGTATTCCTCCGAAGAAATAGTGTTTTGTCAATAGTACCTCTTCTATAGCCATTCTTTAACAAGAAAGTGGAAAGACGCTCATACCAAGCTCTAGGAGCCTGATGTAATCCATAAAGAGCCTTGACCACCTTGTAAACTTTCTTGGGATGAAGTGGATCTACAAAGCCCTTAGGTTGAGTGACATATACCTCCTCATCAATTTTGCCATAGAGAAATGCACTCTTGACATCCATCTGAAACACCGTAAAGCCCACATAAGAAGCAAAAGCCAAAAACAGACGAATGGCCTCAATCCTTGCAACCGGAGTAAAAACTTCAGTGTAGTCAATGCCCTCAATTTGAGTGTGGCCCTGTGCGACAAGCCTAGCTTTATTCCTCACGACAATTCCCCTTGCATCCTTCTTGTTCTTGAGAATCCATTTGGTATTGATTGCTGTCTTTCCATCTGGTAAGTCAACCAGAACCCAAACATTCTGAAACAAGAATTGCTGCATTTCCTCCTGCATAGCCTCCACCTAACTTTGATCTTCAAGAGCATGAGAGACTGACCTAGGTTCCACCTATGAAAGAAAACAAGCAAACAAACAGTGTTGAAAGTCCGTATCATTATTACGATTTTAATCTTCAATATAGCTCACAAGAGCATGATGATCAGACGAGGCCTTCTTCTGCATTCTGCGTGTCTTGACAGTAGAACCAGGATCTCCAATGATTTGGGTGGTAGGGTGATCTTTGTGTGATTGCAAGACTGGATTGGAAGCTACCTCCAATTCTGGTGCCAAGTTATTAAGATCACCAACAAAGTCAGCATCATATGAAGCAGTGTTGAAAATCCCATCTACTGGTTGTTTATGAATATCATCTAGCTTGGTAGAATACTTCTTTTGATGTTCCCTAAATCAGAAGGACTGGAGAAACGAGTATTGGAAGCAGACTCACTAGCTGGAGTACCAGTAGGTGATAAGCTAGCACTAGGAGCAGAAGCTGGGGTACCAGGAGCAGCTTTGTCAGTAGGCGTATCCAAGGGAAACTCAAAACCACCTTGAGGAGCTGCTGTAGTAGCTTCTTGTTGTTGTTTGAGTAGAGTGTCAAGAGCTACTTGGGAATCCAGTACAGCCAATGGAGTTGCATCACTAGGAGGAGTAGGAGAGACTGTGGTTGAGTAGGATGGAACCACAAAAATGTCATCCTCGTCATCTGATTCAGAAAGACTAGAAGGAACACCTGTACCAGAAGTTGCAAACACTTGTGGACCTGCATCATGGTTAGTTTTGAAACGAAATATCCTAACGAATCACTAAGATAATCAAGATCAAAATACCATTCAGGACCCTTGCCTTGGATGTTTGACTTCTCTTCAAAGTACCTGAGATTTATAGTTTCAATGATCCGCTTGGCTTGGAGATTGTAGACACGATAAGCCCGAGAGTGAGCTGAATATCCCACAATGTATCCTTCATCTGCCTTTCCATCAAACTTCCCCAAATAGTCACTAGTATTCAGAATGGTTACTGGACACCCAAAAGGCTTCAAATGAGCAATATTTGGAACTTTGCCCGTTAGAAGCTCATAAGGAGTCTTCCTGTGAGGATTGGTAATAGAACCCTATTCAAGACATAGCTTGCAGTATTAACAGCTTCTGTCCAGAACATGGTTGGAAGCTTAGAATCGGCAAGCATTGTTCTTGCTGCTTCTATTAGTGTCCTGTTCTTTATTTCTACCACGCCATTCTGTTGAGGAGTCCTTGCTGCACTATAATCTCTTTTGATGCCCTTAGCATTACAAAGTGCTATGAGGTCTTTATTTTTGAACTCAGTTCCATTATCACAACGAATACCTTTAACCTTCTTGGTCAACTGGTTCTCTATAAGGGTAAGAAAATCTCTAAGAATTGAGTAGGTCTCACTCTTGGAAGCCATGAAGAACACCCACGTAAACCTGCTATACCCATCAGTTACCACCAGACAAAATTGTTTGTGGTCAATGCTCCTAATGGAAGTAGGACCAAATAAATCCATGTGTAGTAGCTGCAATGGTTCAGTAATAAGACTAAGAGCAGTAATGGCCTTGAAGGATGCTTTATGTTGTTTGCCTTTGCTGCAAGCAATACAATTTATATCATTTCTAAACGACTTGGGAGGTAAACCAGAGACCAAATTCAGATTTGCAAGTTTGTGAATGGTCTTGAAGTTCACATGGCCCATCCTTCTGTGCCATTGAGTCGCTTCATCTTCTGAGGCTTTAGCAACCAGACATGCTAGTTGACCAGTAGGGTTGACTTCCTTCAGCTTGATGCTATAGAGATTGTGTCTTCTAGGGATTCTGAGCAGAACCTGTGAGTCATCCGGAAGCTGAAAGTCTTTGGAGAGCACAAGTGCATCAGTATCCGTGAAGAGCAAAAACTGCTTCTTGTCACAAATCTGAGAGACAGATATCAAGTTGAAGTGTTGAAGTTCTTCCACATAATAGACCTGTTCAAAATTTAGATTAGGCGTCTTAATTGTTCCTTTGCTAGTGATCCTGCCTTCACCTCCACCAAAATAGACCTTGCCTCCTTGAAATGGTACAAAGTTAGAGAGAAGACTTTTATTCTCTGTCATGCTCCTTGAGCAACCACTATCAACAATGCCTAAACTAGGATCTTGGTATGGTGTAACATACAACAACAAGAGAATAAAAATGCAAAAGTTAGTGTCTTAAGGGGACCCAAACCTTTTCAGGTTTGAGCCTGCCTTGTGGATCGTTAGTAGATAGCCAAGAAGATTGATGAGATCCACCGTTGTTCCTTGGTTGCCTATGCATCAGATGTGTATTATTGTTTGACCAAGAACAACCTGCTCAGGGCTTAAGAGCAGTTCCCAAACTTCCCAAACCAAAATACATGTGGTCTAAATTATGTGGATAAATTGGATTAAAATCCTGAAAATAGTTACTAGTGTTTCTATTTGTTGTGAATCTAATGTTTCTCCAATGATCAGAAGTTAATGGAGAGGACATTCTAGAAGAAGAAAATGATTGAGCACTAGGATTGAGTCTTCTAGAAGTATATGCGGCAGCTCCTGGTGGACCAGGAGCAGGAAATGCATGATTAACAGAAGCATGTGTGTCATAAAAATCACAATCTTTAATCAAATGAAATGCACTTCCACAAACAAAACATGTTTTAATAGACTTTTTATTAGAATGATATTGTTTCATCCTGCCAACTTTATTACACACAATTCTAGGAGAAACATTCTTCCTAGGACTCATTAAACTAGGACCAGACACACTTGACTTAACAGTAACTCTTTCTTCACACATCCTAGCACCAGTAGCAGCATGATCATTCGACTTGGAACTCGTAGGTCTTGACCCTTCACTTGAATCACTTGATGCAGAGTCACTGGCTTTGTCACTAAAAGTACACGAGACAAATTCATTAGAATTAGTAGAACTTTTTGGGGACTCATGCATCTGTGATCCATCCAAGTCATTATGCCAAGAAGTGGGCATAAAAGTTCCAGTAAGAGGGGGAGGGACAGCATGCATTCCTACTGCTGGTTTAAACCTATTGTTACTAGGTTTTCCCTCTTCCTCTTTGTCGGCATCAAAAACACTCGAAAAAGATAAATCAAACACATCTTCTGAATCAATATACTTATCAAATCCTAACCCTCTTTTTGTCCTACCAGACATGCTACTATCAATTAATTTTGAAAGATTTTTAGGTGCCTTTTGCCATTTTTCAAATCTCAATATTGTAGCATCTAATTTTTCTTGCATCTCCTGTTTTTCTTTGATACTGGCATCTCTTACCTTTTCTGTATATTTAAGCATATTAGTTGTGTTTTCTAAATCGATGCTTAGTATCCGAATTTTATCCTCATATTCACGTTGAGTATCTTGTAGCCATCTCTTTTGTTGTTCCAATGTGTTTAAAGAAGCCTTATAGGCTTGAACCTCTAAAAAATACTTATCATTTTGATCATTTACTTCATTAAATTGGGACAACAATTCTGAGTATTTATCATGACAACCAAGAGGAGAATGTTGTAACTGAGGTGAGATGCCCATAAGAGCAAACTCGTCTGCTTCTTCTGCATCAGAGAGATTCCCAGCAATCATTACAAATACGTCAGTCGAGGATTTAGCGGATTCCAAAGTGGTAGTCTGATGATCATTCCAGTTGACCATAGAGTCAACAGATACAAGTGCCTTCTTGTCATCTTTTACCTCCTGAACCTTAAAAGCTGAGTACCTGCTCTTCTCCTGGTCATTCTTGCTAGGGTATTCCCTTGCAAAGTGACCTTGTTGCTGGCAGTTATAGCATCGAACCTTGCATATGTAGAATCTTGCTGGCTCCCGTGGGTTGTAATTGAATTTTCGACCTGCTTTCTTCTCAAACTTGTGAACCCTAAGAGTGAGCATGGCCATCTGCCATTTAAGATCCATTTCATCCAGGTCAAGTTTATCGACCTGTTTGAAGTCATCAAAAGCAAGTTGTTGTTGAGCATCAACATCAGCCACAAAAGAATGAAGAACGGCTTCTATCATACTACCAGACTTGGCAATAGGATCAGGAGCAGAAGTATGCTGAAAAGTATGTTGAGAGGACACAATATTACTTGGGCTACTAGCATATGACATGGGACTAGATGCCATAGAACTCACAAAGGCAGAATTAGCAGGAGTGGGAAAAGAGTCACTTGAATATCCTCTCACATGAGATTCAAAAGTTCTGAGCTTATGAAATAAATCATCAAAGTTGACATAGTCAAGCGCACCTTTGGCTTTGAGAGAGATCACCACCTGATTCCATGAGTAGGGTAAGGCTTTAAGAAACCTTGCATTAATATCACCATCATCAGGCTTTGAACGAAGTTGATTCAATTGGCTCAATATCTTCTGAAACCTGTCATACCCTTGATGTAAACCTTCAGTTTCTGAGATTTTGAATTCTGTGAATTCATCTCTCAGCATGGATTTTCGCATTTTCTTTGACTCCTCATTCCCAGCAAACCTTGCTTTTATACTATTCCAGATCTCTCTAGCATCATCCAAATGGTAGAAGTCACCCATGTGATCATCCGGAAGAGATTGAAGCAAAATCATTTTTGCTTTTACCTCCTTCTGAAGAGCTATGATTTCTTAATGAGATTTAGGGTCAAGAAGAGTAATATTACCATTCTTGTCTCTTCCAGTTAGCTTCCTGTTGTTCCCATTCAGAATAATCTTCCAAAGGTCTTGGTCAGTATTGGTGATCCACCATTCCATCTTCATTGCCCAACTATCATATTCATCCTTTTTCAGAAGAGAGAATTCTCTTTTTCATAAGAGAGAATTTAGGAGTGTTGTCTTCTCCTGTTTGAGTAGAAGTTGAGGCAGACATGATAAAAAAAATGTCAGAAATAAGAAAACTTGATTCTTCTTGTATAGAGACCCTCCCAGGCTCTGATACCACTTGTTGAGTCTACTAGATGTAGACCTTGCAGCCTATCAGGAACGGTGAATGACTTTTGTAATCACAAGTCAATCCACAGAGAGACTCTATACACAATATGAATGCAGAATACAAATATAATAAAGAAGAACAGAATAACTATAAACACTTGATCCTTTCTAATGATTTCTAATATTGATAATGACTAGAACTATGTTTGATCAAGATGTCCCTAACCCTTCTGCCTAAGGTTCCTTTTATACTACAAGGAAACCCTAATACAGTATTAAACAAAACGTGTAAAACTGATATGCATATCCTTTCCTAACATATCTCATGCATATCCTAACAGAATAATAAACAAAGAATAAAGTTTGACTTTGACCAGGACCAGGAGCACGACTCGCTCCTGCTACTACTAGGACCAGGAGGAACTACATACCTCCTAGTCTACCTACTACATTTAACTATTACAATGGTCCTAACAGTATTTGGTACCTCAGAAATTGTGTCAACTCCATAAAGTGAAAGATTTGCCATGAGAGTTGCTTTGGCGGTATTTAGATCATCATAGTCAGAGTCATATGCATCCAAATCATCACACTGATATACGACATTATTTTTGATGGCTGCTGTGAGACCGTCAGTGTCCGCGACTCCCGGATCTGCGAGAAATTCCAACTCTTCTTCATCGAGCTCACGTCCTTGGGCTTGAGCATTCACCAAGTAGATCTTCTCCCGAAACCATGTGATGTCCCTTTTCCTCCTGGGCTGCTTACACTCTCAGGCCATGTGCCCTTCCCCTTTTTAGTTGTAGCATATAATCACCTTCGTTTTGGCAGTGCTATTACCTCTTGTAGCAGCAATGTTAGATGAACGTGCACCATCAGTAGATGAATTGGTTCTCCCCTAAAGTGGTTGCACCATGACTCTACCATCTTGAATTGTAGCTTGTTGTCGAGAGTTAGAAGAGTTCCTTAACTGATTGTTTGTTGGAGATGGTCTTCTGTAACCTCGTTTGTTCAATGTTTGAGTGAGATAAGCAGACATTTGAGCAAGTATATCAGTAGGACTATCCCCTTGTCTAAACTCAGGGACAGGAATCTCATCATCACAATAGAACGCTTGTTTTGATTGAGCTACAAGAGGATTTGAGGGAACACTACCATGTTGTGGGTAATGTGGTTGAGAAGCCTCAAGTTGTTGATACGTAAGAGCAGGGCTTGTTGGCGGTAGATAAGGTGAATACGGTTGTGAAGCATAAGGTAACGGATGTGAATCTCCTTGTGATGATGTTGCTGGTTGTCTGTATTGTTGGTGATAAGATGTAGGCGGTTGTGGCAAGATTGAGTACTGTGGGAAGCTTGGTGTTTGATACAATGGTTGATAGGAAGATTGGTGTCCCAAAGCAAGCGGAGAGTTGTGATATGACAATGTAGGATGGTTTGCCATCAATGCCAATGGTTCTTGATAATATCTCTGAGAGATGTGTTTTTGGATCACGTGCTTCTCATCTTGTTGCAAGAAGGCGTAGAGTTGATCTAAATTTGACTTGTGCAAATCTCGAATCATCTTAACATCGGTGACATACTGACTCCATTCTTGGGGTAACGTGTTCAAAAACTTTGTGTTAAGTTGAAACTGGTCAATCCTTAGATTATACACGTTCATATCATTCATCAAAATAGTGAAACAACAGTAGTAATCATGAAGAGTCTCCCTAGAATGTATGTAAACCTATCAAAAAAGTCATACAATTGACACTCTCGTTCTTGCTTAGTTAGAGAGGTCCCTTGTAACAAAACAGCTAATCGATCCCAAAGATCCATTGCCACTTTATGTTCACTTACAATTCTAAAGATATCGGGTGGAAGAGCTTGAAGAATTGTCTGAACGGCCCTTTCATCTGCATCGGCAATGATTTTGTTAGCATCAGTCAACTCATGATACAACCTTTCCCTCATCACATTGTTGACGGTAACTTCTCCCCAATCTAATGGACCTTTTTCAGTTGATTGAAGCATAAGTCGACCATTGGGTTTGCCCATGATGTACGTTTTCATACGACCTTGCCATGCTTCAAATAAATCTTTAATGAGCAAAGGTGGGCGAGTGTTGGTACCCGATATGATTGAGATATCGGTAAGTGAAGTCATTGTAGGCATGAATGAATAATGATTCATTGTTGGAACACTTGATTGAAAAAGATTATCTTTTGATCGTTCAATGAAGTAAGGATGTGAAAAATGTTGTTGTCGATTTAGATCGTGTGTTGATGTATCAGTATTGAAATCCACTAAGAATCCTAGAAAAATATTCTAAATAAAACCAATCACTAATCTTCGGAATAATCCCATATCTTCGGAATATCCTTATCTTCGGAATAACCTTGATTTTCAGAGAAATGTGGATTATCGGAATACGTGATTTTTCAGAGAAATCTTCGCATAAATCTTCGGAATAATTGTGTTTTCAGAAAAAAACGATCTTCGGAATAATTGAACTTTTCAGAACTTTCTTCGGAATAAGAGGATTTTCAGAAAAAGAACCAATCTTCGGAATAAATGAACTTTTCAGAGATTTCTTCGGAATAAGTGGATTTTCAGAACTTTCTTCGGAATAAGTGGATTTTCATAACTTTCTTCGGAATAAGTGGATTTTCAGAACTTTCTTCGGAATAAGTGAGTTTTCAGAAATTTCTTTAGAATACGTGGTTTTTCAGAAATTTCTTCGGAAAAAGTTATCTTTTCAGAAAAGGACCAATTTTCAGAAAAATTGAACTTTTCAGAGAATTCTTCGGAATAAGTGATCTTTTCAGATATTTCTTCGGAATAAGTGAACTTTTCAGAGATTTATAAACCCTTTTCCGAAATGAAAAAAATTCGGAATAACAAACCCATTTCCGAAATTTCTGGTACGGCTGGATGTACAGTAACTGAATAATAGCTAAAAAGTACCCAAAAACATGAAATATTTTTGTGATTTCTACCAAGATAATCAAACCGTATGTTTTGTTTACCACTTTAAACCATAAAATCACAAAAAATTTCAAGATTTGAGATGGATTATCCTAAAACACCCACTAACCCAAACAAACACTAAACAACACGAACCAACATACCTTAAATCATCCCATGCTCTTGATACCAATTATAGAACAATGATAATCTATAATCTAATCAAGAGGGTTGTTGTTAATCTAGAGAGAGAGAGTAGAGATAGAAACAAAGAAACTTTATTAAAATGTGTAAAACAAACTAAACAACCAACACCCCTTTCAATGGTGGAAAAGGGTTTATATACCCAAGTCCTTAAGTGGACTTGGGCCTCCGGCCCATGAACATGCTCATGGGTTGGGCTAAACATAAGTAATACTTAAACAATACTACGAGCCTATAACTATATAGTTGGAGTGACCGAGAATTTCTTAATACACAAAACGTATTTCCAACACATAATTATGAATCTTCAAGGACCAATTGTGACAAATCTTCAAATATGAGGGACCAAGGTTGTCAATCTTCAAAACTTCAAGGGTATTTTTGGAAAATCCATACTCGGGTCCGGTTCTTTGTGCGACTTATTTTCCTATGTTCGTTTTTGCTTGATTCTTGTTCTCTTTTGTTGAATTCACGATATCCGTACCTAAAATACACAATGAACAAACACAAGCATATATTTGGGTATTTTGATGATATTTTTAGCATTTTAAGCCCGATTTAGACGATGAGACTATGTATAATTGCAGTCTCATCACCTTTCAAAGTGATTGCCAGAATTGGTGAAGTCGTTTATCGTCTAGAGTTACCCCAGCAATTGAGTCGGGTACACTCTGCTTTCCATGTTTTAAACCTAAAGAAGTTCTACGAGGATGAGCCGTTAGCCATGCCATTAGAGGGAGTTCATTTTGATGACAAACTCCAATTTACAGAAGAACCCGTAGAAGTCATGGAGAGAGTAGTCAAGAAGCTGAAACGCAGCCAAATTCCGTTAGTTAAGATACGTTGGAACTCCAGGAGAGATCTTGAGTTCACTTGGTAACGCGAAGACTCGTTTAGAGCTAAGTACCCACACTTGTTCACCTGAGCAGTAACGTCATCTTAAGCTTTAAGGACAAAGCTAAAAAAACAGGATAGTGCTGTAAAACCTACAGTTTTCAGGTTTTGATTATGACATCATTGTACATATCACCTCATGATATATACATATACATATATATATATATATATATATATATATATATATATATATATATATATATATATATATATATATATATATATATATATATATATATATATATATATATATATATATATATATATATATATATCTATATATATATCTATATATATATATCTATATATATATATATCTATATATATATATATATATATATATATATATATATATATATATATATATATATATATATATATATATATATATATATATATATATATATATATATATATATATATATATATATATATATATATATATATATATATATATATTACGACCTTTGCATGTAAACTTTGTTCAATCATATACATCATACATGAGCATACATCATTTTGATCACTAGAACTTTGAACAATACATTATGATTGTGAGTATTTAATCATGGGATCACAGGAAACAACATGTATGACTACATTTTCTTATGAGGATACAGAACATACACTTGATCCATGGACTTTACGTATGATTACATCTCTATGAGCATACAAAACATAAGACATCATTTTGGGACTATTAGGTCACCTGTAAACACATGAGCATATTCATACATCATTTTAGGTTTATAAAAACCTAAAACCATGATCACAATTAATAACGTTTATCTAGTACTACATTACTACAAAATATATATATGTTTATTAATCTATGACTATACTTTTGTACCTAACAACTTTATAACATTTTATTAAGTGTCTTACACTTTAAATTAATAAAACTATACGTTTTTAATCTATGACTATACTTTCCCCAAGGTCCTTAAAACTTAACCATTTCACCTAGAACTAACCCTACACTCAACTCTATTTTACATAGACCATTAGTAACCCTATAAATTTACTAAACTCAAACACTAAACCTTCCTAAACACAAAAACCTAACCGAAAACTATCTAGACTACACCTAAACTACTTAAAAACTTATGAACACTACACTATCCTTTAATAAAACATGTACAACATCTAGCCATTAAACCAATACTATTCTTGACTTCCAGTTGTTCCCTTGACCCCTCATACCCGATGGCTACATCTAAACCAAAAGACAACTTCTACAAATTTAGCATTTATGGTTATGTATGTGGAAACCTTGGTTTCCTCGAATCTTTTAGCCACTAGGAATGATCATTGTTCATATGATTACCATAATCAAAGCGGAATTAGAACAACAACCATTAACAAGGTGTTTAGGCACAATAACACATGAATTAAACAATTGGGTTGCTAATTATATTAATAATTAACAACCACTAGACGTGTATACATTAATCCCACGTCTAGTGCACACACGCTTTAGGTTTACATTGTGAATCAAGTTATGAATAAAATCTAAGACCCTTTTTCCTTTTATAGACTAAGGATTAGGGTTTACAAGAGATAATTATGAATAAACATGTAAATCTTCTATTTAAATAACTAATACATAATAATATTCTGCATACTTATCCTAAATAGAAGCTTCCAACATCGTTTGACTTTTGTTGACTTCTGTGAACGCCTAATTTACTCTTGACAACGCCTAGATTTCACTTGTCAACGCTTAGACAAATGCCTTCATGTTTTCTTCGTTTTTGAGTTTCTGCCACATCAACTTTTTGACCCAACAATCATCCCCTAGTTGATGTCGGCAAAACTCTATGTGTATCTCTTGTAAGTTGTACATCGTCTTCAAATTGCTTACCCTCAATTGTAGCATGTATTTCTTCCCCTTTTTGTCACATCAATAGGGAAGTAAACAATGTACGCAATCTTGAAGATTCTCTAAATGTAGGCTATGTGTAATGATTTTAAAGAAAAACAAATATAATATTCTTGATGTAGAAGTAGAATAACCCAACCTTGTGTTCCATGTCTTGCACTATCCATGTGATGAAGAACTTATATCAATGGCGAAGTATAAATAGACCTCGATCTCTTGTCAATATTCTCATCCTTTGTGAGACACTGAGCACGATAATGTAACTCCTTCAAGTGTTATGACAAGTCTTCGTCACCAACAGTGTAAGCATGAACAAGTTACCTTTAAAGAATAATGTTGACTAGGCACCATCTTTAATGATATGATAGAACACAAACTCGCGAAAATCTTCTTCGAGCATCAAACTTACCATAAGAATTCTTCCCCTTAAGCTAACACCGCTTTATGACGAGTCTTAATGAACCAATATCTTCGTATGTAAAAATCTATTTGGTAAAATCTTTCAAAAGACTAACCCGATTACATAAGAAATATTACTCCAATAAACTACTTCACGAATTGTTGTCAACTCACATTAAAATCATTAAACCCTTTTAAAAATAGCCGAGCCATAAATATCAACTTGATATTATGTATAAAAACGGAGATTCCATGTACCTTTGCGTGTAAATACCTCTTTTTGTGTGCAAAAATCGTATCAATTTTTCAAACAACAGCTATTCCTTTGTTGTCCAACATCTTCCTTTGTCCAATATCCTTTTCATGTGTATTGTCCCATACCGGACAATACCTATCAACGCTTGGGACAAACTTCCTCGGACAACACATGTCAGCGTTTTCCAACAACACTTAACTTATTCTTTGTCAGAGTCAAACCAATACTTGTCAGCGTTTGAAGTCTTGACATCCAATAGTCCCACGTCTTTAGTAGCAGTAATATATCCCACGTGAATAATAAAGTATTCCTAATATAATACTACTTTTAAAACCTTTAAATAAATAACTCACGTATGATTGAATTCCATATATATGTCTCCCACGAATACCACATTTATGTAAATCACCAGCTCATCTAATCCATAAACAAATACCTTAAATTCGGTTGTCAATGCCCTTCACATGGTCAATGCCCTTTACGTGATCCATAAACAAATTAGTCAATTGAGAAAACGCTTTTACATATTGACTAAACAGGTCACGTGGACCTTCTGATGCTTTCTCACATTGACATGTCACAATCACCTACTACAGCTTTCAACAATCGAATATAAAAGCTGCATCGTTGTATTTCTTTTGGACCAGTACTTCCTGTCCATCACGTGATCAATTCAATTGTTAACATCACAGCAGTCACATACGTCCATGGTGCTTGTTCTATTTTTCCATACACAACTCCACTTTTCTGTTAAAGACAAATTCATTGTTCTGACACAGTCATGAATCCATCTTCATAACAACCTGCTGTCATAATAATTTGAAACCCTAACACCTAGGGTTGACCTACGATCGAATGTAACATGCAGATCTAGGGTTTATATTACAAAACCCTAACTTGATCTTATAATCTCAGCAACGATCACCTTTATAGCAGCTTGTTACATCGCACCAGTAAACATCAAAAACTTAAACCAATCGATCTAAGATTAAAATTTTATGCACCGAAACCCTAATCTAGGGTTTGTAGATTAACCTTAGATCATGTATTATCTTGAATCACAACAGCCACAAACCTCATAACCTTTTGCTTTTTATGTCGATCTCGGGTTTGTGTAACCCTAGTTCATGATTTCATGTGAAAAAGCATAAACGTTAATACCTTGACCAGCGAAGGAGAAATCGTGATTTGAACAAGGATGTTCACAGAAAAATGCATACGATCACATACCCTGCTGCTGAATTTGACGCTTAATAACTTTTTCTTGGGGAAAAAACATGACAATCCCTCCGGTGGATGTCTAGATATATGTGTATAGAACACACACAAGAAATTTCGTGACGATCTAACGGTCCGATAATAAGTTATGACCTTCTGAATACTGCTGCGCACACAAACACGTCTAGAAAAACCCTAGACCGATTTTTCTATCTGCACACCATTACGAACACCTTGTTGGTCCTAGCATCACGAGCCACGAGGCTCTGATACCAACTGTGGGAACCTTGGTTTCCTCGAATCTTTTAACTATTAGGAATGATCATGGTTCATATGATTAACATAATCAAAGCGGAATTAGAACAACAACCATTAACAAGGTGTTTAGGCACAATAACACATGAATTAAACAATTGGGTTGCTAATTATATTAATAATTAACAACCACTAGACGTGTATACATTAATCCCACGTCTAGTGCACACACGCTTTAGGTTTACATTGTGAATGAAGTTATGAATAAAACCTAAGACCCTTGTTCCTTTTATAGACTAAGGATTAAGGTTTACAAGAGATAACTATGAATAAACATGTAAATCATCTATTTAAACAACTAATACAGAATAATATTATGCACATTTATCCTAAATAGAAGCTTCCAACATCGTTTGACTTTTGTTGACTTCTGTCAACGCCTGATTTACTCTTGACAACGCCTGGATTACACTTGTCAACGCTTAGACAAATGCCTTCATGTTTTCTTCGTTTTTGAGTTTCTGCTACATCAACTTTTTGACCCAACAATGTACTCCGTATCTAAAACCTAGGATTTACCTAGTACTAACAAAGATCTCATAATCTTGTTACCTCTTTCTTAGACGTGTAATATAACCGAACCACACACACAAACTCCCAGTCTTGATTATAAGCTAACTTAAACACTTCCATCTCACTTAGATCTTACCATTTTTGGATCACATAAACACACACACGTGAAACACACATTCATACCATATTTATTATCCCAAATCTTTGTCACAAGGTTCATTAAGTGTGAGAATTTACTACTACAACTCATTCTTGGTTAACAAGGCAAACAAGTCATCCTAGGCGCAGTTAAAAATACTAGACAAGTATATCTTAGTAGATTCAACAGTTTCCTAGCTAGTTCTCGTTCCTAGTCACCATCTTCACCTACAAGTAAGCTATTCCATACTCATTTCCATATTCATTCATGTATGCATCATAAACACGTAAGTATTAAGTACCTATACTGGTACATCTATGTTAAAACGTTACTAGGATAGCATGCATACGTAAAACTTTGCTAAACTCGAACTACATGAAAACCCTAACCCGCGGCTTAATTTATTTTCCTAAGTTATCATGCATAAATACTAGATCTAGGAACACTATGGTAGATCTCGTGTAAACTTAAGACTAACCTAGAGAAACTAGATGGGTAATCTTGCCTTAAACCCTAGATAAGCTAGACTGGTCCATCTACTTCTGTTGTTATTCCTGTTGTTGAGGATAATGATGGTTTCCAAACGGTGACCAAAAGAAAGAAAAAGACGATTATGCCGAATTCTATTAAGGGTGGTAAGTTTACTGGTCCATTGGTTCAACCGAATGTCAAATTTGTGCATAAAGCTACAATTAGTAACCCGAAGAAGGGGGTGACTAGTGTGAAGACTGGTTCTTTGCCCATGTTGAAGTCTATTGTTACGTCATCGTCAGGTGTTGGTTTATCTACATCAAATACTTACTCTGTTTTGGATCATGATGATGAAGATGACGAGGTTGAAATGGTATATGATGAAACAACCAATTTATTCTCTAAGACAAATGCAGGTGGGAACTCCTTCACGGCAGCTGTTAGCTAGTTTGGTTTGTTTCGTTGTGTACTAGGTGTTTTGTAAGTTTTTATGGCCTGCAATAAGCACTAGATTTAGGTGTTTATCAAGCTGTTTTTAGCTTGAGGTTAATGTGGTACTTTAGCCACATTCCATTTGTACTTCACTGTTTTTTGGTTAATCTATTTACCGGGGAAACCCATTACCAAAAAAAAGCTACACCTTGAAAATAAGCAACAAGCCCAAATCTATAAGCCTAAAACACACGGCTTATTTACAATCCGCATGTATAAGCCCTACAAATGATCCTTGAACCAATAAGCCATAAGCCATAGTACACGGCTTATTTATTAAGCTGAATATTAAGCAAAGCCCACTAGGCCCTTTTAGTTAATCTAATTATGTGGACTAATAAGATGTTTAGTAAATGTGTACAAACATTAAACAAGCCCAAAAGTACAAGTCCCTATGCCAAAACTAAGCTGAGCTACTATTGGGCTTGAGAGGGCCATTAAACTTGCTAAACATAATTATTAGACTTTTCGTGCCAATATTGTAATTAGGGGAAAGTATAAGTCAAAATGGTAAAGCTATAGAACTTAATATATATTTCAAGCCTTTTGAAAAGTATAGGGGCTAAACTGTTAATTTTCGAAATTAAAAGGGCATGTTTTATTATAACCGAGACACTAAGTAAACCATAAGGGCCATATTTGCCATTTCCAAAACTCGAAGCGAGCCCTAGGTTTTATTTTTGTGTCTTATAATTATTTTCGTGACTTTAGTGACTAAATATGGCAATTCCCATACTCCAAACAAGCCCAAGGGACTCGTTTTGCCACAGCCCGAAAGTTAGAAACCCTAAGGGCTATTTATGTCATTGTTCGAAACCTACGTGAGCCCTAGGGGCTGTTTTGAAAGTTAATGTAACGGTTAGGACTAACGGTGCAAGCAAACTTAACGGACGAAACCCTATGGCTACTTCTTGCCTAAAACCGAATGTATTATAAACCCTTGGGTTTGTTTTGGAAACTAATATTTTTACAAGGACTGTAGTCCAATTTAATTTAAGCATTAATATTATTGTTTTGAAAATAAGTTAAATTAAGTTTGTTTTAATTATTTAATTTAATAAACAAAAAGAGTTTATTATAACACTTGCGTAACGGATGAACAAAATTAGTATATTTGAAAACTCTAAGGAAATTTGGTGAAAAGTAATACTTTCTTACAAACTCCTAATTAAATAAAATTTATTTATTTAATTAATTACACTGTTGACGTACGAACAATTTAAATACATTTTTAGAAACTACTTTATCGATAACTTACTATAAGTTTAACGTTTAAACAATAGTAACAACTTATTAAATTGTGATCATGCATTGTCATCAGTTACATTTATCTGTGCATTTTATTGTGCATTTACTGAGTCACATAAATTAGTTAGGTAATTTTACTACTCCGTGATCATACCATACCGACATACCCAGTGACATACTACTACTGCTTTATCATTGAGGTGAGTTGATGGCCTCATCTTTTACTGTTTTACAACTAGGGGAGAAAACATACTAAATTATTATGTATGCAAACACTTACAGACAACAACAAATTTACTGCCTACTGTTTGCCCCATTATTCCAGTGGACTGTAATAGTTAATAGTGTAGCACGAAATGTTATAAATAGATCTATTTGGGTATTGACAATACCCGACCTGCGTGAGTAGCTATCACGAAACGCTTAGGCCAAGCACCAGGTTTATTTCATTGTCGGACTGAGGGTCGCACATCAGGATGATCCACGTAGGCACCTGAGAAACATTGTCTAGCATCTATTATAGGGCAATAGGAACTACTATAGTATGTAGCTTTGTGCTCTATAATCTTCGTGGTGTTTTGCATATCAGTATATTTGTTTTATAGCTAAACCTGTGAATTCACCAACCTCGTGTTGACCCCCATATTTTACTTTTTATGTTTTCTCAGGAAAGTAAGCAGGTACATGCATTGGATTCCAGAATAATAGGAAGCATCATGTTTAATATCGGGTTGGAATATTTCTACAAATAATAATAAATGTTGTTTTCAAGATAATTTACTTAATTTGCACAATTAAATTCATGTGATACGTTTTAATGATATTTGATGATCATTTCTCTATATACTGTGTGCTATCGATCCAACAAAGTAACACCCCACGTACTATTCCGCTGCATTTGACCATTTGGGGTTGTTACATTGTTGGGCTCTCGAGTGGGCTAATTTTGATTTAACCAAAGCTGGTGATCATAGGAAAATTCAACTTAATGAGCTTAATGAACATAAAAATGAGGCTTATGAGAATTCATTGATTTACAAGGAGAAAACTAAGCTCATTCATGATTCCAAGATTAATAACCGAGAGTTCAACGTAGGTGATTAAGTTTTACTCTTTAACTCTCGGTTGAAAATCTTTTCGGGCAAACTTAAGAGCCGTTGGTCTAGACCCTTCACCGTGGCCTAAATTTTTCCATATGGCACCATTGAACTAGCTCAACCAAATGGGCCCAATTTTAAGGTGAATGGCCAATGTGTTAAGTTGTACTTTGGAGAGGAAATTTCCCATGAGATAGTCCCGGTTCTCCAAACATTCCCCAAGGACAATTATTCGTGGAATCGATTGAGCTAGAGACTCTTGAAATAAAATCAAGCATCATATAACTAGGTTTAGATTTCCTTAGATTTTCTACCAATAAGTTTAGTTGAGGACTAGTGTAGATGGGAGCCAAATATCTTGTTGTTTTGTGGTGATTGTGCATGGATATGTTCGATATCATTCCACTTTTGGTGCTTATTGAGGCGACCCGTGATCACGTGAACTCGTGATACCGGTTTATTCTAAAAACTATTGTGATTCTGAATTATCTATTAACAACGACTAAATTGAATCCACTTTAGTCGTCTCTTCCTTAGCATGATTTAACCAACGCACTCAATGTCCTAAGTGTAGGGGAGTTTATTCTTCCACATGCCTAAACATTAAGGGCAATGTTTATGTTAAGTGTAGGGGAGACTTCTATCGAAGTAAAGTGGGATTTTTCCATTAATATGTCCTCATTAAAATTGGTGAATTATATTTTTCGACATTTTTCGAATTTTTGATCTAATTTGGCCTAGTAGTAGTTTCCTTTATTTCCATTATTTCTTTTATCGTATGTATATATTCCAATTATAGTCTTTAAAAATAAAGTCAAAAAGGAAAAAAAAAATGAATAAAGGATATAGTTTTAACAAGTTTAGACGTCTTTGACATATTAGGCCTATCGTGAATATCTTGACTCAACCAGAGTTAGCTTATTCATGTTTACTCTAGATATTATCCTTAACCATGTAAATCGTTAACTCGATTTATTAGGCTAAACATCCACGAGTCTCATTATTTAAGATTCTAAATTGTGGAGAATGAGAGTTTGAAGTAAGTATAAACGGCTAGATAAACCTCATATGAATTATTTATGGCTATTATACTCCCATCCGTAACCTTTACTTTCTTGTCAACGCATGTATATATGTTAATAAATAATCACGAACGGTCTTTTCCAATTTTTTGTCTCTTATGCATTTTTGGCTAATCATTCGTGGTTAATGTAAGTACATGTTGGGATTTTAAGTTTTGAGATCTTTATATGTGTTAACCTTTTAATTTTGTTAAATAAATGACGGTTGTTAATTTATTAGTGAGGAATAAGAAAGAAAAGAGCGATAAAAGAATGAGAGTATATAAAAGAATGTATATAAATAAATACTCCCAAAAAGGGGGGCAGTGATGTGTAAGTGGCTATTGTATTCCAATATTACTCTCACATGAGTTGCGGGAATATGGAAGTTACTTTTCCGGTCCAATATTACTCTCATAAGGGATGCGGGATCGAGAACCAAGGTCATAAAGTCGGCGGATATAATTTATTGCGTGAGTAGCCATTTATTTAAACAAGGCATAAGCTTGGCACGTTTAAAGTGATCAGCTTAAAATTTTGATGTGGACTTATATTAATTGTGGGCTATTTTCCAAGTAACGGATGAGATGGTTAACTATTGATTAAAATCGTGCTTCCTTATTTTCAGAATTTTCATTTTTAATATTTCACGCCAATAAAGTCAAATTTGCTTTATAGCAATTTGATCAATAAAACCGATTTAGAGAAATAATAAGTGGGAGAATGTAGTTAACAAAACTAATTCTTATGAATAAGTCGATGCACTTCTACTTATGAGTGAAAATGAACTCATTTTTATGCTTGGTATGGGGAATGTGAAACTTGAGGGTGATAAATATTCATGATACCAAAATCTCTAATCAAATTCATTGATTTCTTTACGAGTTTATTCCGTCAAACAATTTCAAGTAAATAAATAAAGTGAAATTGTATATCTTTTGATTCCTTTGAAAGATCTTTTATCGTTTTGTTAAATAAATTTCCATAAGTGTAAAATAGTGTAGTATCGTATATAGAGTCTAATAAAGGCCAATATGGGATAATTATGAGAAAAATGTAAATCCGTGCTTTAAAATCGTGCATTGCATGAGGGCATTGCTATGGTCAAGTCTAGAGGCATTTGATAAGTGTGAAAAAACTCACCCTTTTACCACTAAAGACAAGCAAAAACAAAGCAAAATGTAAATAAATAACGTAAATGTTAGAATTACGCGTGGTTTTGTGTTTTTGTGTGAAAATAGGTACAAAATAGTAAAAACATGTGTTATTCACTCTTAATCCATAACACAAGATTTAGAAGAGATATTTAGAGAGAGAAAGAGAAGAAAAGTAGAGAGAGAAACTAGAGAGATTTTGGAAGGTTAATGATTACTAGATAAAGAAAGTAAATGTAACCAACACCCTCTTCCACAGATGGAAGAGGGTATATATACCATAGGCTTGTCGGGCCATGGGCTTTGTGACTTGGGTCGGGCTTGGCTTACACTTGGGCTTACGCCCCTAACTTAGAAAATATTAGCTTAAAGTCCAAGCCCGGTTAACCCGACTAACCTATTACAATACAAGACCTTTAACGATAAGATGACCTATTAAATTCTTGTTAGACTATATAAAATATAGAGCTAACAATCTACCTCAATGTATCGGTCATCTTAAAAAGCTTAAAAAGCATAAGATGATTGAGTGAATACATTCTTGTAGAGGAGATCTTCCTGCTCTGGTGTTGTATCTTGGTCTTTATCTTGTTTGTAGCTTCTTTGTTCCCTCATTCTTTAGTGATATTTATCTTCAGCCTTTGTCATTTGACTTTGAGTGCTTGAGATCTTCAATATATTCTTGATAGTGTTCATCTTGAGCTCTTGTGACAAGATGACCTATTACATTCTTACATTCATAAGTATCTTGATTATCGCCATCTTGTGCTCTTGTGACTTCTGAATCGACATCGGTTACACAGCTACGCCACCTTCTTGATATGCAGCAACATATACAGACACGGATGAAATGGATTTGAACATTTCATCCTAACTCGGTAGCGTTTTACCTCCGGTCGGTGAAGACCGTTTAGACGGTATTAGAAACCGTACCTGTGATAGGGTAGATTCGATTAAGAATCTCCTTGACAGGGTTTCTCGACAGTAGTAGCCAGTTCTCTTTACTCGACCGTCTCAAAGCAGACTACGAACGTAAAGAGTGAATCATAAGGATAAATTATCCGTCTGATTAGAGTCGTCAATTCAGAATTCCTGGAACAAGTTTGATTCAATAAGAATCGCACCATTGTTGCTTTCCAATTTGTCACAAGCTTGATTCATAGAGAATCTTGCGAGTTACCTACCCCAGTGCTGTTTGATATTGACACTGGAAGGATTTCCATTCGTCACTGTGAACACTAATGAGTGTCACTCTAAATGTTCTAGCAAGATTACATTGATTTTGCAAAGAAACCTGGAATTAAGTTTGAATCAATTAAGAATCCAAACTTAGTTGCTTTCCAGTTCTCACAAGTTTGATTCGTGTAGAATCGCACAAGTTACCTACCATGAGCTTGTTTGATGCTGGCTCAAGCAGGATTTCAATCTTCATTGTGAATCGTATCACTCAGATGTTCTGGCAATATCACAAGGATAATGCGTAGGACTCGATTATGTCCTAATGATATGATCGATAGATCTCGTTTTTGCTCTAGACTCAATAAGTTCATTTTGGTAATCGGAGGCTGGAGCAGATTACCACCTTTTCAATATTAACTAACTCGGAGTGAGAAAGTCAATAGATACATGTTGATCTCCGTGACAATTAGACAAGTTTCTTTTGAGAGAAACTCAAATGGCTGGGGAAGGGTTATGCATCACATCACTGGGTCCATGACACTTGTCTTCGGTAGATGTGTTAACCCGGTTTCTACCTAAGTTGCATAAAATATTTAACTCCTTCAATGCTTACCAACACGTCATCACTAGCACCTTGTTGTGATTGTTCCAGTGCTAACTTAAGTAATTGGTCTGCATTCAGCTTCATTCAACTTTATCTTTCCTAAGGACAACTATTTCTAGCTATGGAATGTCCTTGGGTAGATCCCTCCGGTTCTGGTTGGATCATAGGACTTAGTTTCCTATCCTAAACCACCTTTTGACTCCATCATTCCGTTGTGGACAATAGGTTGTTTTGGGTAAAGATCGTAACCATAAAACCATTGAAAACCATTCGAAGTGCTTGATAAAAATCAAAACTTTTAACACTTGAAAGTTTTACATTTCCGAAAAGCCCCCCCCCCCCCCCCCCCCTACACACATGCATCAATATACGAAATGGTTTAGCATGTGAAAGAAAGATTTGCACTTGAGCCTTTAAGATCACATGTTTCAATATATTACATTTTAATAACATTTTCTCCCCCTATCTCTAATATAAAAACATCATATTATAGATACCAATTGATTAAAATATGACAATTTCTGAAAACCGATTTGGAGAGAAACATGTGTGCACGCATGAATTATGGAATATTAAGTCGGGTTGCTCCCCCTTAACAATATATGTGTGTCGTGAGACAAAATTTAACAAAATTTCGGAAAAACAACACCACAAAATATGTTGAGGTACGGAGATGAGATGCCTTTTCCGATATAATATATTACATTTGACAATTTCATATCAATTTCTGAATATGTTGGATACATAAAATATTACAATTTCAGAGATGTACCCCAACAACATTAAAGACTTGATTTTAAAACGCTCCCCCTAAAAAATGGATCAAAATAACATATGACAATTTTGAGATATAAAAACCACATATGAGGAAGGGAGTGTTGAACACACAGTTTTGAAAGATATAGAAAAACCTTTTAATAAATTCTTGAAAAATTGTGTTCAACGGTTTTAAAATAATCATGATAGAAGAATATTCTTCTATTGCTTAGGGAAAGCGCACTGAAACGTACACTTCCCTTTCGGGTCCGTTTTTCATGAGCTCAAAACTTCGATTGTTTTGTGTCTAGCTCATGACCGAGAAAAATAAATTTCCCGTTGTGAAGGATAAGTTATCATCCGTGATAAACTTTCCTTAAGTTGAAGTTCAAGGTTAATAACTAGGTTTTCATTTATTTATGAAAGTTCGTTAAACCGATCTTTTCGAATTGATTACAAGTTTAAAGTGCGACTCAGTCGTTCTTGGTGGAAAATAAAAAAGGTTTGATTATCTATTTTAAGCTAAAAATGAAAATGTCGTTGAGTAAATAATTAAAAATGAAAGCTTGGAAATACAAAAACTTTAAAAATTAAAAAGTAAATAATTAAAACTTATAAAAAAATGTAAACTTAAAATAATAAACTAAAACAAGACAAGTTAGAATAATTCTAAGTAAAAAGGTGGGAAAAATAAAGTTCGAATTAAAAACTGGGAATTACAAAACCTTATCCGGAATGAAGAAATGCAGCTTATCCGGAATGTTTGTACTTGAGGTTATCCGGAATAAAGTTTAACAGCTTATCCGGAAAAACGTCACTTCGAAGGCTTATCCGGAATATTTCCTTTTGCTTATCCGGAATAAGTTCTTGAGGTGCTTATCGGAATACTGGGAATGTAAGACTTATCCTGAATATGGCTTTCGACCCTTATCCGGAATATGATCTCCTAGGCTTATCGGAAATCCGTCTTTCAGCAGCTTATCCGGAATAATGTTCGGCAGCTTATCCGGAAAAATTGTAGAAATGCTTATCCGAAAAAAGAACTTCGTGTGCTTATCCTGAATATGTTGCGGATACTTATCCGGAATATTAACTTCTGAAGCTTATCCGGGAAATGATAAAGAAGGGCTTATCCGGAATATGTTCCGGATACTTATCCGGAAAAAGGAAAGAAATGGGCTTATCCGGAATGTTTAAATGATTCTTTATCCGTAATATCGTTAAGATGACTATTCGGAATAATACGATTCGAGAGCTTATCCTGAATAAAAGGGTTATAGAAAATTTATTCCGTAACAAGAAAATTTAAGAAAATAAGCTAAAAACCAATAAGCATTTTACTAAAAACTTAACCCAAAATTTTTTGAGAAAAAGTAAGTAAGCTAGAATTTAAAAACTTTTAAAACACAAAATAAGATAGATATCAAAAAACACTTTTTATAAAAACTTAAACTTATTAAAATCAACTTATTTTTAAGAACTATTAATCATAAAAATTAATAAAATAAGCACTTTAAATCTAAAACTTTTAAAATCACCAATTCAATAATCACAATCAAATAACCTACACAATCAAATCATCAACAAAATTAAAATAAAACTACATGATTATCAAGATTAAAAAAGATTAAGAAAGGTAGAATGAGGATTAAGGAAATAAGCTTGATTTGATTAAAGATTAATATCAAAAGATTACAAGATTAAAGTAAAGATTTAATAAGCTTGAGAGAAAAACTAGAGAGAAAATGAAAACACTTAATAAAAACTAAAAATTAACTACAAACTAACTAACACCTAACACCTAACACCCTCCTAATGACATATTAGGAGGGTATTTATAGGAGGTGGAGATGTTAATTGTTTAAGCTTTCTTCTTTCTTTCTTCTCATCTCGACTCGACTTAATTTCTTCGACATCGTCTTGGGATTTGACGACATAAATAGAACTTCTCTTATAATTTTCTTCTAAAATTAGACTTGAGTTCTTCGACTTCATTAAACTTCCGTCTTCACACTTTTTCTTTGATAAATCTTCAGAATAGGCCTTGGACTTCAGTTCTTTTTGCATTCTCGATCTTTTGACTTTTTCTTCGATAAAAGCCCGTGATAGCCCATGTTTTCTTCCTTTTTTATCTTTTGGTCCTAAAACACAATAAAAACACAAACCACGCATAATTCCGACTTTTACGACATAAAATACACGTTTTGGTCTTGTTATTATTGGAAATAAGTGGTAAAAGGATAAGTGTTTTCACACTTATTAAATCCCCTACACTTGACCATTGCAATGCCTTCATGCAATGCATTAATTTCAAATAACGGATTACATTTATCATCATAAATAACCCACCTTGGCCTTTATTAAATACTAAACACTAAGGAGACAAAAAGAACAAAACAAGTAAAGAATTCGAAGACTTACATTAAGGTTTTAGGCTGTCATGAATGTTCATCATTCTTAAGTTTCACGTTCCCCATACCAAGCTTAAAAACGAGATCATTGTTATTATAAGTTAGCAAACTAACACAAACTCATGTGGCCGAATTATTCACTTAGACTCCCTTTATCCTAGGTGTATCTCTTATATTTTATTGTTGTCTTGAATGATCACGAGGATGCATTGTTTGACTTATTTAAGCTGAAAATAAAGCGGGATGATTTAATCAATAGTTAGCTAAAGGACAAAATCTTTTAAAACTGCTTCTTGGGACCTCATAAAGTTCATATCTTGGCATAACTCGCTTCACGATTTGAGAACTTTCTCGGAACGATATTTGGCAGCGACTTCATACTTCAAATCTTTGAGAGACGTTCTTGAAATTATGGTCTTCTCTTCATAATAGGAATTTCTTCACTTGAAGTTTTGAGAGATTCTTCATCTTTGGACCATGACTTCTTCATTTTTCTCCAATCTTTATTTTGGACTAGGATATACAACGATCTGCCTCCTTTTAGGACTTGGATCTATTTATCCTCATACCTTGTTAGGGCGTTTTTGGATAGACTTCTCCATGATCTTTAGGGGAGTTTTGGCTTTTCGTCGTGTGTCTCGATCCTTCATATTGATTTTTGATAAATGATTCATCACATCACTTTTGGATCTTTAGCAACCAAATGTAGCCCTCATGTCTTGTTAGGACCTTCTTGGACTCGCCAATCTTCGCATCCCGCTTCAATAAGTTATGCCTTAGCTATAAACTCTAATTAATAACGAGCAACTTTTAAACGATCTTGGGCTAGAAGCTAAGTAAATTTTCAAATCATACAACCTTATTTATTGCAGATAAATTTATTAGCAAGCGATGGGAGAAAAAGCTTATAATCAACTCACATAAATTCACAAAAGAATGCCAAACTTATAATTGACTATATAATCTCTCGTTCTCCATAGTTTAAAATCTCAAGGAATGAGACTCGTGGATGCTTAGCCAATTAAATCAATGTTTTGGGTTTTCGAGTCATCTATAGGATCTTGCAAACTCTTAGACTTTTTCAAGTTTAGAAATCGCATTTTAAAGTTCCCTTGATAAACAACTCTCTAGGATCAATTATAGGAACTTGCGAAAAGTTCGTGTTCTTAACCGTGAGATTTAAGACTTTCGCGTTTTAAAGTTCCCTTTATAAAAGCCTAGCAAAACTTGACTTAAACACGTTAAGGATACTAGCTAGAGTAAACTTAGATTAGTAAACTCGGGTTGAATCAAAATATTCACGACTTTGAAAAATTTAAAACCACTTTATTGAAAATTTATTCTAGCAAAGAAAGTAAATAACGATATCAAAGGAAAATTACAAGGCAAAAATATATTAAAAATTTTGAAAAATGTCAAAAAATCAGATTTTCTTGTTAGAATGAGGACAATTTCATGGAAAAGCCCACTTACTTTGATAGAAGTCCCCCCTACACTTGATATAAACATTGTCCTCAATGTTTAAGCATGTGGGAGTAAACTCCCCTACACTTAGGACATTGTGCACTTTGTTTAAATCATGCTAAGGAAAGGACACCTATAGTGATTTCAATGTGAACATATAAGATATGAAATATTGAATCACGACAGTTTAGGATAGAACCGGGAAGACGGGTACACGGGATCACGGTTCGTCAAAAGTTATCGAGAATGGATCTATGAAGCTTAAATCCCTGCACATTAGAAGAAACAAGACAACAAAGATATACGGGGCTCCCCATACACTTATTATAAAAACGGTAAATGATAGATCACGGGTTGCCTCCCGAGAAGCGCTTGTTTTTGTTAACCGAGTCACGAGCCTGACTCGACCCAGAACTTAATTCAAAGGAAACGTGGTGAGGGATGGAATCATCTCATGAGAGATGTCCTCACCAAAGTACATCTTCACGCGCTGGCCATTCACGTTAAAATTGGGCCCATTTGGCTGAGAAAGCTCAATGGTGACATATGGGAAGACTTTGGCGACGGTGAATGGACCAGACCAGCGGCTCTTCAGCTTTCCCGAGAAGATCTTCAACCGAGAGTTAAAGAGTAAAACTTGATCACCAACGTGGAACTCTCGGTTCTTAATACTTGAATCATGGATGATCTTGGTCTTCTCCTTGTAGATCAATGAGTTCTTATAAGCTTCATTCCTTAGTTCGTTGAGTTCGTTGAGTTGAATCTTCCGAAGATCACCGGCTTTGTTGATGTCGAAGTTAGCCCACTTCAAGGCCCAGTATGCCTTATGTTCCAGCTCGATAGGGAGGTGGCATGCTTTCCCGTACACCAGACGATAAGGTGTACAACCAATCTGGGTCTTATAAGCGGTTCAGAAAGCCCACAAAGCAGCATCTAACTTATCGGCCCACGAGGCACGATGCTCTCCCACAGTATGCTCAAGAATTCGCTTCAATCCACGGTTAGATATATCGGCTTGACCATTTGTTTGAGGATGATAAGTGGTGGAAAAACGGTGATTGACACCGTACATAGCCATGACTCGAGCAAATTGATCATTTCAAAAATGAGTCTCGCGGTCACTGATTATAGCACGAGGAACACCGAATCGATCAAAAAGTTGCTTCAGAAAGTTCACAACCACCCTCGCATCATTCGTGGGGAGAGCCTTGGCTTCAACCCATTTAGAAACGTAGTCAACGGCTACGAGGATGTACTTGTTCCCTTTAGATGATGAAAACGGCCCTATAAAGTCGATGCCCCATACATAAAAGATTTCACATTCTTGTATGAAATTTTGAGGCATCTCATCTTTATGTGTGATCTTGCCTTGGCGTTGGCAAGCATCACAATTTTTAACCATCTCGGGAGCGTCACGATAAATGTTGGGCCAATAGAATCCCGATTCAAACACTTTCTTCGCGGTGTAGTTGGGACCAAAGTGACCACCGGTGGGTCATTTATGGCAAGCTTCGAGAATGTCTAAAGCTGCGGGTCCATCAACACATCGACGAATAATCAGATCAGCAAATTGTTTGAAGAGATAATGTTCATCCTAAAAGTAAGTCTTAACATCTTTAAAGAACTTCTTCTTTTGTTGGGATGTTAACCCTTCGATGAGAATACCACCCGCTAAGTAGTTTGCAATGTCCGCAAACCACGAGGTGTCATCAAGATTGGAATTGATAGATATTAAGGCCTCAAGGCGAAAAGAGTCATTGATCTCTTGATTCGGATGATCCCCTTGGTTTAGAATCTTGCTTAGTCAACAAGTACTTCAACGCGGAATAGTCGGTATAGACAATGGTGGTGGAAAGAACAAGATAGGGGCGAAACTTCTCAAAAGCATACACTACAGCTAAAAGCTCTTTTTCGGTAGTGGTATAATGCAATTGAGCCCCCGTCATTGTCTTGCTAGCATAATGGATTGGTTGGAAGTGTTTGTTCACTCTTTGGCCCAATTAGGGGTAACCAAGACCGGTGCCTTAGTTAGCTTATCCTTAAGAAGATTGAAGGATTCAAGACACTCTTTGGAAAAGATGAAAGGAGTATCTTTTTCCAAGAGGTGGGTCATCGGGCGAGCGCCCTTAGAAAAATCTTGAATGAATCGAGGATAGAAGCCCGCATGACCAAGGAAACTTCTCACACCCTTCATGGTTGAAGGTGGAGGTAATTTGGCTATGACATCCACTTTAGCACGGTCCACTTGATGACCGGCTTTTGAGATTTTATGTCCAAGCACAATGCCTTCTTTTACCATGAAATGGCACTTTTCCCAATTAAGAACGAGACAAGTGTCTTCACACCATTGGAGCATGCGTTCTAAATTGGCAAGGCAATGAGAGAAAGAATCACCATAGACTGAGAAATCATCCATGAAGACTTCCATAGTTTCTTCAACCATGTCATGGAAGCTAGCCATCATACACCTTTGGAAAGTCCCACGAGCATTGCATAAGCCGAAAGACATTCGTTTGTAAGCAAATGTTCCATAAGGACAAGTGAATGTGGTTTTCTCTTGGTCTTTAGGATCGATGAGAATTTAAAAATACCCGGAGAAACCATCTAAGAAGCAGTAATAGTCATTACCCACTAGACGTTCAAGCATTTGGTCCATAAAAGGAAGGGGAAAATGATCCTTTCTCGTAGCATCATTGAGTTTGCGATAGTCTATACAAACTCTCCACCCTGTAACGGACGAGTAGGAATCAACTCGTTGTTTTCATTGGGCCAACAGTGATTCCGCCTTTCTTAGGCACACAATGGACCAGACTAACCCATGGTGAATTGGAGATAGGGTAGATCATTCCCGCATAAAGAAGTTTGATAACCTCTTTTTTGATAACGTCATGGATCATGGGATTCACCCTTCTTTGGTTTTGAATAGTGGGTTTAAAGTCGTCCTCTATGAGAATTTTATGTATGCAAAAGTGAGGATCAATTCCACGAATATCGGAGATTTTCCAAGCAATCGCTTTCTTATGATTCTTCAGCACGAAGATAAGTCTAGATTTCTCTTCTTCTTTCAAGTCCTTAGCGATGATGACGGGTAACTTCTTATTGTCTTCAAGGAAAAGGTACTCGAGATGAGACGGTAGGTCCTTAAGCTCTAAATCCGGAGGATCTTCATTGGAAGGCGTGGTCAAATTCGGTTCATCGATAGAGATATCCTTAGGAGATGGTGGAGAAATATGGTCCTCATTAAGAAGTTTCTGAAAGGTACGAATGTCTTCATCCGAATTGGAGGGAGAATCGTCATATTGTAAATCCACATCCCCCAAAGTTTCTTCAAATTCTTTCAAAAGAAAATCACTTTCTCCAAATGGAGTTAGTGATGGAGAAATAGAGGCAACGATCCCAACAATGGGTAGAGAAGAAGAACCACTTTTACAAGCGTCTTTGAAATGCTTTTCACAAGCCTCATCAAGAACATCAATGAAATAAACGCTCTCGTTTTCAGAAGACTGCTTAGAAAGTTTACCCATGTTGAAGACGATTTTATCGTCACCAACTCTCATAATAAATTCGCCCGCGGCTACATCAATGAGAGTGCGACCGGTCCTCAAGAATGGACGTCCAACAATTAATGGAACACGGGGATCCATCTCGTAGTCAACGACAACAAAATCCACTGGAAAGATGAATTTGTCGACACCAACGAAGACGTCTTCGGCTATCCCCACCGGATAAGAAACATCACGGTTGGCTAATTCCAGAGTCATTCGTTTGGGGACTAGCTCGGGTAGAGACAATTGTTTCCAAACGCTTAAAGGCATTAAGTTTATACTAGCACCTAGATCGGCTAGGGCCATACAATTCTCTACCAGGGGAAGTTTGTAAGGAATGAGAAAACGACCCGGATCACCAAGTTTGGTGGGTAATTTCCTTAAGAGCACTGCGGAGCAATTCTCGGTAAGTTGGGTCTGGGCGATATCAAGAAGTTTCTCCTTATCACTAAGAAGATCTTTAAACATTTTAGCGTTCTTCGGCATGTGAGCGAGAGCCTCAGCAAAGGAGATATTGAAATTCAGTTGTTTAAACATTTTAAGAAAGTTAGAAACCTGAATATCATCCTTGTTCTTCAATTTCTCTTTCCTCAACCTTGAAGGATAAGGTATATTGGGTTGAGATGAAGGCTTAGAAATGGAATTCTCACTCACATCCTTGGGTGGTGGAGGGGTACAAATAGAAGGCGGGATGATGAGGATTGATGAAGTTTGATAGAACCTTTGGAAAATCCTTTGGAAACCAAGAAGTTTGATAGTTCTTCGTACCATGCCCTTGGAGCTTGTTTAAGTCAATATACAGACTTCTTGAGACGATAGACTTTGTCAGGATGATGAGGATCGATGAATCCTTTCGGCTGATTCACATACACTTCTTCCTTCAAATGACCGTTGAGAAAAGAAGTTTTAACGTCCATCTGAAAAACCGTGAAGCCCTTATGTGCAACATAAGCAAGGAATATCCTGACAGCTTCCAAACAAGCAACTGGAGCGAATAATTCATCATAGTCTATGCCTTCTTGTTGACGGTATCCCTTAACCACAAGACGAGATTTGTTTTTGATGATGGTTTGTTCTTCATCCAGTTTGTTTTTCCAGATCCATTTGAAATCTAAAACTGACATTCCGTAGGATCTGTCAACAAGTTCTTAAACATTTAGGCGTTCAAAATAATGAATTTCGTCTTGCATTGATTCAATCCATGCATGATCAGTCATGCCTTGTTTGATGTTTGTAGGTACAGTTGAACTCACGATGAGTGCATACATACACACATCGCCATCAGTTTCGAGTTGTTTGCGTGTTCGAACTGGTTATGAAGGATTTCTAATGACTTGCTCCAATGGATGATCACGTTTCCAATGGTGAGTGGATTGATATCGTTGGTAGAATGTATGCATGTTGGACGGATCAACATGTTGAGTAGAAGACTCTCTGACTTCATGTACCGGTGTACCAAACGGATTGATAAATTCTTCTTCGTCAGGTTGTGCATCAACTGCTTGATTATTGTTTCCTCCTTCAGCATTGACGGTTGGTGATGTTTGTTGTATGATAGTTTCTTGAGTTTGTTGAGTATCCAATGGAATAGTCTCTTGAGCAACGGTTGCTGAAGTAGAGGCAGTTGTGTCTTGTTAACTTTGTTCGGGTGCATCAGCAGTATTGACATCGGGAGGCTTTGACACAACTTGATTGTTTCCATAGTAATATTCATCAAATATTGGATCATATAAATCAACCAACTCATTCATTTGTGTCGTATCCGTCGAGTCTGCTGTAGGAGTATTTTCTTGACATTCTTGCACGGGACGTGCACTATTTTGTGTAGGCGCCATTGTTGGACATTGATGTGCGGGACTAGAGCTGTTGTGATCAAGTACCATTTGTGGCAATTCGTCAAAGTTCACATGAATTGTTTCAACAATAATCTTTGTTCTCTTGTTATAGACTCGATATCCTTTCGACAATGTAGCATACCCCACAAAAATACATGCATCGCCTTTTTCTTTCATCTTGTCGAGATTCTCACCGTCTTTACGAATGTAGCATAAAGATCCAAATACGTGAAAGAATTTGACAGTAGGTTTCATACCATTGATGATGTGGTAAGGTGTCTTTTCATGTCTAGGGATGACGAGAGAACGATTCTGAGTATAACAGGCAGTTGCAATTGCTTCAGCCCAGAAGAATAGCGGTAATTTTGAACTAGAAAGCATTGTTCGAGCAGTCTCAACCAAAGTACGGTTCCGTCTTTCAACAACGCCATTTTGTTCAGGAGTTCGAGCAATAGACGTTTGATGTTCGATGCCTTCTTCTTGAAAGTAAGATTGCAAAGTCTTGTTCAAAAATTCAGTACCCCTATCCGTTCTTACGGTTAAGACTTAAGCTTGAAGATTGCGTTGTATCATCTTGAGAAAGTTTTTGAGAACCTCTGGTGTTTCATATTTGGACCTTAAGAAGAAAGTCCACGTGTATCTAGAGTAATCATCAACAATCACGAGAATATACTTTTTCCCGTTAATACTCTCTATATGCATGGGACTACATAAATCCATGTGTAGAAGTTCTAATCGTCCTTTTGAGCTTGGGTAGTCTTTGTTTTGAAAGAATTTCGTTTTTCTTTCCCCAACTCACAAGAAGAACAAAGATGGTCTTTGACTAATTTTAACTAAGGAATACCGGTCACAATATCATTCTTCGAAAGCAAGTTGATGGTGTCAAAGTTGAGATGTGACAATCATTGATGCCATAACCATGCTTGAGAGGATGAAGCTTTAGCCATTAAGCAAATTGTATATGTTGAAGATGTGTCTTGAAGAGTTACAGTGTAGAGATCAGAACCATAAGAACCTGTAAGAAGGTCATTCCCATTGTAGTCTCTAACATAGCAAGTAGATTTCCGAAAAGCCACTTCCAAATCCGCATCACAAAATTGACCAACCGAGAATAAATTGTGATTCATTACCTCAACGTAATAAACCCTTTTGATAGTGATATTCCCTTGAACCAAATCTCCATATCCGAGTATCGGTGCAAACTGATCATTTCCAAACCGTACCTTACCTAGAAACTTCTCCACGAAGTTAATGAGAAGCTTGAGATTGCCCGTCATGTGCTTTGTGCACCCGGAGTCCATTATGAATAGGATGATTTCGACGAGCTGCAGAAAAATTAGAAGACGATGTAGAATTTGACAAATGGGAGCCCTTGACGGAAACGAGTTCCAGAATAGTACTAGGCCTAGATTCTAAAGGCAAGCTAATATTCATAGACCCAATTAGAATAGGGGTTTTCTTAGGTACCCATTTGTATCCGGGTGGTGTAAATCTTGAATACCCCCGTGTACATGTCCTAATCATGTTCTCATAAAGCTTCTTTAACCTGCTTTGCTTACGAAGAGTAGTGGATTCTAACGTACTTAGTTTCTTAAGTGATTGATCAGTGGATTGGTTCAAAGCTCTTGTGGGTTCTCTAGTACTAGTGGGCACAAGAGTTGGCTTCCTAGTTCTAGTATTCACGCCATTATGATTAAGAGCACAAGCGTAATGATTGAAAGTACGCACACAATTTCCACATTCAACACAAACAAATTCAACATTCGAGGTCTTAGCATTTAAACGGTCATTACATGCAGTTATAGACGTTTTATTATCTGAAAACTAAAATTTCCTACGGTGGTCTTCTACTTCCAACTTCTTCCCTTGATTATTGTTAGGTATGACTCTATCTTGAATTCTAGTGCTCTTAAGCTGTGGTCCGCTAACGCTAGTAGTGGGAGTTACTCCTGTAGAAGAATACACACGTTGATTAGTTTTTCTAGTATTCTGAGGTAACTGCGATGTTCCAGTTTGAGTGCTCTTATCATTTCCTATCTTAGGCGAAGTCCGTGGGGATTGTCCCCAAAGAGATGAATTAGTGCATTTAACCGCATTCGGTTGACGAATGGTGGATGGTTTACCCAATACAGAGTTTCCTTTCATTTTCTCAATGAGTTTTTGTAACTCACTGATGGCTATGTCCCTTTCTTGTAGCTGAGCTTTCAAATCATTTATTTCGAAACCTTTTTAATTTAATTGTCGAACCGAAGAAGCTGTCATTTCTTGACACCTTTTATGATTATGAGATTTTTCACCTTTTTGTAAAGCAAGTTCAAGAGAAATGGAGTGTTTCTCAAGTTAGGAAAAACTTTTCGAAAGTTTGTTATATGACTGAATTTGTTTCGAAAGCTCTACTTCAAGATTGCGACATTTCTCGTCCATTTCTGACACTAGACATGCTACATGACAATAGTGATCAAGATCGGTATATATACCAAGTATAGCATTCATATGGTCAGCATAGAAATATTCCTTCGAAAGTCGATCAATTTCATTAGAAAGTTGGTGTTCTTGTGTCTTTAATTTATTTTGAAGAAAATCAACTTCATCTTCAAGAGATTTAACATAACTTAAATCAGTTAACATTTCCTTAGTGAGAGCGTTATAAAACATTTTCACATTTTTTGAAAGATAATCAATGGTTGGAACAATGCATTGTTGAATGACGACTTCTACTTGTGGGTTAGGTTTAATATTCCAAACGGTATCCGTAGAAACTTTTTCATTGTCGACGACACCTTTGTACAAATTTAAAACCCCTTGTTTTATAAACTCAAATTGCTGAACACTTTTGCTTTTCTCATCCGATTTACGTTTTTCATCCAAAATTCGTTTTTTTAACAAAATTGATTGTTTTTTGAAACTCCTTTTTAAAGATACTTTCTTTTGTGGTTCATCACTGAGTGGTGGAACACTATTATACATCTTTTGTTCTTTTGAAAGTTATTTTTGAGGGACAAACTTAATATGATTGTTAGAATCAAAAAGGTTTATTAAATCACTTAATTTCGATCGACTTTCTTCTTAATGACGAAGGATTTCGTCGCAGTCAGGGGAAAGCATGAGAGCAAGATTATCAACATAACAACCGATATCATAAAGACCAGGCTTTATAGATTGAACGTTCTTGAGATATTCAGGCTTAACAAAGCTCGTTTTCATATTTCTATTGAGCATATTCATAGTTTCATTAGACAGACCCGTTTTGTAAACAATGCTGTTTAACGTTTCGACTCTCTTTTCCAAATCAAGAATTTTTTCAATATCCTTTTCTTCACGAGTTTATAAAGCTCAGTTTGTTCTTTATTAACCGTCTCTAACTAAGTAATCTGGAGTTTATGTAGCAGCAGCTGTTCTTCAAGTTCCGATATCTTTTGTTTTGACATATGAATTTTGTGTGTTACTTCAGAACAATATTGTTCGTTGAGCACCTTACGTTCATATACCAAACCATTAGCTAATGCAACTCGTCGATCAACTTCTTTTACATAATCACACTCTTTAAGACTGTCTATCTCCTCGGCTAAGGATGTGTTTGCTTGCTTCAGACGTTTATTAGCTTCTTTGTTTTCTTTAATTTCACATTTTAAAGAATCAATAATAGACGCAAGCAAATAACGGTCCTCTTCCGAGTCAGTATCCTGAGTAGCATTTCCGTCATCATTACACATATGCTGTGAATCCGTAGAGATATTGCTATCCTCTCTGTCCATTACATATGTGTCATTGATGCTTTTGGGTTTCTCAGGATGTCGTCGTTCGTTAGCAAACACATTATAGTTATCATTTGATGGTACCTTTTCAATTAGCTCAGAATCATAGATAGGTCCAGAATTGTCAGCAGTGTCTGGAATCACTTCTTGAATCTTTGCAATGTACACATAATGTGCCTCCAACTCTTGATCATCGGCTTCATCATCAGTGTCATCACGCCAGTCAACTTCATCTGCTGTGAGTGGAATCCCTGCTTCTTCTTTCTTACACAGTAGCATCTTTTCCTTGTGATATCCCGAATCATTAACCCATTTTGGCTTCTTACATTCCATAGCCATGTGCCCAAATCCCTTGCAGTTGAAGCATTAAATCCCAGTCTTCTGCATAAACGGAGTGCCTATAGTATCTTTAGCCCCAACTTGATTCGACATCCTCTGATTATCATACCTAACATTAGGATCATACCTAGGTGCATGATCAACTTCTTTATATCTTGTATTGGATGATGATCTGAGGTTGTTGTTGGTAGGTTTGTAGATCTTCTTATAAGTTGTGGTGAGTAAAGACATGAGTTCTTCAATCTTCTTGTCCCTTGAAGTTTGTTCATCATCACTGTCTCCATCTGACTCGGTGTCATACTTTGGAGGTGGAGTGGGGAAAATTGCTTTTGATTTGTTTCTAGCAGTAGCTAGAGGTTTGGTGGATGAGCTTGATGACCTTGAGGAATGTGTAGGTGGTTGTTGACGGGGAACATGTTTTGTTGAAGTAGCAGCCACAAAAGCTATAGAGTTTGCAGATCGTTCTGCCTTTTCAGCCCTAAGTTCATTCACTTCATTCTGATGTTGTTTCAATATATCATAAAGTTTGCGATAAGATATAGTCTTGATATCCTCCCTTTGTTTGACCAAAGTTACAAACCTTTGCCATTCCGGTTTCAGTTGAAGTAGAAACTGAACATTGGCATGATGATTGGAGATGGTGCACTGATTTCTGACAAGCTCATTCATCATTTTGTAGAATCTCGAGTAATATGAGTCAATGGATTCACCATCTTCGGATGTGAATTTTCCAAACTCCCAAAGTAGATTAGTCTCGGTATCTTGAACATTTATCGACTCAACTTGCTTCAATCGATGAATTGCATTCCACATTTACATAGCATTTGGACATGCATCAACCGTGGAATAGATATCGTTATCAATCCCAGTGAGTATGTAGTTAACAGCATCGGCTTTCGCTTGGAGGAGTTTCTTTTTCTCAGCTAGACATGTGTCGAAATCCTCCATAGCTCGTGTAGTTGATGAAGTACCATCCTCTGCTTGTGTGGTAATTGGTCTGAATTCAAAAACTGGAGGTGGATTCTCAAGGCAATGACGAAGCGCGGTTCAGTTCTCCTTAGTGTCGAGAAATCTAGGGAAACTAGATCTCCACTGAACGTAGCAACCGGAAGTGAGCACAGGTGGATTACCATTGCCACCTTGTTCCAAACGAATTTGATTAGTCGTCGCATTGTTGTTTTTGTAATTAGACATGGTGATTACTTATGAATGGATGAGGATCTTAGTGGACGTGTTGTGATTTGATTGTGGTTGAAATTGAAATTCTGAAAATTCAAAAATTTGTTCTCAGTCCGACAATAAATTCTTCAGTCCGACAAAACGGTAAGCCGAAAAATTTTGTATCAGCAAATTTTGAAATTGAGTTAGTAATAGCCAAAAACTAGTAGGGAAAAAATTTGATTTTACTTGACCTAAAAATTTTAACTTCGTGTAAACTATGTTCCGGGACTAGGGTAGATAGTGGCTAAGTCTAAAAATTACTCGAACAAAATATCCATCAGAATACATGTCAGAATGTCCATCGTAATACCTGACAGAATACCCAACGGAATACTTGTCGGAATGTCCATCGGATTACCGGTCGGAATGTACGTCGGAAAGTTCTATCGGAATACCTGTCGGAAAGTACTATCGGAATACCTATCAGAATGTCTGTCGGAAAGTTCTATCGGAATACCTGTCGGAAAGACCGTCGGAATAAATGATCACCAAACCTATTGGAATACTTGATCGGAATAATGATCGAATATGTAAACTCTTTTCCGATGGAAGATATCGGAATATCTATCGGAATGTAAGGCCCTTTTCCGATGAAAACCTGTCGAAATAGTACCAAATTCCCGCTTTTCTCGGACAAAACCCAACCAATTAAAGATTTTAAGCCAAAAATGATCAAAACACCCAAATATTTTGTGTTTTTAGCCAAGTAAATATACCAAATCTCTACCACAACTATGTAGAAGATTTGTATCAAGAAAAAACCATAAAAAAACACAAAAAGGATGTTTGGTTTGAATGATTTAGATCAAAAATAGGCACGAAAATCAAGAACACAAACACGAATCTTCAATCACCTATCCACTATAGGCTCTTGATACCAAATGTTATTCCCTCTTAATCCATAAAACAAGATTTAGAAGAGATATTTAGAGAGAGAAAGAAAAGAAAAGTAGAGAGATTTTGGAAGGTTAATGTTTACTAGAGAGAGAAAGTAAATGTAACCAACACCCTCTTCTACACATGGAATAGGGTATATATACCCTAGGCTTGTTGGGCCATGGGCTTTGTGACTTGGGCCGGGCTTGGCTTACACTTGGGCTTACGCCCCTAACTTAGACAATATTAGCTTAAAGTCCAAGCCCGGTTAACCCGACTAACCTATTACAATACAAGACCTTTAACGACTAAGATGACCTATTACATTCTTGTTTGACTATATAAAATATATCGATAACAACACGGGATCTCACGGTTATTTATTGAAGAAAAAGACAAAATAAAGATTCAAGGACCAAAAGTGCAAAAGTAATAAAGTGTGGATGGCCAAAGTTGAAGTTTTTACAAAGATAAAGGTTAAAGAACAAAGTTTGGAAAAGACAAGGGCCAGTTTTTGCCAACTGCCTAAAGTTTTATTAATAAAACCACTTGGACCAATCATACTCTTCCACTCCATACCACACGGACCATCGACTGGGCTATTTAATGCCAAAACATTTTTTCAGCTTTTTCAAAAGACACCGCAGCAATCCACCACTATCTCTTTCATCCAACCAAAACACGCCACGTGTCTATATCCTAAAACATAAAATTGCCATCGAACCATAGGGTTCAGAGATCGAATTCAACATGAAAAGTGCTCGGAAGGATGAGACGAGTCCAATGGTGTTATCTAATTACACTGTCGTTCGCTAAATAAAAACCACCCAAATCACCAATGTACCAAGAACCCTAATCTGACGTGGGTGATTTTAGTTGGCCTTGTACTTGCTTTCCGTGACACTCTAGTCATTTTATATTTCCCCAATATCACCCCACACTCCTCCAACGGCCTTTAAATACCTCAACACGCTCCCAAAAAACACACAGTTTATTTTTTCTATAAATTTCCATTTTCTCTTCTTAAGTTTTGTAATCAAGTAGGTTACAAACCAGTTGTATTTAGTTTAGTGTATTTAATCATCACCTCTTGTACTCTCATTCACTTCAATAGTAATAAAATTCTCCACGTTTACTGTTCATCATCTTCTTCCTGTTATCTACTAGTTCTATTGATCGAATTGTGGCTGTTTAATGATATTAAGTTAGAGTTTGAGCTATTAAAGTAGTTGATTCAAGCTGTGTTTAAGATTTGGTGATATATCAAGTTTTGGAGGGAAAGCTTTTGAGTTTGAAATCACAGAATTCATCTATGTGATTTCTGGTGTTTTTGTAGTTAATTGTGGTTGATTAGGGGTAGTAGCTTGAATTTGAGCTCTAATCTTCATTAGTGTTGGCCTTGATGTGCAGGTTACTTCTTATTTCATTTTCTATAATTAAATAGCTATAAAACTGTCATTTTTTCTTTGTGTTGTTAGGTGCTTGATTACTTGCTGAATCTCTCTTCAGTTGCTCTATTTTGCTTGAGTGAGTAGTTATTTGTGTTTAGATCCTACTTGTTTTACATTTCCTTAGCTTAATCTATCATAATTCAACCTTTAGGAGTGTTTGTTTTAGCTGCTTGTGTAATTGTTGTTACAGCTGTGATATTGTACTTGTTAGATCTTCAATTATCATCTAAAAACTAGCCTAAAAGCAGTCAAATTTTAGCCAAATCATTAGTCAAAACGGATCATAAGGTGCAAGTGCTTTGGATATAATTGTCATAAAACAGCCTAATCACCTACTTTCATATGATCATATCTTCATCAGTTTTGTGAGTTAAGTCTTGAAATTTGTTGATCTGAAAACTTTGAGGTACTGACTAAAACTTTATTGTTGTTCACTTTGAGTGTAGCTTATTAGATAAGGCATAATCTAGCTTCAAAATAGCCTAGTCATCATTGTTTTCAAATCAGCTTCTTATAGAACTATCATTAGCTTATCATGTTGTTTCCAGGTATTTGTGCTTTTCAAAAGTTGTTAAAAATTAGTTTTCTTTCTTAAAGGGGTGTTTGGGATTGATGGTCTAAGGTAGGGATTGACCACCATGGGGCTTGTATCTTCCTGAACAACCTAGGTTAGGGTAGAGTAATTGATTTGAACAAAAACATTTAGGGTGTTAGTTTTAAAAAAATCATTTTGGGTAAGTTAAGGTATAATCTATTGAAAACAGAAAATTCCATGTTTGAGTGATGTTTATGTTGTTTAGCTGAGTTTGGTGTGCTTATAGGTGAATTTGTCTGCCATATATGTATGTTGAAGCATTGAGTCACTTTGCGGTGTCATTTTGTGTTAACAAATGCTAAAACAATTCTCCATAAACACACCCACAAGTACATCAGTTAGCTTTCTAAGTTCATTTTTGTGATTTAATGCTTGAAATTTGGCCATTTGTTAGAGTTTAGGTGTAATTTTATCTGTTTATTACTAAGTTTGTGTTTGGTAGCTTATCTCAACTTATAGAAGCTTTTGAAACTATCCAAAATAGTTAACTCAAGTTTTTGTCTAATATTCTTTGTAGTTTGTTGTCTGATATCAGACAGCAACGCATTCTACTTGTCTGATATCAGGCAAAGAGGGATTAGACTTTGCTTATTGACTGTTGTGAACTGGTGCTTATGCTGCTAGTAAAGAGCTTATTTGATCATTGTTTGTGCTTATTTCTGAATCCCCATAAGCCCAAGCTTGTGGGGGTGCCGTGTGTACCAAAGAAAAATAAAATAAAAAATAAAAAACAAAAACTCCCCCAACCTGGTTTCGAGCCACTGACCTCTCGTTGGAGGGTTCAGGGTTCTTACTAGTGTGCTGGGATGCTCATCTTGTCATCTATTTGAAATGTTTCATACTTAAGTACTTTTTTAATTTCTTATAGAAATTAAGTCGTAGCTAGTGGCATGAAGTTACTTAAGTACTTTTCAATTTTCCCTTAAAGTAGACTAGTATTAGGACTTTTCTGGGTTGGTTTTATACTTTTCACTTTATTATTTTATTTTTAATTCATTCTACCTTTTCCATTTTTAGAAAATGATTAAAAATATCTTTTAGGTTTACACTAGAAAAAAATTTGGGTGTGACTTTTTTTTAATTATTTTGATATTTAGGTTTTTAATTTAACTTTATAATTAGATAATAATTAATTAAATTATTTTAACAAAATTTGGTCAACTTTTCTTTCTTAGTTATAATGTTTAGGATTTATTTAGTATTTTTCAGTTTTTTTTAATTTTCTCGAATATCACGTCGCGTTTATGCTTTTGCGTTTTACGATGTAGTTCGTTTTTACCTTAATCCGTCTTTCGTTTTCTTTTCTCTTTCCAAAAGCGTAATAAATCCAAAAACATTTCTAATATTGGCATAATAAACACCATACCTCCTCGAGAACGAACTTAATTGTATGTATTTACGTTTTCCTAAACGAATACTTAATACTTACCGCGATTAACGCTTTTTCCTAAAAACGTGAGTTTTACTCCTCATCAAATGGCGTCGTTGTTGGGGAGGTGTGTTTAGCCATATTTATTATCATGTTTGTTTGATTATTTACGATTTTTGACCTTTCACTTTTGGGAAGTGTAAATATCGTACATACTCCTTTTTATTTTTCTACTATAGTATCCATAAAAGTAAATAAGTGTTTAATTGAACTCAATTAACATAAAGATCATTTTTGTTTTTCTTGTGAATAATATATTGTATTTACGTAGCATAATTAATATACAATATCTCCAAATACGCGTGAAAACGTACCTCAGCAGTGGGCGTTCCGGTCATTATTGAGTGTATCGATCAAAGAAAAGTCAAAGGGAAAATAGATAAATACTCTTTATTAGTTTAATCTCGATAAATACAAACTAAAGGTGGGTATAAGGTGGTTTGTTAATCCCAAATCAATCCATAACACAAGATCTAGGTTAGATCTAGAGAGAGAAAGAGAAGAAAGTAGAGAGAGAACAAGAGAGAATGGTGGAAGGTAACTTTACTAGAGAGAGAAAGTAAATGAACCAACACCCTCTTTCATACATGGAAGAGGGTTTATATACCCACGAGCTTGGTGGGCTCGTGGGCTTTGTCCTTGGGCCGGGCTTGACTTAACTTTGGCATAAAACCCCTAACTTAGACAATATTAGCTTAAAGTCCAAGCCCGGTTATCCCGACTAGCCTATTACTATACAAGATCTTTAACGAATAAGATGACCTATTACATTCTTGTTCGACTATATAAAATATAGGGATAACAATCTCCCTAATGTATCGGTCATCTTTAAATACATAAGATGATTGAGTGAATACATTCTTGTAGAGGTGATCTTCCTTCTTAGGTCTTGTATCTTGGTCTTGATCTTGTTGTAACGGCTTTATTCATTCATGCTTTTGTGATATTTATCTTGAGCCTTTGCCATTTGACTTTAAGTGCTTTTTATCTTCAATCTATCCTTGATAGTCTTCATCTTGTGCTCTTGAGACAAATATGACCTATTACATTCTTGCGTATCTTGATTATCGCCATCTTGTGCGTCTATGACTTCTGAATCGACATGTTCATACTTTGTTGATTTCAAAAGGCTAACAATCTCCCATACATATATAGTTGTAGTTAGACCTTGAGGTATCCTTTGATAATCAGAGTAGCGGAAGTCATTAACTTTTAGTATGAACATGTGAAGACGACTTCGATTAGTACATAGCTACGCCATCTTCTTGATATGATGCAATATATATAGACACAAACGAAATGGCTTTAAACATTTCATCCTAACTCGGTAGCATTATATCTCCGATCGCTGAAGACCGTTAGACGGTATTAGATACCGTACCTGCGATAGGGTAGATTCGATTAAGAACCTCCTTGACAGGGTTTACCGGTAGTACTAGCCAGTTCTCTTTACTCGACCGTCTCAAAGCAGACTACGAACGTAAAGAGTGAATCATAAGGATAAGTTATCCGTCTGATTAGAGTTGTCAATTCAGAATTCCTGGAACAAGTTTGATTCAGAAAAGAATCACACCATTGTTGCTTTCGAGTTTGTCACAAGCTCGATTCGTAAAGAATCTTACGAGTCACCTACCACAGTTCTGTTTGAGGTTTACACTGGAAGGATTTCCATTTGTCACTGTGAACACTAAAGAGTGTCACGCTAAATGTTTTGGCAAGATCACACGGATTATGCGAAGAAACCTGGAATCAAGTTTTAATCACTTAAGAATTTAAACTTAGTTTCATTCCAGTTATCACAAGTTTGATTCATGTAGAGTCATACAAGTTACCTATCATGAGCTTGTTTAATGTTGACTCAAGCAGGATTTCCATCTTCATCGTGAATCGTATCACTCGAATGTTCTGGCAATATCACAAGGATAATGCGTAGGACTCGATTATGTCCTAATGAGATGACAGATTAATCTCTTTTGGCTCTAGACTCGATAAGTGCATTTTAGTAATCGGAGGCTGAAGTCGACTGCCACCTTTTCAATATTAACTAACTCAGAGTGAGAATGTCAATAGATAACGTGTTGATCTCTGTGACAATGAGACAAGTTTCTTTTGAGAGAAACCCGAATAGCTGGGGATGTTGGGAATTAATTTTATGAGACAAAACAAGAATAATGAAACAAGAAGGACTTATATGCAAAAATCAAGAAGTACAAGAATATGGAGCCCTTTCACACAACAAGGAGGACTTATTAGCAAAAAATGGAGGGACTTCTAGGTAATTAGATTTCTTGTAAGAAGGGGTATGTGTAGTATATAAGCATATACACCCTACGTGAATATTCATCCCATTATTCACAATGTAGTCATAAAGCGTGTGTCGTATGTTCTAGACGTGTGTGATCTTGTAAACACCTCTAGGGTTTGTTACTTGTAATCGTTTAAAGTTGAATACAAGTAAACGTTGGAAAAGAAACACCTTGTTCATAATCAATGTTCTAATTCCGCTATGTTTGTTACATATGAACGTTGATTATCCTAGTAGCCTAAAGATCCATGAATAACGGTTTCCACAATTGGTATCAGAGCAGGTGGCTCTCGATACTAGGAACTAACAAGGTGTACGAGTCGAAGAATGAAGATCGAAGCTTAAAAATTCGTCTTTGTTTTTAAGTTCGGATCTCACTGGGCAGCCATGTTCAAACCGTCATAACTCCTTTGTTAACCGTTGGATCGTCGTGAAAGTTGGCTGCAGAGAAAGAAGTATTAGTTTTCGACACACGTGGTAGGATCTCACCGGAGCGATCGTTGATCTTTTAAGTTATGAGAGAGTTATTAGTCGTCAAAGTTGGCTGCAGAGAAAGAAGTATTAGTTTTCTGTTTATATTTTTATTAAATAAGATTTAGGGTTTCTTCCCCTAAACCCTAGATCGACATAAAAAACAGAAAATTATGTGGTTTGTGGATGTTATAACGCATGATGATATAAGATTTGAATCCGTTTATTCTCAAAACCCTAGTTATGGTTTCGGTGTTATAAAAGATTTGGGGATTCAAATCTGTTAAGAAGATGTTAGGGTTTTGACATATAAACCCTAGATCGATTTTAAAAACAGAAAAGAGTGATGATTATGGTGGTTATTCAGATCCTAGTACGATTTTCTCATAACCCTAAATAGGGTTTTGATTTAAATTTGTCTAGTTCTAGGGTTTTTATAAGCAGCAAGTTATGATCTGTTGTGGTGACGTTGGTTTATTTAAAGTCACAAAAGACGAGAGAGCATATGTGATATGAGCAAAGAAGTGATCTACGTTTTGGTTATGAAGGAAGAAAAGGACGTGAATCAAGGGTGTATTATGAATTCACGTGATGATCTTTTACTTGCTGCATTTGTTATTATTGAAGCCACTGTGGTCCCTACACAAACATGATTAGTGATCGTATGTTATTCAATTTGTGTCTGAATCGTCCAAAGCGAAAATAAAAGATAGTGTTCAAAAGAGACAATGCAAAGTGCGATCCAATAAGGACAAAAGTAAAAGTGAAGCGCAAGTTCTTGGTTTTTAAAGTGGTCCAAAGGCTCGATTAGCAGAATAGTATTACTTGGATATATGGGATGTATGCTCGTATATTAACGTGATAAAGTGGAATGCACGACCAATGTTAAAAGTAGATGGCACGTGTACTGCTAGCATGTGTATGTTTGTTTGTGTTCACACGAGGAGAATGGCTTGTGTAAACGAAGTGCAATTGGTGCACTAAAAAGAGAACGAAGACAATACAGTGAGATTGTGTCAGTGGTTGAGTCGAGCCGCTGACAGGAATAAAACACACGCTGATAAAGAAGACGCTGACACGTTATAATTTAGACGCTGACAGCGTGTTGTCCGATATAAGGATTCTAAGCGCTGACAAGTATCGTCCGATATTGGACAATACATTCAGAAATATATTGGATGACTAAGGATCTCGGACAGAACTGTCTGTTTAAAATTTTATGGCTCGTTTTTGAAGATTGTGTTTTATACAATAAAGTTTTATTTGATTATGTGACAAGGCTAACCTGGCGGTTACGTACCGACTTGGATTAGAAGCAGAACGCCAACAGAGGCAGCAGTTGCATAAAAGAAGAGGATGATATTGTACTTAGATGATTTTCTTTGCAAATTGGAGGTTTCGATAAAGACGATTGATTATTACTTATTTGGTGTTGGAGTTTTTTTTCACAGGTTTGTATTTTATCATATCTCAAAAGATTCTTGCATCTCTTTTGAGAGAACTTGCTTGTTCGTTTATGTTGGTGACGAAGACTTGTCAAATCTAGCAAATTGTCAGCTTGCTATCACTTGAAGGAGTTACATTATCGTGCTCAGTGTCTCACAAAAGGATGAGGATTTTACAAGAGATCGAGGTCTGCTTATAGTTTATTGCATTATATAAGTTCGACGTCACATGGATAGTGCAAGATATAAGGTACAAGCTTGGGAGATTCCACTTCTTCAACAAATAGGTTATATTCGTTTTTCTTCATTCGTAATCTACAATTAGAGTCTACATGGTTCGTGATTCATTTACATGCACCACTCAAGGGGAAGCGTTTATTAGTTGTTTATCTTTAGAAGGCCCCTATTAGATGAGACAAAAAGAGGAAGAAGATTCAAAGATCAAGGTATACAACTTATTTTTATGTGGTGATATGTTTTACAAGAAATCTTACTTTAAGGGGAAGCTTGTTTTATTCGTGAAAGATAAGGATTTGAAGATTGTTTTTGTCATCATCAAATAGGGGAAGATTGTTGGGAATTAATTTGATGAGACAAAACAAGAATAATGAAACAAGAAGGACTTATATGCAAAAATCAAGAAGTACAAGAATATGGAGCCCTTTCATACAACAAGGAGGACTTATTAGCAAAAAATGGAGGGACTTCTAGGTAATTAGATTTCTTGTAAGAAGGGGTATGTGTAGTATATAAGAATATACACCCTACGTGAATATTCATCCCATTATTCACAATGTAGTCATAAAGCGTGTGTCGTGTGTTCTAGACGCGTGTGATCTTGTAAACACCTCTAGGGTTTGTTACTTGTAATCGTTTAAAGTTGAATACAAGTAAACATTGGAATAGAAACACCTTGTTCATAATCAATGTTCTAATTCCGCTATGTTTGTTACATATGAACGTTGATTATCCTAGTAGCCTAAAGATCCATGGATAACGGTTTCCACAGGGGAAGGGTTGTGCATTGCATCACTGGGTCTATGACACTTGTCTTCAATAGATGTGTTAACCCGGTTTCAACGTAAGTTGCATAGAATATTCAACTCTTTCAATGTTTACCAATATGTCATCACTAGCACCTTGTTGTGATTGTTCCAGTGCTAACTTAAGTAATTAGTCCGCATTCAGCTTCATTCAACTCCATATTTCCTAACGACAACTATTTATAGGAATGGAATGTCCTTGGGTAGATCCCTCCGGTTCTGGCTGGATCAGAGGACTTAGTTTCCTATCCTAAACAACCTTTTGACTCCATCATTCCGTCGTGGATAGTAGGTTGTTTGGTATCGATCGTAACCATAAAACCATTAAAAACCAATCAAAGTGTTTGATAAAATCCTTTTGACACTTTAAAAGTTTTACATTTCCGAAAAGCTCCCCCCACACACATGCATCGATATTCGAAATAGTTTAGCATGTGGAGGAAAGAGTTTCACTTAAGCCTTTAAGATCACATGTTTCGATATATTACATTTTAATCACATTTTATCCCCCTATCTCTAATATAAAAACTTAATATTATAGATTCTATTTGGTTAAAATATGAAAAATTTTGAATATCGTTGGGAGAGAAAGATGTGCGCACGCATGAACACATGGAACTTTTTGTCGGTTTTGCTCCCCCTCAACAATATATGTGTGTCATGAAACAAAATTTGATAATATTTTGGAAAAACGACACCACAAAATTTGTTGAGGTACGGAGTTCAGATACCATATCCGATATAATATATGACATATGACAGTTTTATACCAATTTCAAAATGTGTTCGATACATAAAATATGAAAAAATTTCAGAGATGTACCCAACAACATTAAAGGCTTGCTTTAAAAAGACCCCCTCAAAAATTGATCCAAATATCATATGACATTTTTGAGATATAAAAACTTCATTATGAGGAAGGAGTGTTTAACACACAGTTTTTAAAGATTTAGAAAAACCTTTTGAGAAATTCTTGAAATGTTGTGTTCAACAGTTTTAAAATAGTCATGATAGAAGACTTCTCTTCTATTGCTTAGGAAAAGCGCACTGAAACGTACACCTCCCTTTCGGGTTCGTTTTCATGAGCTAAAAAATTGATTGTTTTCTGACTAGCTCATGACTGAGAAATATTAAATTCTCGTTGTGAAGAATAAGTTATCATCCGTGATACACTTTCCTTATGTTGTAGCCCGAGTTCTAAGCTGACATTTACTTAGAAGTCATTTTTCATGAACTTAAAATATGGAATGTTTTTTATAGGATGCTCATGACCGAGAAATATTAATTTCTCGTTGAGAAGGATAAGTTATTGTTCGTGATAAACTTTCCTTAATTTAAGGTCCGAGTCGTAAGATGTCATGCGCTTAGAAGTCATTTACACGAGCTTAAAACTTTCAAATAGTTTTAATATAAGGTTGTGTCCGAGAAAATTGAATTTCTCGTTATGAGGATAAGTCATGCTCTAGATGAACTTTCCTTTTTTTAGTTCGAGTTACAATCTGTAATGTGACTGCAAGTCATGTACACGAGCTTAAAACTTTTGAATAGTTTTAATAGAAGCTCGTGACCAAGAAATATTAATTTCTAATTTTGAGAATAAGCTATCGTTGTTCGACAAGCTTTCCTATCTTTGAAGAACGAGTTCCATCATGTAATTTGACTGTAAGTCATGATGATGAGTTACATCCCGAGAAAGTTTAATTTATCATTTTGAGGGTAAGTTATCATTGAAGAGATAAACTTCCATGTCTTTGAGGAACGAGCTACAGCCTGTAATTCGATCGTAAGTCATTTACACGAGCTTTAAACTTTTAAATAGTTTTAATAGAAGCTCGTGACCGAGAAATATTCATTTATCATTCCGAGGATAAGTCATCATCGGGATGAACTTTCTTGTCTTGAGAGTCCGAGTTACAGTCTGTGATTTGACTATAAGCCATTGTACATGAGCTTAAAAACGTTGAATGTTTTCATAGAGAACTCATGTCCGAGAAAACTTAATTTCTCGTTTTAAGGATAAGCTATCATTGAACGATAAGCTTTCATATCTTTTAAGAACGAGTTACAGCCTGTAATTTGATTATAAGTCACGTGAAGCTTAATTGTGAAACCCCTGAGACACTTGTTTCTCTGATATCTGCTTCTTTAGCAGCCAAATTCTGAGATTATCTTTGGTTGAGCGGGTTACAACTATTAGGGCTTTGTGTTCCCACTGAACCTTGGCATCGGTACCTTCTCATTCATCAGTAGTTTGTATGCTTTCATTTGGGTTAGTGATATCTTTATGAGAACCATGTGGGGGTTCACCGTGAACCTTTGTCGTGCTAGAGGGAAATATCTTTCCAGTAGGGGCCCACCTAAGACCAATTGTTTTGAATATTCTACCTGTTGGTTTCCACTTAAGACAATGTCTAGGAAACATAGTTTTCTCGTGCACAACAGTAGACTTATTGGGAGAAAACCTATTTCCTATTGGGTTTCCTCTTAGAGATTCTCTAACTTTTTAGTTCACCTTGTTCAGGACTTTTGTGATAAAATCATCGTGAATGGCATTAAACACACATTTATTACATTTCGTGCAAACAAAAGTGCTTAGTATCTGAGAAGGATCTAGAGTTCACAGGGTTCACGGATTTGTGCACATCTAAGAAGTGTCTAGAATTCCTAGATGTGTGAATAACGCTCTTTGGTTTTGGTTTGGTCCTATCTCTTGCTTGTGTCTTTTTCTTAGCATCCTCTAGATAGATTTTAGGACCCGTGTCATTTGAACTAAGCCTAGGCATGTTCCTGGAGCTATTTCTAGAGTTGCTTGAAGCATTCATGTGAACGGGTTTTGCATAGGTAGAAATTCTGAAGGAGGATCTAGATTGTGGAGTGACTGTTTTTGGCAAATTGCTTTGCACGTCAACTTGGGATGCAAACCTCTGGGTCGACATTTTGGGTCGTTCAAATTTAAACGCATTCGGTTGTCTAGAAACTAAGCGATTTCTGAATGGTTGAGAAGGACGTTTCCCCAAGACTGACTGTTTTGCATACTTAGTATCCACATATTTCCTTTTAGCTTCCTTAATTCATTTTTCACAGTTCTATGTGCAAAAACCTTTTCCTGAATTTGAGCTTTTAATTGCTCATTTTGTAGAAGTAATTTAGCGCCACGTTGTTCTAATTTGATGTTCATATTCTCCAATATGTCATGATCAGCATTCACGTCATTACTATCTACAATGTCGATAGGTTGCACAGATATTTCACTTAGAGAAGCAGGCGGGGGACTTGGATTTTGAGAAGCCAACTTTGATTCTAACAAATTTATTTGTTTCACAAAATGTTCTTTTTCCGCTAGAATCTTGAATCTTACGATCTAATTTTTGTTCAAGAACAACATTTGCTTTTTCAAGTTTTTCAAAATAAGCTTCAAATTTGTCATTTTTCTTTGAAAAATCGAGTTTGGCATCCTCAAATTCTTTTGTCTTCTGAGCTAACAGAGTGTCGAGATTGTGAGTCTTAGAATCAATATCCTGGGCAGTCTCTCCTCTATTAGTACTCGTATCTGATGAATCAGGTGTGGTATTTATCAACCTTTTACACTGGATACGTGTCAAAAATGTGTTTAGATTGCTCAGTATGTTGATGAACATCATATTCAGCATTTAATGGTATCGTAGCCATTGGCTCATCATCATAAATGGGTCTGATATCCGCATCATTTTTTGGGTAAAAGGGTTTAACAGTCCCGGTAAAATATATTACACCAAAAAACATTACAATCCAAAGGAATGTGGAAGAAGTACCACATTAACCTCAAACAAAGCTTGAACATTCAACACCAAACGAGACAAACCCTCGAGGTTACAAACAAATCGAAAACAATACATAAGAGACAACCAATTCCTTAGACTTCAATAGAAACCGAGAGCTCCCATAGACGAATAAACTTCCTTCCAACCTACGATTTCTTAAATCTACAAGTTAACAGCGTAAGCCTAACCGAAGATTTACTAATCTCTACCAATTGAGACGGAGATCGTTTAGCATTCCAAAACAACCTAAAGTTTCTCTCTTGCCAAATGTAATAAGCACTAGCAGCAATCACCAACTTGGCAATAACACTCCCAGCTTGACGCCTACTAGCATTTGGCAAAATCTGAACCATAATAGATCCAAAATTCGGACCTATATTCTACAAATCCCCCAAAACCTTGACCGAATCTCAAACCTTAGTAGAGAACACACATTCAAAAAATAAATGGTCATGAGAATCCGGTTGAGAGGAACACAAAGGGCAAAGCAACTGATCATCATAATGCATCAAGTCGTACGCAGCCTACGCTTCACCAACAGCCATAAATGAAATGAGTGCCAAGGAATACAACCTTTAAACCAGACCACCCTATAGCAGTTAACAAGATCATTCCTAGGTCGAATACAATTCCAAACCGTAGCCATAGAAAATGGCAGCACAGTACCATCATCTATTCTCAATTCCAAACGGTCACGAGAATCCATATCTAGAACAGGAGGAGGAATAGCCGTAACTAATGAGTACTTCACGTTCCAATCAATAGGCCAACTCCAAGACAAACTAGCAACAGCCTCATAAACTCTAGAAGCTGTATTAAACCCCGCCCTGTAGATATCACGAGTAGACACATTATTGGCCAAAGGGCCAGCCAGGCACCATGTATCATACCAAAGCGATGTAGAACTACCATCACCAATTTTGGACCACATGAACTTGCGAATAAAAGGTCCAATTAACAACATCTTCTGCCATCTGCAATGATATCTGCATCATTGGCTCTTGTATCATTCCTTAAGGTGTTGCTGGTATGCTACTTTTCTGATTCTGTTTCGTTGCTTTCTGTATCAATCGAACAAGCATCCATTTCTTAACCATTATCTACTTTGCTCGCTTTCGACTGCATCAGTCTTTTATTCACCCTTCTTTCAAATTTTTGTTTATGACGTGTTCTTTCAATAATGAACTGCTTGACATTAATCATTTGATGACGGAGTTTATCTTTAAACTCATAGAGATAGAATGCCTTTTCCTTTGACTCAATGAATTGCTGAAACTGGTTGTAGAGAACTAAAAAAGCTGCCATGGATTCATACTCTTGAAAATCATCTTCTTCAAGTTGCATGTGAAGTTGATTCATGTTGAGTGTGAACGCGCTGTTGAATGTTCCAACCTCTTGACCAAGTAGTAGAATGAATAGCTGGTTGTATTAGATTTCCATATTAGTTCTTATGATGAGTTCATTTGGAAGAGTCTGAAAGTGTGACTGAAGTAGCTTGAAATGTTCCAAACATCGCTCTTTTGCTTTCATCATCTTGTATTTGATTGCATGATCGTTTGTATTTGAGTTCAAGATGTTGTTGGACATTCTCGATGATTGTGAATGAATTACGGATCTTAGTAGATGTGTTGTGATAAGGTTGTGGTTTAAATTCTGAAAATTCTGATTTTTTCTCAGTCCGACAATAAATTCTTCAGTCCGATATAACGGTAGACCAAAAATTTTTGAATTACCAAATTTTGAAATCGAGTTAGAAATAGGAAAAAACTAGTAGGGGAAAAATTTGAAAAGTGAAAAATTTTGACGAAAAATAAAACTAAAATTCGAATTTTTGTCTGAAAATTTGAATTTTGGGTCGAAAATTTTTTCGTATCGCTAAAATTTGAAATCGAAGTATAAAAGGCCTAAAAACGGTCTTGAAAATTTTGATTTTTTTGGAAACTATGTTCCGTAGCTAGTTGTGAGGGCGGCTAAGTCTAAAAATTACTCGACCAAAAAAATCTCGCAATAATTGGAAACTTGATCTTGCAATAATTTCTAATCTAACAAAAATATGTCTGATCTTGCAATTATTTCTAATCTCGCAATAATTATAATTTCGCAATAATCACAATTTTGCAATAATCACAATTCGCAATAATTATGAATCTCGCAATAATTAGGGTTTTGCAATCTCGCAATACGGCTGGTTTTTTTACGAAGTTTAGGCAACTAGGAAACGAATCTCATAAAGGCAACGTTTTCAAGGTTATCCGACAAATCGAGTTGTAATTTCTCGATTATCATCAAAGGGACTATAAAAATACAAAAAATTTTAAATATATGAAGAAAATTTTGAAATCAAGATTTGTACTTTTTAGATGAGATCTATAACAAAAACAATCCAAACGCCCAAATTTTTTGTGTTTTCACCAAAACAAAAAACCCATATCACTAATCAAAGGTAGTAGAAGGTTTTTAGAAAGATTTAGATCATAAAAACACAAAAAAAAATTAGGATATGGTTTGTTGATCTATAAAACCTACGAAAAATAATAAAACCACAAGCTTCAATCACCTATGATCGGAAGGTCAAGGATTTTTGAAAAAGGAAAGTGGCATAAGGTTAATGCTTGCACCAGGATCGGTCAAGGCGAGACATTCCCTTAATTCGGGAAAATGACATGGGATCAAGAACCTTTTAGGGTCACCAAGCTTTTTCGGAAGCTTTTTATGGATAACCGCCAAACAGTTGGAGTTTAAAGGTGTGTTAGATAATTCCAATAGATTTCCCTTATCACTTAACAACCTTTTAAACAAAACTTTGGAATGTAAACTAAAGCATCCGCAAATGATAAATTAAAATGAAGTTGTTGAAAGATTTCCAAAAGCTTTTTCATTTGGTAATTTGATTTTTCACGTTACTTCGCCTTTTGAAGACGAGAGGGGCAAGGAAGAGAATGTTTTTGCACGGTCCTTGAAATCTCGGGTTTGGGAATTAGTCTTTGAATTACCGGAGGTTGGATATTAGTCGTACTTTGTGAACTTGTAGGTTGCTCTTTATCCTTGGTCACCTCGGTTTCTTTTTCCGCAATCACCGTAGTAGGTTTAGCATTAGGAATCTTGGGTTCTTTATATCCCTTACCACTTCGGATGGCGATCGCTTTCATCTCCCTTTTTGGATTTGCAACGGTGTTACTCGGAAGAGCACCCGAATTTGAGGGTTGATTACTTTCGAAGAAACTAGCCATCATATTCCTTAAATCATTCGTTTGATTGTTTAAAGAATTTCTCATGTCATTCTTAAGCTCGGTACAAATATCATTCCCTAGTTTATTCAAATATCCCTTCAAGTTAATAATTTGGCTTTGAAGATTCTTCACCAACACGTCATTAGTTCTCATGTAGGTTTCAACCTCTTGAGTAAATGTCGTAAGTTGGTTATTAGGTGGATCTTGGTAGGCGGGTGGTTGATAAGAGGGAGCTTGGTAAACTTGATTATTTCCTTGAGGTTGATATTGATTCCTTTGGGTTTGATATTTATTTGCAGCACTAGGTTGACTTTAATGGTTTCTATTAAGATTTTTTGGGTTTTGGTTTTGAGGAGGTAAACCGGTGGTGAAAGGAAATTTTTCGAACGATAACTAAGCAAATTACGGTCACCTTGGGGGCGGGCTTGGTATCCTCCCGTGGAAAAGTTTCCATTAGCCGCGTACACGTTCTCACAATGGTTCTTATGAGTAGAAGGTGTTGATCCCAAACTTAGATCGATTTAGCTTTATGTACACGAGATTAGATCAAGTAATACACTTAGAGAAACCTTTGTATATGTATATGATAATCTAAGTGTTATGCGGACTTAACACTTAAACAAGAACACACAAGATATAAACAAACTTTCACTTTTATTAATGATATCAAACTTGCTTACAATGAAAGTAGTTTACGTATGAAAACTTATATTGAACATTAACCTAAAGGTCTTCTTTTATAGACATAAGAAGCCTTGTACAATAATCTACGTATCAACTATTCTAGGTAAAGATAAGTATAGAAAATACATTGTTGTTCCTATCTTTACTATAAGTAATCTAGAATACAATAAACGCGTAGAGTATATCTTCCCATCAGTGCTTGTCTTCAATGTATCAACGCTTGACTTTGTCTTGTCAACGCTTGAGCTGTCAACGTTTGTTTTACTCCTGTCAACGCTTGTTTTACTCTTGTCAGCGCTCAAGTAGACTGGCCATAATTTATTCCCAACAATCCTCCCCTAAACTTGATATCTACTCCAGTGATCATGTTTCTGAATAAACATTAAGGACTAGGAGGAATCTTACAAACGTTCTCATATTGGTAATAAATAAATCTGATCAAGTCTTTTTCCACGTCACTTGAATAATCAATTTCCAGCTGAGTGTTCTTCATCTTCTCCAAGACTTCCTTGGACATGAAATACTGACCATCCACAAGCAGATACTCAGCAAACTTTGTAGAACTCAAATAATAAACACCAGCAGCTGAATACAATCTCCATTGAAGACCACTGAGATCATCTTCAAGATCCTTCCAAATAGCAGGATCTTCATCAATTGGTCCACACATTCTTTTGAATGCGGACCACAGTTTTATTCCATTGACTGAAGTTGGTGCTTCAGTCACATACTTGGCTTCTAATAACCTCCATAGGTCTACCAAGTCTTCTCTGTCAAAACTTGCAAACAAAGATATAAGGGTGGTAAAAGTGTGCACCTCTTTACCATACCTGCCAATCTTCCAAAACCCCCATTCATCTTCTTTATAGCTTACAATTGGGTTTCTGGAATCAAGCGGTAACACTTGTACCATATCTGAAGCTTCTAATGGTGAGAGCTTGAGGCTCTTTCTTATGACAGCTTCACTTGGATGTAATGGATCCATATCTTTGGGAAACTCAAGAGAAACTCCCTTTTTCACTGGTCTGGGAACAAACATTGCTTTCTTGAGCTCCATTTCCTCTGCAAGTTCTTCTTTTCTTTCATCAGAAAGAAGTCTTAGAGTGTTTGCTTCCTGCACTCTAACCCAAATGGGATAAGCTCTACATTCCAACTCATCAAATGTCAATGCCATCAACTTCTTATAAGTCCACCCTGTTCCATGACACCTGAGCAACATGCAGTACAACTCCCTTCTATCCCTTTTCAAATTTGAGAGAACATTGTTGGCTTTGTGTTTCAGAATAACCTTACAATCCTTTTGGACTCTGAGAAGAATCTCCAAACCCCATATCTGATCTGAAATGGTCAAATGTGGATTCTCCATACACCTATCTTCCCAGGCATGATACATCTGAACCACCTCTGGCATATCAAAATCAACCTGCAATTTTAATTCATTCAATTTCTCCTTGGCCAACTCATCTCCATACTCAAGTCTTTCTAGCTGTTCTATGATCATAACACTTGAGTCTGAGCTGGCTTCATCACTTCCTTCTTGCTCTTCTGAAGTGACAAAAAAAGGTGACACCTCCTTTCTTTCTTGTTCCACAATTTGTGCAGCCAACTTTCTATCAAACTCAATCTGTGCTGCATTCTTTGGAACAACCTCTTCTACCATAATACCCTTACCCTTATCTAATGGATCAATTGTTGGTAAGGTAGATGGTAATACCTGTGAAGAAACCTCTTTGATGATGGATGATGACTGGGATACATCAACCTCATTTGTAGGTCTGTCAACGCCCAATTCTGCTTTGTCAGCGCCCAAGATACTCATGTCAGCGTTCAAATTCCCCTTGTCAACGCTCAAATTTCCTGCCTCAGGAGCCTTTTGCAATTTCCTCCAACATGGCTGTAAATGATAAATTTAAGTTTGTAGGAGAGACTAGAGACGTATCAAAACCTGTCTTTTTCTTCGAACTTGTTAGGGCCTCAGCAACATCCAAAGATTGACCATCATGGCTGCCCTTATCACTCACATTTATTTGTTCATCCTCCCATTTGGAAGATTCCTCCATCCCTCTCCTTGTACTAGCAGTCTCCAAAATAACAATCCTCTCCCTCAATTGCTTGAGTTCAAGGCCTTGTGTGCTGACAACTTGTACCAAGTCCGCATTCTGCTTTTGCAAGCTCATGCAGACAGCTGTCAATTCCATTAGGGTCATTGGTTCCAATCTGCCCTCTTCTAAAATGGGTATTTGACCTCCCAAGTTAGATTCATTGGGCATAGATGAGGTCTTAAGTATGTTAGGACTGTCTTGGCCAGCTTCTAAGCCAGAACCAATAGTCCCAGCCTCATCCAGAACACCAACACACTTGTGGTGGTGGTCCTCTCTGCTACATGGCTAGGACCACTAGAGGAGAACACTCCAGTATTCCTTTGGCATTTTTGTAACCTATATTGTGTTGGTGGAGATGATGAGGTGGATTGGGTGGATGTGGGTTGGTTAAGGGGTGTTTGGGTCTGTGAAGGTTGAGTGTCAACGTTTGAAATAGGCACATCAACGCCAACATTTAACGTGTCAGCGTCAAAGGGTTCTTGGTCAATTTGCATATGTTGGGGTGAAGGTAATGGTTCAGGTATTGGGTCAATTTGGGGTTGGGGGTCTTGTTAGGGTTGAGCTGCTTTAATGACAGCAATCATAGCTGGGTTAGGGGTAGGTCACGATGTGGGGGTGAGTTCATCTTCATAAAAATTGCTTTCTTTTGCACAGGGATCTCATAAAAATCATTATGATCCCTTGTGCAGTATCCTTGGACATCAAAAACCATTTGTAAAAATCTGGGATAAGCTAAAGTCATTTTGTTCCCTTTATTTTTACACATTCCCTCAAAAATCATTTTGGAATAATTAAACTTTTGCCCAATAGCAATACACACAATAATCCTTGCAATTGATCTATTGATCTCATTGTGTGTAGTGCACTTGGGACTCAAACATTGTAGGAGGACATGTATGAGGTACTTCCAGGCTGGGGGAAACTCCTGTTTATGATATGTATTTAAAGTTCCTTGAGCAGGAAAAGGATAACCCAAAGCCCTGACTCCTTGTTCTATTTCACTTATGGGAAGGGTGGTTATACCATCAGCATCATCAAGATGCAAAGCTTGGCGTACCAAAGCTTCAGTAACCACCCAAGTTCTCCCATGAACAATAGAAGATAATGTAGTCACCCTATTAACTGTTGAGGAACTGACATTGTTCCAAAACTGTTTAATATGTGTGACAGGAATGAGTGGTGCATGAGAAAGAGCATACCTAAAAGGAGATACGTTCAAATACGCCACCATTTGTGTGTATTGGGGAAACAGAGCATCATCAGCTTCAAGATACGCAATCATGTTGTGTTGGCTTCTGAACCCCGATTCCAAATCCGATGGTTTAAACTTTGGTGCCATTGTTGAAAGCTGTTATAAATGATTGATGAAGATGAAGTTGATAAGAGAAAATTGTGTTAGACAAGAATAATAGGTACCCTGTTTAAAAATATGAGCCAAATTTATAGGAGAAGAAAATGCATGTGATTGGCCCAAAAATAGGCAAGTATTTTCAAAATGTAATCATGAAAATATTGAAAAATAATAAGTTTATCTCATGCATTGAATGAAAGTTATCAACTTCCAAAATTACGGCCTAAAAATATGTCAAAAAGTAACAACTGGGTAGGTCCCATTGAGTGTCAACGGTCAAAAATAACCTATCAACGCCCAACGGCTATATTTTTATCAACGTTTGCCATAGCCATGTCAGCGTCTAAATTTGTCACAACAACGCTTGGAAAAATACTTGTCAGCGTCCAAAAATAAAAATGTTTAAAAATGAAAAAATACCTTAACAAAGTAATTTATCCAAGAGTAGATAACCAAAAGTTGATAATTATTATAGGGCGGCAAGCACTGTCCAGTTATGCACACTTGCTTATGCAAGATAGACATAACAGTCCTCTAGTGTCCCTTGCTAACCAAAACTCTTAACAACTAAGTTACCTTATAAAATCCCTTGTTACTCCCAGGTAAATCCCATAACAAAATAATTCCCAAGTCTCCCAACAGACCATAACCAATTCTAGGCCAAAAATGTCTTGCAGCATGCATAGTATATCAACTTTGCATGCTACAGTGCCTCATGATTTAGTAAAACTAACTCATACTCACCTGTGGATACAATCTAGAATTGTGATAAGAGTATCATATGGATACCCAAACATCCTAAAGGTTCCTAAAACCTCCCCTTAAACTATGAGACATAAGTTGATAAAAATATGCAAGAACATAAAAATTTATGTCAAGATAGGTGTTGTTCCACGAAACTTGTGCAAACATTGAATCAATAAGAAACTATGAAGAACATTTGCACAATTAAACCAATTGACTAACTAATAACAAAGCTTGTACTTTTCATCGTATGTATATCTTATTAATAATGAATCAACAAATATACATGACTTGCTCGGTTGTTTGCGAAACAACAACCTGGCGATGAATGACAAACTAAACTCCCATGTTCATAGCTAGCTAAGCATATGCAACCATGGGAGGATGAAACCCTAAACCACTAAAGTATTACATGTTTGTTTCTTTGGGTGGGAATCATTGACTATTCTATTACAAAGACCACATATATATAGTGGGAGTGTGAAGCTTCCTTGAGAAGCTTTACTAAAGTACAAGTAACCACCTTGTACTTTGTTGTCTTCATCTTTTGCACCTTTGACAAAGTAAGCCTTCCTCTTGAACCTTTGTCTTCATTGCTAATAAGACTTGTTCCCACTAATACTTAAGACACTTCTTCAGGTCTTCTTAATATCTTCAGGTCTTGTAATCAGTAATAGTCTTGAGGAGTTAGTAAGCTATTATGTCATCACTTACTAACTCCATCATCCTTGATTCTTTGCACACTTACTGAGATCCGCCTCAGCTAATGACGAGTCTATCTCGTAGACTCTAAAGAACTCTAAAGAATGACACACTGAACTTATAACATACGTAAGTTTAGTGACTAACACTACTTAGGATACTTTACATCCAAATCCTGTGCAAGGGACAAATCAGGCACTGAATTGACCCAACAATCTCCCCCTATTTGGATAGAAAAGTAGCTTAAGTTAAATAGCAGTAAGTGAGCATAAAGGCTTCTTCTTACCTGCTATGTTACAACAATGAATACCAAGAATAACTAGCTTTACTAGTTCAAGTCATCCGCTAACTTGTATTGTCTTGTACCTATTGTAGTTGTTACTGAACTGCAATGTCTGATCTTGTACTTTTAGAAACACTTGAACCAATTCCCTGATGCTTATATAGAACTCATAAAGGTAACTTCACCTTAGGTCATCAGTGAAGTATATTATATGCTTTACCATAAAGACCATATGATTCACCCTAGCATATATTAAATTAGCATATTATATCAATGTAGATCATGAGTTCATTTACCTTCAATCAGAGAATTGTGGTCAATGGTTGACGCAGCAACCATAAAAGATCAGACAATGCAACTTGTTCAGCAACCCATCTTCAGTGACTTTGCTCAATCAGCCAAATGTAAACATTCTAAGTCCCTGAAGGTTATGTGTTGTGTATGATAGTATGTATGTAGCTTGAGTAAACTTGATGTTTCTTCACATAAACACAAGTTTACCTATGTCCTCGCTTCTCTCCCCCTCAAAATTTGCTAGGGAACCAAGCAACTTTTGACCGGCTACATACTAGTACACAATCATAGCGTGATGGTCTTCATCTCGCCTGAAATACAACTCCCCCTGAATTTCATATCCTATCAAATGCCTGATGTCATCAAACCCCTGTATATACAATGTTTCACCAATTCCCTGTAACACAGCCTGGTCTATCAAAAACTCTGTGGCTGAGGTTACAGCGGGGTAGGGGAGGGTGACAACTGCTGGGGAGGGGAGGGGGGCTGTGAACATATCTTCTTTCTTTATCTTGGTGTGAGAAAAAACATTCCTGAGTGACCAAGTCCTTCAACAGCTGAAGGCTCTGAAGATAGCATCTTGATCAGCTGGTCATCTTGCCAGCGAATCCTCGTTAAGCTGATTTTTTTTTTTTTTTGGATTTTGGGTTGTGTGTTTTGTGTATGGTTTGGGTGGGTATATCACAGTTGCATGTGGATCACAGCGGCATCTATATCACAATGGTGTATGTCCGTGTTTCTCTCCCCCTCAAAATATGCAGCTTTAGCAGCATCTTTTGACTCCAATAAAGTATATGAAGAAGAGTTCTCTTCAGCGAACTCTGGGGGTTCAGAGATAGCTGGGGGTTCAGGAACAAGGATCGTCTGTGGGTTCAGCGACACGGTTTACAGGTGTCCTGTGACAGCTGTCCAGGCTTTGCTTGTTGGGAGGTTTAGACAGGGACAGGGGTTTCACAGCGACCTCTGATCTTTTAGCTGGATGGGGTTCAAAAAAACTGATGTAGGTTCAGAGACTGGCTGAATTGACAGGGGTCCAGAATCTGCTGAAGGGTCCAGAGAAGAGGGACAGGGATCGCTGGTTCATAGTTCAGCTGGCTGTTTGACAGGGTTCGCTGACATGGGGGTTCAGCGACCTGGGGTTCGATAGCTGGGGGGTTCAGAGATCACTTGTACTCAATTTACACATCCTTTCATACTTAAGACAGGCGTTCACCCAACAACTTCTGTGCTTGGGGTTCAGTGACCATGAGTTCATTATTTTAACACAACCAGATAAATATATTTTGACACCCATTTATCATTCCTCAGCTGTTCAAACCGTTTTGTTTATCAGCCTGTTCAACCACTTTTTTTATCACCCATTATCATAGCCTATTTGCACTACCCTGTGTTTTATTTGTTGACATGTTCAGCTACTAGTTTGAAGATTTGACATGGTGGCCTTTGGCTGTGGATCCAACTCAACAATTTTGTTCAGTGACCTGGGGGTACACGAATAGGGGTTCACAACTTGCTAGAGATTCAGCAGTTGGTTTGCACAGGGTCAGCTGTTTGACATCCTCCAACTGTCTGGGGTTTATAGTTATACAACGAGCTCTGAGGCATCAGCAACCTGGCAGTCCAGTGAGTAGAGATCTCTGACTAGGGGTTCAGTCTGCTAGTGGGGGTTCGTCTCTTGAGTGACACAGGGATGATGGTCTGGACGTTCACAGCGACCTTAGAATTATGACCACCAGACCATGTTCACAATGGGTGTCTGACTTATCTTATCAGAGACTCAGGGGGTCGTCGACCTGGCACCATACCAGCGTCTATTTTCACACAACAAGGGACTTCGTTGTGAAGGTGCTACGAAAGGGTTCTAGAGAATCAGCCATCTAGTGTTCAGCGGCCATGGATTCACCATGTGTTCGGCTGTCAAAGCTTAGTATCAGGCTCAGCTTAACATCAACGACCCCACATCTATTTGAGATATTAGTATCATCTCCAACTAGGAACAATCAACCAATATCCCAAAACCATCTCAAGAAGTTTCAGTAACCCATTAACTCAAACCTTCTTCTCTTTCAACCAACAACATCAATTAAATACACATCAATTTCACACTTTTTTTAATACCCATCATCGCCTCTTGCTTTCGATTCAACAACCGTAGCAGCAACATCAACCATCCAACGAAGATCTTGATACAAAAACTCGTATCCCATAAATTCATTTTACATCCACTTAGAACAGATTCTTCAACAAAACCAATCAATCTTTTATTAGTAAATCGACTCCTGTCCTATGGCCATTCGGACAGAAAACGAAGCATCTTTGTTTAAGATCGTGGGTATGTTTTTTTTGAACATAACTGGGTTTTGAATAATCGATGAGTGAGAGGATTTGTTTCGTTAGATTGTGATATGGTGAATTTGGTGAAAAATGTGTGTCGTAAGACATGTGGTTTCTTTTTGGATTTTGAAGACCTGGTAATGAGTACAATGATGAGATACTGTTATGTGAATATTATGTGTGATTGATTTGGATCTATTTTTTTTAATATTCTAAGAAAGGAGAAGGTAGAATAAGGGAGAAAGAGGTTGGATCTGGTAGAAAAGAATGGGAAGAGGTGAGTGGGAAGAGGTGAGTGGATCCGGTAGAAAAGAATGGGGTTGGATCTGTTTTTTTATTATTCTTGTTTGTGTCGGTGGTAGGTGGTGGGGATTAGGATAAGGTTGGAGTGGTTGTTGTTTAACAGTAGTCAGTTATCAGTATTCTCTCCCCCTCAAAAACTGCTACTGCATATGCAGTTTTTGAACAAACTGATGAATTTGACCATGTAAAAAAAAATACGTTATTAGCTGCCATTTTTTTGAACGGATCTGGATAGTAATTAATCCAACCCGCTCTGATACCAATTGTTGTTCCACGAAACTTGTGCAAACATCGAATCAATAAGAAACTATGAAGAACATTTGCACAATTAAACCAATTGACTAACTAATAACAAAGCTTGTACTTTTCATCGTATGTATATCTTATTAATAATGAATCAACAAATATACATGACTTGCCCGGTTGTTTGCGGAACAACAACCGGGCGATGAATGACAAACTAAACTCCTATGTTCATAGCTAGCTAAGCATATGCAACCATGGGAGGATGAAACCCTAAACCACTAAAGTATTACATGTTTGTTTCTTTGGGTGGGAATCATTGACTATTCTATTACAAAGACCACATATATATAGTGGGAGTGTGAAGCTTCCTTGAGAAGCTTTACTAAAGTACAAGTAACCACCTTGTACTTTGTTGTCTTCATCTTTTGCACCTTTAACAAAGTAAGCCTTCCTCTTGAACCTTTGTCTTCATTGCTAATAAGACTTGTTCCCACTAATACTTAAGACACTTCTTCAGGTCTTCTTAATATTTTCAGGTCTTGTAATCAGTAATAGTCTTGAGGAGTTAGTAAGCTATTATGTCATCACTTACTAACTCCATCATCCTTGATTCTTTGCACACTTACTGAGATCCGCCTCAGCTAATGACGAGTCTATCTCGTAGACTCTAAAGAACTCTAAAGAATGACACACTGAACTTATAACATACGTAAGTTCAGTGACTAACACTACTTAGGATACTTTACATCCAAATCCTGTGCAAGGGACAAATCAGGCACTGAATTGACCCAACAATCTCCCCCTATTTGGATAGAAAAGTAGCCTAAGTTAAATAGCAGTAAGTGAGCATAAAGGCTTCTTCTTACCTGCTATGTTAAAACAATGAACACCAAGAATAACTAGCTTTACTAGTTCAAGTCATCCGCTAACTTGTATCGTCTTGTACCTGTTGTAGTTGTTACTGAACTACAATGTCTGATCTTGTACTTTGAGAAACACTTGAACCAATTCCCTGATGCTTATATAGAACTCATAAAGGTAACTTCACCTTAGGTCATCAGTGAAGTATATTATATGCTTTACCATAAAGACCATATGCTTCACCCTAGAATATATTAAAGTAGCATATTATATCAATGTAGATCATGAGTTCATTTACCTTCAATCAGAGAAGTGTGGTCAATGGTTGACGTAGCAACCATAAAAGATCAGACAATGCAACTTGTTCAGCAACCCATCTTCAGTGACTTTGCTCAATCAGCCAAATGTAAACATTCTAAGTCCCTGAAGGTTCTGTGTTGTGTATGATAGTATGTATGTAGCTTGAGTAAAATTGATGTTTCTTCACATAAACACAAGTTTACCTCTGTCCTCGCTTCTCTCCCCCTCAAAGTTTTCTAGGGAACCAAGCAACTTTTGACCGGCTACATACTAGTACACAATCATAGCGTGATGGTCTTCATCTCGCCTGAAATACAACTCCCCCTGAATTTCATCTCCTATCAAATGCCTGATGTCATCAAACCCCTGTATAAACAATGTTTCACCAATTCCCTGTAACACAGCCTGGTCTCTCAAAAACTCTGTGGCTGAGGTTACAGCGGGGTAGGGGAGGGTGGCAACTGCTGAGGAGGGGAGGGGGGCTGTGAACATATCTTCTTTCTTTATCTTGGTGTGAGAAAAAACATTCCTGAGTGACCAAGTCCTTCAACAGCTGAAGGCTCTGAAGATAACATCTTGATCAGCTGGTCATCTTGCCAACGAATCCTCGTTAAGCTGATTTTTTTTTTTTTTTTTGGATTTTGGGTTGTGTGTTTTGTGTATGGTTTGGGTGGGTATATCACAGTTGCATGTGGATCACAACGGCATCTATATCACAGCGGTGTGTATGTCCGTGTTTCTCTCCCCCTCAAAATATGCAGCTTTAGCAGCATCTTTTGACTACAATAAAGTATATGAAGAAGAGTTCTCTTCAGCGAACTCTGGGGGTTCAGGAACAGGGATCGTCTGTGGCATATCAAAATCAACCTGCAATTTTAACTCATTCAATTTCTCCTTGGCCAACTCATCTCCATACTCAAGTCTTTCTGGCTGTTCTATGATCATAACACTTGAGTCTGAGCTGGCTTCATCACTTCCTTCTTGCTCTTCTGAAGTGACAACAAAAGGTGACACCTCCTTTCTTTCTTGTTCCACAATTTGTGCAGCCAAGTTTCTATCAAACTCAATCTGTGCTGCATTCTTTGGAACAACCTCTTCTACCATAATACCCTTACCCTTATCTAATGGATCAATTGTTGGTAAGGTAGATGGTAATACATGTGAACAAACCTCTTTGATGATGGATGATGACTGGGATACATCAACATCATTTGTAGGTCTGTCAACGCCCAATTCTGCTTTGTCAGCGCCCAAGATACTCATGTCAGCGTTCAAATTCCCCTTGTCAACGCTCAAATTTCCTGCCTCAGCGCCTTTTGCAATTTCATCCAACATGGCTGTAAATGATAAATTTAAGTTTTTAGGAGAGACTAGAGACGTATCAAAACCTGTCTTTTTCTTCAAACTTGTTAGGGCCTCAGCAACATCCAAAGATTGACCATCATGGTTGCCCTTATCACTCACATTTATTTGTTCATCCTCCCCTTTGGAAGATTCCTCCATCCCTCTCCTTGTACTAGCAGTCTCCAAAATAACAATCCTCTCCCTCAATTGCTTGAGTTCAAGGCCTTGTGTGCTGACAACTTGTACCAAGTCCGCATTCTGCTTTTGCAAGCTCATGCAGACAGCCGTCAATTCCATTAGGGTCATTGGTTCCAATCTGCCCTCTTCTAAAATGGGTTTTTGACCTCCCAAGTTAGATTCATTGGGCATAGATGAGGTCTTAAGTATGTTAGGACTGTCTTGGCCAGCTTCTAAGCCAGAACCAATAGTCCCAGCCTCATCCAGAACACCAACCACACTTGTGGTGGTGGTCCTCTCTGCTACATGGCTAGGACCACTAGAGGAGAACACTCCAGTAGTCCTTTGGCGTTTTTGTAACCTATATTATGTTGGTGGAGATGATGAGGTGGATTGGGTAGATGTGGGTTGGTTAAGGGGTGTTTGGGTCTGTGAAGATTGAGTGTCAACGTTTGAAATAGGCACATCAACGCCAACATTTAACGTGTCAGCGTCAAAGGGTTCTTGGTCAATTTGCATATGTTGGGGTGAAGGTAATGGTTCAGGTATTGGGTCAATTTGGGGTTGGGGGTCTGGTTGGGGTTGAGCTGCTTCAATGACAGCAATCATAGCTGGGGTTAGGGGTAGGTCACGATGTGGGGGTGAGTTCATCTTCATAAAAATTGCTTTCTTTTGCACAGGGATCTCATAAAAATCATTATGATCCCTTGTGCAGTATCCTTGGACATCAAAAACCATTTGTAAAAATATGGGATAAGCTAAAGTCATTTTGTTCCCTTTATTTTTACACATGCCCTCAAAAATCATTTTGGAATAATTAAACTTTTGCCCATTAGCAATACACACAATAGCACTTGCAATAGATCTATTGATCTCATTGTGTGCAGTGCACTTGGGACTCAAACATTGTAGGAGGACATGTATGAGGTACTTCCAGGCTGGGGGAAACTCCTGTTTATGATATGTATTTAAAGTTCCTTGAGCAGGAAAAGGATAACCCAAAGCCCTGATTCCTTGTTCTATTTCACTTATGGGAAGGGTGGTTATACCATCAGCATCATCAAGATGCAAAGCTTGGCGTACCAAAGCTTCAGTAACCACCCAAGTTCTCCCATGAACGATAGAAGCTAATGTAGTCACTCTATTAACTGTTGAGGAACTGACATTGTTCCAAAACTGTTTAATATGTGTGACAGGAATGAGTGGTGCATGAGAAAGAGCATACCTAAAAGGAGATGCATTCAAATACGCCACCATTTGTGTGTATTGGGGAAATAGAGCATCATCAGCTTCAAGACACGCAATCATGTTGTGTTGGCTTCTGAACCCCGATTCCAAATCCGATGGTTTAAACTTTGGTGCCATTGTTGAAAGCTGTTAAAAATGATTGATGAAGATGAAGTTGATAAGAGAAAATTGTGTTAGACAAGAATAATAGGTACCCTGTTTAAAAATAGGAGCCAAATTTATAGGAGAATAAAATGCATGTGATTGGCCCAAAAATAGGCAAGTATTTTCAAAATGTAATCATGAAAATATTGAAAATAATAAGTTTATCTCATGCATTAAATGAAAGTTATCAACTCCCAAAATTACGGCCTAAAAATATGTCAATAAGTAACAACTGGGTCGGTCCCATTGAGTGTCAACGGTCAAAAATAACCTATCAACGCCCAACGGCTATATTTTTGTCAACGTTTGCCATAGCCATTTCAGCGTCTAAATTTGTCACAACAACGCTTGGAAAAATACTTGTCAGCGTCCAAAAATAAAAATGTTTAAAAATGAAAAATGACCTTAACAAAGTAATTTATCCTAGAGAAGATAACAAAAAGTTGATAATTATTATAGGGCGGCAAGCACTGTCCAGTTATGCACACTTGCTTATGCAAGATAGACATAAGAGTCCTATAGTGTCCCTTGCTAACCAAAACTCTTAACAACTAAGTTAACTTATAAAATCCCTTGTTACTCCTAGGTAAATCCCATAACAAAATCATTCCCAAGTCTCCCAACAGACCACAACCAATTCTAGGCCAAAAAAGTCTTGCAGCATGCATAGTATATCAACTTTGCATCCTACAGTGCCGCATGATTTAGTAAAACTAACTCATACTCACCTGTGGATACAATCTAGAATTGTGATAAGAGTATCATATGGATACCCAAACATCCTAAAGGTTCCTAAAACCTCTCCTTAAACTATGAGACATAAGTTGCTAAAAATATGCATGAACATAAAAATTTATGTCAAGATAGGAATTGAAAATTCCAACCGTCATCCATAAACAAAAACATGCCCAAATGCTTCCCCATTGATCCGTAATCAACTCTGTATCCAATGGTATACTGCTAACACCACCTGCACATTTAGATTGAAAACCACAAAACTAACATTGTTGCTGACAACGCCCCGATAACACATAACAGCGTTGAGGAAAGCTTTGTCAGCGTTAGACAAATATATTTCTGACAACGTCACAAAAACACTTATCAGCATTCAAGCAACCTTAGTCAGTGTTAGAAAAATATAGTGGAAAATCTAAATCCTCAAAAAGACCAATAACAATGCATTATCCTGTACATACTTTTACAAAAAGACTCCAAAACACATATTATGTGAGATTGATCATTCCAATACTTGTTACCAAGTATTGAAACCTCCCAGCATCAAAAGGTTTAGTTAGTAAATCTGACACATTCTCTTCTGTGTCAACCCTATCTGGCTGTATTAAACTCCTTTCAAAACAATCTCTAATAAAATGGTGTCTAATTTCTATGTGTTTAGTTTTAGAATGATGTACAGGATTCTTAATAATGCATAATGTGCTGTTATTGTCAACAAATATCTTGGTATGCATGAAATTATACCCATAGTCTAACAGCTGGTTCTGAATCCACAAAACTTGTCCACAACAAGCACCTGCAGCCACATACTCAGCTTCAGTTGTAGAATTAGCCACCACTGTTTGTTTCTTGCATTGCGAAGATATCAACCTGCTCCCAAGAAACTGACATCAACCAGTTGTAGATTTCCTATCAAATTTATCACCTCCATAGTCACTGTCTGAATATGCAATCAGCTCTAATGGTGAATCCTTTGGGTACCACAAACCAAGACTAGGATAGAATATTAGGTACCTAAAGATCCTCTTCACAGCATAAAGGTGACATTCTTTAGGAGTCACTTGATGATGTGCACAAGCACACCCAACATACATGATGTCAGGTCTGGAGGCTGTAAGATACATCAATGATCCAATCATGGATCTATAGTGCCTGACATCAACATCTTTCCCATCTCCAATCGTTCCCCAAGGGTGTTCTCTATCCATAGGAGTAGTAGCCCTCTTTTCATGTGGAGAAAAGCCAAACTTCTTCAAGATCTCTGCCACATACTTATCCTGGGAGATGAAGATACCTTCTTCTTTCTGATGAACTTGTAAACCAAGAAATAAGTTCATCTCCCCCATAGCACTCATCTTGAATTTGTCTGTCAAAAGCTTGGAGAAATCCTCACTCATCTTTGGATCAGTAGACCCAAAAATGATGTCATCAACATAGACCTGAACAAGCAACACATCCTTACCTTTCTTCTTTGTAAATAATGTCTGATCTATGGTGCCCCTTTTGAATCCATTGTCCACTAAGTAAGTAGACAAAGTACCATACCATGCTCTTGGGGCTTGATGAAGTCCATACATAGCCTTCTTGACTCTATACACCTTGTTTGGATTCTCTAGATCCTCAAAACCAGGAGGCTGCATCACATATACCTCCTCAACAATTTTTCCATAGAGGACGGCACTCTTGACATCCATTTGATAGACAGTGAAGCCCATGCAGGATGCATAGGCTAAAAAGATCCTAATAGCTTCAATCCTTGAAACTGGTGCAAAGACCTCCTCATAGTCTATCCCCTCCTCTTGTGAATATCCCTAAGCCACTAACCTTGCCTTGTTTCTGACCACAATACCTCTTTCATCTCTCTTGTTTCTTAGAACCCATCTTGTCCCTATAGGTCTGACATATCTGGGACAATCAACCAGCTCCCAAACATCCTGAATTGCAAATTGGTGAAGCTCATCCTGCATTGCTTCCACCCAACTTGGTTCTTTGAGAGCATCAAACATCTTCTTGGGTCCCTGTTGTGACAGAAAACAGGCAAACAAACATGCTTGCACAAGAGGGGTATCAACCTTCTTGTGAATATTAGCAATAAACCCACCAAGACCTTGATGAGATCTTCTAGTCTGGACAGGAGTCATAATATCACCAATGATTTGAGAAGTGGGGTGATTCTTCATTGTAGAAGTGATAACTCCTCCTTCAAACAGTCTGGTGTCTTCAACCTCATTTTCCAAGTTGCCAATATCTTCTTCATCAGAATCTCTTGTATCAACATGAGGATGAACTTCTTCATATACATTGGAAGGTTCACCTTGTTCAAAAGTGGAAGAGTAAAGATGTGCAGAAGTGTTGTCAACGTCTGAACCTTGTTTGTCAGCATGTGAGCTAACAACGCTTGAACTATTGTTGTCAACGTCTGAACCATCAACGTCTGAATTGGTCTTGTCAGCGCTAGATTTGCCTTTGTCAGCGCCTGAAGGACCATGCATGTTGTCATCTGGTGGTACTTGGGGACCACCATTATCTTTTCCAGCAGCAGCAGCAGCAAAAGCATCTGTCCATATGGGGATGGTAAAATATTCTTGTATAGGAGATGACTTTTCTGCTTGTGATCCAACCTTTTCATGAACCTGTGTACCTGAAACATCAACAACTTGTTCTTCCACAACATTTGAAGTTACCTTCACAATGTCTGGATTAGTGACAGGCATATAATTTAAAGTCCTAGATAAAGGTTCCAAGTCAAACAACCAATTTGGACCACTTTCGGGATCACTAGGTTTATTCTCTAAAAACCTAACATGTACTCTTTCAAGAATACGTTTTTCCTCTTTAAGATAAACCCAATAGCCCTTGCTCTGCACTGAATACCCCATGAAGTAGCCTTCATCACCTTTTGCACTAAATTTACCTAAGGCATCACTAGTATCCAAAACTACTACATGACAACCAAAAGGTCTGAGAAAAAAAATATTAGGTTTTCTACCCCAAAGTAACTCATAAGATGTTTTGTTCTGAATTTTGTTGACCAATGCTCTATTTTGAACATAGCAAGTTGTATTAACAGCCTCATCCCAAAAGGCTATTGGGAAATGAGCATCAGCCAACATGGTTATGGCTGCTTCAATTAGGGTTCTATTTTTCCTCTCAGCAACTCCATTTTGCTGTGGGGTTCTGGCAAAACTAAATTGCCTAGTAATTCCTTTCCTGGCACAGAAATCATCTAACTTTTAATTCTTAAATTCACCACCATTATCACTCCTAAGCATTTTAACTTCATTGCCAGATTTCTTCTCAATCTGAGTGATAAAATCAATTAAAGTATCAGCTGTGTCACTCTTCATAGCTAGAAAGAAGGTCCAAGTAAACCTAGAAAAGTCATCTGTGATGACAAACCAGTAGGACTTTCCATTTAAACTTTCTATATTGGTTGGACCAAAGAGGTCCATATGAAGCAAATGAAGAGGTCTAGTACTAGAGTGCACCTGTTTGGACTTGAATGAGACCTTGTGTTGCTTGCCTTTAAGACATGCAACACAAGAGTGGTCATTGTGGAAGGCCTTCTTAGGGAAACCATCAACCAAGCCAAGTCTCACAAGCCTGTTTATATTCTTAAAATTTATGTGCCCTAGTCACCTGTGCCACAAATTACTTTTATCTACTGAAGCTTTAGCATAAAAACAAGACATATTGTTATTCATTCTAATCCCATTCATATTCACATTGTATATGTCTTTATGCCTAGGTGTTCTATAGTCAATATATTTCTCATCAGGGATCTTATAATCCTTGCTTAACACCAAACTTTCAGTATCAGTAAATAGAACATTATTTTTGTTATCACAAACTTGTGATACACTAAAAAGATTATAGTCAAGTTCCTTTACCAAAAATATCCGCCTCCAAAGTAAACCTTATCACCATCCTTAATAGGAGTGAAGTTTGTCTGATAATCTTCCTTCCCTGTCATGTGCCTTGAGCATCCACTATCCCAATATCCATAATCATTGAACTGTTTTTGAATGCCCTGCACATAAAGAAAACAAGTTAGTTTTCTTTGGGAACCCAAGCCTTGGAAGACTTGGATTCATCTGGTTGTTCAATAAGAACAGACTTAGTTTTCACAACAACCCCATTTTCATCCTTCTTAGGATGAAATACCCAGTTAACCCCAATAGGTTTTGTAATGACCTTTGAAACGTAATTAAATCTGTTGCAGGTCATTGAAATCCCATTATCATTAGGGTTTTGATCTTTCTTTGGTCTCCATGTTAAGTTTGAAGAAGCTTTAGCCCCTTTACCCTGTGGTTGCAAATATTTAGGTCTGGTCACGTTTCTGACCGCGTTGGAATTGGTCTTGTCAACGCTGAAATTACCCTTGTCAGCGTTGAACCTAGGGTTTGCTATAGAAACCCATTGCCTATTAGACCAAGTATTTGTCTTTTGAAATGGTCTTTTTCCATGAGTGTTAGAACCTCTAGTGAAGAATAGGGCAGGTCTAACAACTTGTGGACTTTGCTGCACACAAGGTTTTGGTCTGACAACGTTTGACTTTCTAACCACATTGACTTTGTTCCTGTCAGTGCTGAATTTGTTCCTGTCAGCGCTGACTTTGGGAGCGTTGACACACTTATATGCTAAATGTGAAAAGCTACCACAAGTGAAACAGGCTTTTCTTGATACAACCCTAGGGCTAGAGGAGAAGAAGCCTGTTCCATCATTGCTAACTTGGCTCTTAGGTGACCTAGTATTCCTATACATCTCTGCATACTTAATGCTAGGTTTTCTAACAGTGTTTGAGCCAAGGTCAACGGCTTTACCAGTGATTGGGTTTGTAACCTTAATGGGAGTTGACTCATTAGGACTTTCACATAGTAAGCCACCCTTAACAAATAAGATAGGGTTAGCTTTCTTCCATTCATTCAGGTCAGTCAACTTTTGTTCATACTCTTCAACTAGGGTGACAACTCTTGCTGAAGGAATGAATTCCTCCTCTTGGAGTTCTGGCAAACCAGTCCAAGATAGGTCCTTTTGTTGGACACCATAGAAGTCACCAGCTGGTGGTGGAACCACAGAGTAGTCTTTCATCCCAATCCCAGTCATGTTCTTAGGATCCCTTTGTTTACTCACACATTCACCTAGGGTTTGTGTTGCCTTATCAAATCTCTGGATTTTAAGGCCAACATTATCTTTGTTTTTAATGGCTTCATCTAACTTAGCCTGTAACTCACCATTAACCCTTTCCATGATGTGTCTAATATCCATACTAGCATTTAACTCATGTTTTAAGATATTTATTTTATCTTTTAAGTCAAATTCCATTTTCTTGTATTCAGAAACTGTCTTCTCAGTTTGAGTGAGAGCTAGTTAGTAATTAGACAGTTTGCATCTTTCAGTACTCAAATCATCTAATAATCTTAACACCTCTTTGTTAAGTTTCTCAGTATTTAACCTACAACCTTTACTACAAAAAGCATCATCGTATACCTCATTATTAGATGAAGAGGAGGAGTGTGCCATAAGAGCATATTCAACATGCTCTTCTTCTTTAATTTCAGCAACAAAAACTTTATCCTCTTCCACATCCTTAGCCAGATAGCTCTAATCCCATCCCATACCATCAATTCCTTGAACTGCAACCATGGCTTTAGGATCCTAAGCTTTAACAATTTGACTTGAGGGTTTACCAGCATCAGATCTTCTAGGAGATCTACATTCCCTCATGAAGTGCCCCATACGATGATAGTTGTAGCATTCAACTTTGGATTTATCAAATCCATTTGTGTCCTTTGCATTGAAGGTCATCTTCTTCTTAAACCTCCTGTTCCACCTGTTTGCTCTTATACTAGCAAGAGCCATGTTCCACTTAATGACCATCCCTTCCAAGTGCTCATCACTTATCTCCTCAAGGTCCTCATAGGTAATCACTGAACCATTGGGCAAAGAAGCAATATAAGCACATACAGTATCCAGATCCAAACCAGCAGGTTTAACTCTTGGTGAGTCACTTTTGTCAGCGTTTGAAAAGGAGGAGTTGACAGGACATGTTCCAGCGTTGACACATGATGATCCAGTAACTGGATGCATGTAAGAGTCCTTATGTTCAAATTGGCCTTCACTATGTGAGAAGAAAGCCATGTTGCTATTAGTAGACTTACTTCCATGCTCCAGAACGGTTTCATTCTCCAACAGCCTTAGTTTGTTGTAGATATCATCAAAAGTGGAACTTTTGTGAGTGTTGTTGGCAAGTATAGATCTTGCCTCAATCTTCCACGCTTCACCAAGACTTTTAAGAAAAGTAGCATTAATGTCAACATCACCAAGTTGTGTCCCCATAAAGGACAACTTGCTTGTAATATCAAGCAATCTGCTTCTCACACTGCTAAGCTTCTCATTGGGTTGAGCTTTGAAAACATCATAATCAAGCATGAGTTGTTTCTTCTTTTCTTCCCTAGTATCTTCATTGCCACTATATGCAACTTCAAGAGCTGCCCAAAGGTCTTTAGCAGAATCATAACCTCTTTATTTATGCTGGTTCTCTTGTCCCAAAGAGACTTTCAGAATATTTAGGGTTTTCATATCAACCCTTCTCTTAGCTATATCTTCAGCAGACTCAGCTCTACCATCACCAGGTTTTTCTTTCTTATCTGCTTCTGGACATCCAGCAACAGCAGTTCTTGTAGCAATAGCAACAACAACCTTTTCAGCTCTATTGTATGTGTTCCCATATTCAATGATCTCCTAGAGAGTGTAGTCATAGATCCCCAGATATTGCTCAAAGTTGAATTTCCACAATTCAAAGTTAGTTGCATCAAGCATGGGAATCTTGATGTTTGGCAAAAGTTGGGTGGAAGAGGTTATTTCTGGATTTGACATGATGTTGTTTAGGGTTTTGAGAAAATTAAGATTTTGGTGTTTTTAGGGTTCTTGTGTTCTTTAAGATCAAAAGTTCCTCAACAAGCTCTGATACCACTTGTTGATCCCAAACTTAGATCGATTTAGCTTTATGTATACGAGATTAGATCAAGTAATACACTTAGAGAAACCTTTGTATATGTATATGATAATCTAAGTGTTATGCGGAATTAACACTTAAACAAGCACACACAAGATATAAACAAACTTTCACTTTGATTAATGATATCAAACTTGCTTACAATGAAAGTAGTTTACGTATGAAAACTTATATTTAACATTAACCTAAAGGTCTTCTTTTATAGACATAAGAAGCCTTGTACAATAATCTACGTATCAACTATTCTAGGTAAAGATAAATATAGAAAATACATTGTTGTTCCTATCTTTACTAGAAGTAATCTAGAATACAATAAACGCGTAGAGCATATCTTCCCATTAGTGCTTGTCTTCAATGTATCAACGCTTGACTTTGTCTTGTCAACGCTTGAGCTGTCAGTGTTTGTTTTACTCCTGTCAACGCTTTTTTTACTCTTGTCAGCGCTCAAGTAGACTGGCCATAATTTATTCCCAACAGAAGGACAATCAGTGTATGAATGAGGACCACCACAAGTCTCACAAGAAAGTGCTACAACTTTAACTTGTTGATTTTGCTTCCTAGCCATGGTTAAGAAATTTTTGTTCATTTTGGTTATTTGGCCAGTAAGTTCGGCTATCTCGGTATTTGATGAAGTAGAAGAAACATTTACCCTCGGGTTAATTCTTGAGGAAGCGTATGCATCCCAATTTTTGTGATGAGTGGTCATGTTCTCGATAAGCTCTCTACACTCTCTTTTCATGAAAGTACCTACGGCGGAGGCATTAATCGTATCTCGATCACGAAAAGTCAAACCATTGTAGAACGTATCAACTAAAGTCACGAGAAACATATTATCGTTTGGAATATGGTTAGGAAAACGGTTAATCAAAACGTTATAACGTTCCCATGCATCAAAAAGAGACTCATCGGGTTCCTGTATAAAACCACTAATTTGATAGCTTAGACTCGTTACCATGGATGGTGGAAACTATCTTGACAAAAACTTTTGAGTCATCTCGTCCCATGTATGAATCAAATTTTTTGGAAGACGATCAAACCATTTTTCGGCATGGTGAGACAAAGTATGTGGAAAAAGATGAAGACGAAGAAAATCCATGGTAACACCGGGTAATTCCATGCTTTGAGTGACGGTTACGAATTTTTCAAGGTGTTTGTCGGCATCATCATCCGGTAACCCTCGAAATGGGCAAGCATTTTGGACTTGTTGGATCATGTGATGCTTCAATGAAAATTTGGGAGCCGTTATTTTCATCAGGGCAATCGGTCCTCCTCGTCCATTCATGGTCGGTTGGCATAATTCCTCCATAGTACGAAGATCGGGTTCTGATGGATTGTTGTTATTATTCTCACCCGCCATATTATGTTTTCAAGAGTCTCGAGCTCGGTTACTCTTTGATTTCGATAACGATGATGGTTATGGTGATTAGCAATAGAAACAACGAGATCAACGTCAAGATTAGACGATGATCGAGTACGCATACACTAAGTTGTAAACACAATATTTTTGGATTTTTGACTTTTAAAAATTTAAACACAATGTTTTTTTGTTTTTTGTTGTTTTTTTGTGTTTTTATAGTAAAAATAAAAACAAATTAATAATAACAAAAACTGGAATCAATCAAAAGAATAATTAATAATGAACACGAGGAGTGAGAGTATTTACTTTGGAAGGTAAACGACTCTCGTTCGACTTTGAAGCGTTTGGTTAAAACCAAAATGACTCGAGGGTTCAATAGTATAAGCACAAAAATAGATTAATAATACTTAAGTTGGCAAAACTTTAATTAATCGTCACTCTCAAGATACGCAAAAGCGAGCGGAGAAAACGAGACGGCGTGAAACACTAAATAGCATTTTTTTCTTTAGGTCGTGAAATACAACCACCTTATACCCACCTTATAGTTTGTATTAATCGAGATTAAATTTATTAAGAGTATTTATTTTTTTTTGCCTTTCTTTTCTTTGATTGATACACCCAAAAATTACCGGAACACTAATAATTGGGGTGCGTTTTCACGCTTTTGAAGATAGGTAATTTTATTGTTCTACCTAAATACTATATATATATAAAAAGAAAGCAAGATACAAAAATGAAAAATATATTATTAATTTTTGTGCTACTTGTGGACAAGTAAATTTTTGATATATATTTTTTATTTTTTTGGTGTTTTATATTTCTTTAGATAAAATATAACTTCCAAAAAATGGAAGGATCTTTCTTAATCACGAAACAAAAAACTCGTACGCCCCTCCTCGGCAGCGGCGTCAAAAATTGATGTAGTATAATTAATCGTATTCCACCGGCAAGGGGATAATATGAATTATCGAATCGTTTTCGGAGTTAAATAACAAAAACGGATATTATTTTAGGCTTTGAAATATATAAGACACAAACAAAATATGAACCAACACAATAGCATTAAATTGATACATTCCTGAATTCAGATACAGTCCAATAAAACAAAACAGTTCAATAATCAAATCAGCAGGCAGACAGTTCGCACTTAGCAGGCAGTTCAAAATAAGTAGCAAGCAGTTCAAAAGTAAAACAGACAGTTCACTAGTAACAGGTAGTTCTAAATCAGAAAGCAGTTCTTAAGTCAGACATCAGTTCAATAATAAAAGACAGACAGTTCAATATAAACAGTTTTTATAGATAAGCAGTTCGATTATAAAACAAACAATAGCAAGAACCAAACTAACAGTGGCAATACCAAACTAACAGTGGCAGTACTAAACTAACAGTGGCAACAAGCAAAAATTAAAACAAGACTTTCTTTTTTTTTTCTTTTTTCGACAAACAAGTAATCAACAAAGAAATATAAAAACGTGAATTTGAATTAAAAATTAAAAAAACCGTGAATTAAAAAAAATTAAGCGACTTAAAAAAAATAAAAAATATAAACGTGAAAGTAAAAATTAAAAGTAAAACGTGAGTTAAAAATTTGAATTAAAACGTGAATTTAAATTTAAATAAAAACTAAATTAAACCTACACTAATAGAATTAAAGCATTTAAACATAATAGAACCAAAAATAAATTCAAGATTTATGAAGAGAGAAAACATGTGCACCTTAAGCCTTAGAAAAAAAGGCTATGTTCACAGCTCTAGTTTACGCTCTAGCTTATAGCTAGTAAGGATAACCATAATAGCACAACCCTAGATGCTCCTCTTTCAAAACCCGGCTTATCCTTGAATCTATATGTTAATAAGGCTACGTTATATAATAAGCTAATATGGTTAAGCTACAGAAAAGCATTATGTGAGACCCCCAGAATCTGACATGGAACAACTAGGCAACGAGGGGGTAACACGTCATGGCACAAGAAACAATGAATTACAGTTGACACAAAGCTGACGTAATAAAAACATGTACATTACATCATAAAGATCAGATTTTTACTACAAAGGTCGTAGAGTTTTATAAGCGGAAAATCTATTATTTCATCATGATTTATAACATATGGTTTCCAAAAAAAAATAGAATAAACTTCTGACAGTTTCTACTAAAACAGTCTTTAAAAGCATCACAGAAATCTCCAAGTTGTGATACTATCCTGCGGGCTCCCATCCAAGCAAAGGTAAGTAATAATACCTGAGATTAAACATGTAAAATCGTCAACATAAAGTTGAGTGATATTCATAGGTTTAACAGTAAAGGTGTTGAACATAAGCATTTGTTTGTAAACACGAATTAGGGAAAATGGTTATGTACAATAACCATCGTCCGAAATTATTATTATTAGTGCAGTTCAGTTCATGAACCGAAGCTTAACTCAATGTAATTTCCTCTAGGGAGTATTCAGCCTAAATACTCAAGTATAAACAAATATTAGTGTGTCAAGGAATCGGGACGGGGATAGTCAATCCCGATGGATCCACCCACAATATTCGCGCTTCGCACAATGCACACATGACAATTAACGGTTCATGATCAAGAAAGGAAACTCAAGGCTAGACAAAAAAGCAATAATAATATCGAAAGTCTGGAAACCATACACGTTCTGGATAGCATACAAGTTCTGGATATCATACAGTTTTTAAATGGTTGTGTTCCACCATGTAAAATCTCACCCCGTGTTTAGAAACCATGTATAAGTAAAAAAAAGGGTCTATTAACTCACCTTAGCCACGAGTTAAGTCAATCACGGTACTCAACAACTGAGTAGAAATAATGGTAGTGAGACGATCACCGACAATATGGATGCCCGGGTAACACGAAAACTGCAACCTATCAAAATAAGGCGCGCGTTAAGACTCGAACTCAAATATCGATATGTACCAAGTATAACATGACTTTAAACATTTTCAAAGTGTTCATATTTAAAAACCAATGACAAGAACCAAAAGAATCCATACTAATCCATTTATCCAACACTACACGATTAAACACTTGTGCACTTGAAATTGACCTGTCATACGACGCCAAGTCAACGTAAGTCAAACTATTCCTTTACCTTAATCAGATCAGTAGCTGAGTCATTTATATAATGACTAAGCACTTGAGTAAGTCACCATGTCTGGTGAATACTCAATCTCACGCAACACAAGCATTTAACTATGTGTTCAAAATAAAATCAACAAGTACACCCCGAATGTACACACCGATCTACCCTATCTAGACTTGTCCATTTTAGTTGAAACTTGGTGTCAAGGTCACTTATAACCTTTACAAGACCTCACCAAAATTTGAGCCAAAGTTCACACTTTAAAATCCATCAGCTCGACACTTTACTCGACTCCAAATTTGGGTCAGATTGTTCACTTGTTTTATAAAACCGTTTAGGCCACCTTAAAAGTACTAACTCGACAATCAGTCTTTTAAAACCACTACTAGACTCATCAAATTAAGTTTATAAACATTGAAAATCAGTAGTATCCATTATCTAACCTAGCCTAAAGTCCCTGAGAGTCCACCCAAAATCAGCCACAATTTCGGATTGTGCCGATTTGCGTCTCCTGGTACACGAATACTAAAACTAGCATAACTTTTGACTCGCAAAGAGTTAGAAGCTCTATCTTATACCAAAACAAGCGTCTCAGAAAACTTTACAACAAAATCAAATAATCTAAGCCTATCTCAAACCTTAAACCAACAAAATATATGTTCTAGACCTGCTGTCCCAATAAACTTTTAGAAATCATGTCAAATCAATTTTCCAACCAAAACTACTCATTCCCATACCTATAGAATCACCCAACTATCACACCCATCAACCAAAAACTCCTAAAACGCTTATATGACAAATTTTAACAAAAATCAAAGATCAAAATCCAAACTTTTTAGGATCAAAATCCAAACTTTATAAAAACTTCATGCATGTGTGAAATTTTGGTATCAAAAGAATTACCATCGAGCTTAATTCTTGATGGATGGTGATGAATTTGGTTGTTTATGGTGATAGAGTGGCGGCAAAAATGGAGGTGGGGAGAGAGTTGGTGCATTTTTTTTATAAATTGTATATGTGTGTGTGTAGTTGAGAAAAAATGAATTTATATATGTGGTAGTGGAGGGACCAATATTGCCAACTTTGAAACTTGTGGACTTAATAACAATTTACTAGTTTAAAGGGTAGAAAATGGTTATTGGTAAAGATTTAAAATGTTTACGGGGCTCGGGTTTTGTAAAAATACTTTTCAAAAGTTACAATGCATCATAAAAATGATTATATCATTTCTCGAAACGAATTAATACGTAATTAAAACAAAATCATCAAAAATGTTAATTATCGAATCAATCGATAATAAAATGTAATATTTTGGGCATCCGTCGGTATCGCGGTCACTAGGAATTCTCGTTGTACATTGATTATGAGTAAACTCGTTGTAAAATACACGTGGGTGATTTTTAATCAACAACATTGATTTAAATAAATATGGGAAAATAAAGTAAAATTTTTATAATTCCATACAAAGTATTGTCAATGATCAGAAAATACTTAAAAGTATAATTTATTGAAATTATAATGATCTCAGGATTTACATATAAAAATACAAGAAAACGTAATACGTTGGAAAATTCAAGAAGCACGAATAAAAGAATAAAATAATCCCGGAAAAGTACGGGTTCTTACACATTAACCGAATATGAAGCTTATTCCAATGATTCAACCAAACAAAGTTATTAGTCAACTTAATTAGTTTAAGAACAAGAAATACTAAAACTTAAAATTAACTAAAATAAGTTATGAGAAAAGAGATTTAAGCCACAACAATAAGCCTTTTGAGTTACGGCTTATTTACTTGAACTATAGCTTAACAAATGGTGCCTTGAATTAAAAAGCTATTGATAAGCTTTGTTGACACAAGCTTATTCACCCACAAATCAAAGTAAACTATAAAAGTTTATTTAAATTTGAGATGAAAGAAAAAAAAAAGAAAAACTAAAATTATATTAAAGACTTGAATCGAAATAAGCTAACTTACCTAAAAGCTTGATAAGCCACGGATAAAATAAGCAAATAACTTACCTCCTGGCTATATTACACTATAATGAAAATAAAAGAAACATAAAAAAAGACAATAAGCTATTAAGTTAGATGGTTTTAAGATTTTTCACTCTATAAGATCTAAAGAACTTATTACAAAGATCTTATAGGCTTCACTAAACCACTTAACAAGCCATAAAATATATATTAAGATAAAGGAAATTTTGTTTAAAGCTTTTTTCACTCAATAAGCTCTAAAGAGCTTATTTCAAGATCATTTAAGCCTCACAAAACCACTTAATAATCCACGAAAATTATTTTAAGCCTGATGTTTCTCAGCTAACGGTAAAAATTCATTCTTCTCATCCTGCTGTCGCAGTTAGAGAGGTTCCTTAGACAAAGTATTGAAGCGCCATGTAAAGCGTGTTGCAAAGAAAGGAGGGACCGTATCCAGGGGTCGTAATTGGTGTTAGGTTGGCGCATCCATGTCGGTCCGATGGTGTGCCCGTCAGTGTTCTTTCTCTTGATGCTCGAGATGTGTGCATAGTCCAGGATATGCAAAAAGCGTGGAGGGAACACACCATTTCTTCATCTATGGCCACTGGAGTTGCATCCCTGTTACGTGACAAGTATAATTATTAGGTTAACTTGGTATTGTTATTTCTCATGGTAATGGTATGTACATGTACGTGCGGAGGGCCAGATACGAGTATCGAGTGTACAATATCATATATGTATATATAGACAATAGTAATTATTTTTCTGGGTAAAAGTGTTTAATAGCCCCGGTAAAATATATTACACCAAAAAACATTACAATCCAATAGAATGTGGTAGAAGTACCACATTACCCTGAAGACAAAGCTTGAACATTCAACTCCAAACGAGACAAACCCTCGAGGTTACAAAGAAATCGAAAAAACTACATAAGAGACAACCAATTACTTAGACTTCAATAGAAACCAGGAGCTCCCATAGACAAATAAACTTCCTTCCAACCTGCGATTCCTTAAATCTACAAGTTAACAGGTTAAGCCTAACCGAAGATTTAGTAATCTCAACCAATTGATACGAAGATCATTTACCTTTCCAAAATAACTTCAAGTTTCTCTCCTGACAAATGTAATACGCACTAGCAGCCATCACCAACTTGGCAATAACACTCCCAGCTTGACGCCTACTAGCATTTGGCAAAATCTGAACCATAATAGATCCAAAATTCGGACCTATATTCTGCAAATCCGCCAAAAGCTTGACCAAATCCCAAACCTGAGTAGAGAACATACATTCAAAAAATAAATGGTCATGAGAATCCGGTTGAGAGGAACACAAAGGGAAAAGCAACTGATCATCAAAATGCATCAAGTCTTGTGTACGCAACCTAGGCTTCACCAACAGCCATAAATGAAATGAGTGCCGAGGAATACAACCTTTGAACTAGACCACCCTATACGAGTCAACAGGATCATTCCTAGGTTGAAACAATTCCAAAACGTAGACATAGAACACGGCAACACAGTACCATCATTTGTTCTCCATTCCAAACGGTCACGAGAATCTAGATCTAGAACAGGAGGAGGAATATCCATAACTAACGGGTACTTCACGTTCCAATCAGCAGGCCAACTCTGAGACAAACTAGCAACCGCCTCATAAACCCTAGAAGCTGTATTAAACCCCGCCCTGTCAATATCACGAGTAGACACAGCATTGGCCAATGGGCCAGCCACGTACCACGTATCATACCAAAGCGACGTAGAACTACCATCACCAATTCTGGACCACATGAACTTGCGGATAATAGGTCGAAATTAACAACATATTCCACCAAATCCATGTCAAACTACCCCAATCGGAATATCCAAAAAATTACGACCTCTAAGCTTGTACGAATGGATCCACTAAACCCACAAAGACTCTTTACGGACTAGAAGATTCCAAATATGTGTAACCATAAGAGCTTTATTGAAAATATTAAGACGACGAATCCCAAGCCCACCCTTACTTTTAGGAAGACACACAACTTCCCAAGCTAATTTAGATTTACCTTGCTGCATATCACCTTGACACCATACGAATCCCCGCATCATTTTCTCAAGATACAGTAACAATCTGGTAGGCAGAATAAATACGGATGCCCAATACACATGCATAGACCCAATAACCGATTGAACAAGTTGAAGACGACCCGTTACCGAAAGGGATTTATTCTTTCAATCTCTAACACGATTATGAACTTTCTCAATCAACTCCTGGCAATCCCTGTAAAGTAACCGAGATGATACCAAAGGCACCCAAGATATTTAACAGGCAACCTACCTTCTTCAGATGGCGGGGTTTATAAAATGGCAATTTTAACATGAGTGAGAACATTACAGAAGAAGGCAATGCACTTAGGAAGACTAGGAACTAACCCAGAAGCAAATTTAAACTCTTCCAAAGTATCCATAAGAACTCTAACAGAATTAGCATCACCATGAGCAAACAAAAACAAATCATTAGCAAAACAAAGATTAATAATCTTTGTATCCAAACAATGATGATGATAAGTAAACAGGTCAGAAGACGTGACCCTCCGGTTTAGCATTAAAGTAAACACCTCCATAACTAATGTAAAAAGATAAGGGGACAAAGGATCACCTTGGCGCATCCCCCTCTTACCCTTAAAAAAGCCATGGAGTATACCGTTAACACTGACTAAAAACGAAGTAGTAGAAATGCATTCCATAAGCCAACTAACCATACAGTCATGAAACCCAAACAAATGCAGAAGACCACGAAAAAATTCTAGTCCACCGTGGCATAAGCCTTTTGAATATCAATCTTAAATGCACATCTAGGCTCACCACGATCCAAGTGATAGTTATGCATAAGCTCTTGAGTAAGCAAAATATTATCCAATATGCGCCTTCCCGGAACAAACGCTGATTGGTTTAAACTAATCAGTCCATTAATCTCCCTTTAATACGATTAGTCATAATCTTGGTAATGCACTTGAATAACACATTACAACGAGAAATAGGCCTATAATCATTAGTACGATTTAGGGATGACACTTTCAGAATAAGAGAAACAATGGTATGGTTTACCTCTCGAAGAAGCTTCCCATTAACAAAAAACTCTTGAATAGCCTTAGTAACATCATCACCCACAATATTCCATGCTTCTTTGAAGAACGCATCCGTATACCCATCAGGCCCATGGGATTTATCATTCCCTATAGAGAACACCACAAATTTGACCACTTGAGAAGTAACCTACCTAATCATATCAGCCGCTTCTACCTCATCAAGCAAATTAGGAAACAAATCCAAGGTCATGACAGGAGTAGTAACATCCTCCTGACCAAGAAAATCCTCATAATGAGCAACAAATGTAGGGCCTACCAGATCATCAGTCACCGTTACACCCTCCATATTAGTAGCAACATTAATGCGACTCCTTGAAACCCTACCCTTGACAGCCTTATAAAAATAAGCCGAATTAGAATCACCAACCCGAAGCCATTCAATCTTGGCATGCTGTTTCACCACGCGAAACATATGGAAGCCACTAACCTGTAAAGACGAGTCTAAACCTACCGCATCATTAAACCTGTTGTAGTGAGTAAGGACATTAAAAAATTTAAACGGTTTCGGCATATTAATAGACATGGTAGGCAGCTTCAAAATAGCAGGGAATGATCCGACGTCCGATATGGCTGAAAGATAGCAAACGCCCCTTCAAAACTATCCCCAAAATCCAAATTAGCCATAACTCTATCAAGCTTTTGAGGATACCATTATTTCCCTTAGGTTTTTGATTCCATGTATAATGAAGGCCGGACCCGGGAACATCCATAACTTAAATCACATTAACACAATCCTTGAAGTCTCGCATAGCAATGTCAATAAAAGAAGAGCCCGTCGACATGTCTTCAAGATTAAGAGCAGCATTAAAATCCCCAAGTAAACACCATGGACGATTTCTAATGTACACCTTATGCATCCTAAGATTATCCCAAAGCACAAGCCGTTGAATATACCTGTTATGCACATATATAAAGGAGCATAATAACTCCTTTTTGTTAGCCCTTATCCAGACCCTAACATGCATTACCTGATCATCCTGAGCAATGATATCAATAACAACATTATTATAATTCCAAACCAAGATGATACGGGTACCATTAGAACACTAATTCCCATTCGAAGACCAGCTCCAGTGATTGAACACACGAGAGCATAATACATGAAGATTGGAACGGGACACATGAGATTCCAAAATAGCACACACCGACAAACTATTCTCATGAATAATTTGACGAACCTCACATTGTTTCAGGGCGAGATTCAATCCTCGAATATTCCATGATGCGATATTACATATTGGAAACCTTCAAATTGGGAGTGCTTTCCCCCACATAAATCGAACCCGAATCACCTACCACCTGGCTCGACGAACCCTCCAAAATAATCTCTTAATCTATATCTTCAGTATCACTCTCGTTAATAATGTTCAAGACCTGTTTAGCATTATCCCACGTTGAAGGGTCACCCCATGATGTCTGATCAGCATCATCAAGAGAGCTAAAAGCATTCATAAGAGACACTTGAGAAGCTACAGAGGTATTAGTCGTAGTCGACTTCAATCCTGGAACATCAGTAGAACCCAACTTGTTAACTGCTTTAGGAACATCCTTATTTATAACCCCTTTATAAGATCTAGAAGACTCACCCTTCTCCGGTTTCCTGTGCAAAAAGTTAGGTTTAGGCTTAGTAATTCGGATACCAGCCACAGGTTTAGCCACATATTCCTTAGCCTTTCCTTTCTTATTCTTCACCTCAACAAAGCCATCAGAATCTTTAATAGCAGCTGGAACCACTTCCTTAGGTCTGCAAGGGAACTGAGAAGTCGAGTGATCAAAAATCTGACAATCCGAACAGCAAGGTGACTTCCATTCATACTTAACCATAATAGTTTCCAACGCATGCCCGGACCCATCAATAAAAGGAAGAGCCACCAGCACCGACTCAAGCAGTTCCTTAGTCGACACGACTTCAATTAAAACCCTAGCATATTCATTTTTACCCCAAGGATCAACACACATATTACACATGTGGGAATCCAACATAATGGGACACCCTATATGCGTAGCAATAAACTAAGACCGATTTCAGAGTACATCGCTAGAGGCACATCGTGAAGCTTTACCCATATAGTCGCACTCTTCAACTCATCCTTCTAAATCCTCGAGGTACGAGTCCAGACATTAATAAACAAGGGCACAAAACGAATAAGCCATGGCCCTGTTTTAATAACCTTATGCATTCCTTCACCGAACCAAATTTGAAGAAGAAAAAACCATTCTTAAGCATCACACGCTCAAGACCAAACTTGGACCAAGTGTTTTTCACATACATTTCGACAATGGGGAACGCCAATCGTTTCCTAATGAAGTAACCATATAACGTGTTTTTGAAACTCGAACTAATCTCATTAGCCGCCTCCAATGGAAGTGTAACAGCAGCCCCTTGAACCACCTCATTCGATCTTAATTCAGAAACTTGAATAACCCGTTGAACAAGCTTGGTCTCCTTATTCAGAACTGACGCAAAAGACTGACCATTTTTTGGTGACGCAGCCACTACCTCAGTACTCGTGATCGAAAGTGTAATAGGAGGAGGAATAGGGCACTTCAACTCACTCCCAAGAACTGGTGAAGAAACTCTAGCTCCTTGACCAACTATGACCGCCTCACCGACCACCTCCTTCAATGGATTACACACATGCACAACCTCTTAAAACGTAATGTGACGTTCAACCTTACGCGTAGGCTTACCATCCTTACCCGTAATCTTATTTGAAAAATGAAAGAAAAAGTATAGGGCCACGGAGCTAGCTAGGAACCACGCTGTTTCATTAATGCTCATAAGCGTTTGAAATATCTCGAAACAAAACCTATTGCGATATGAAAAAGAAAAAATACATGGATGTTTATTGAGAGCTGACTGCAACTTTTAAGAAGTATCAAAGCGTAGATTATATCCTGGAAGGACTGCATCTTTGAATCTCACATCCCTTCCACAAGCGCCCTAAATCTACACCATCTTGGTCGCATATCCTGTATACGCCCTATCTTGTTACCTCGGTGACCTTGTAGGGCCCTACCCACCCTGGGTCTTTTGATAATGTGTTATACAGGCGTCATGATTCCCCAACGTGGTATATTAGCTCTGCCTTCCTGAATAGGGTGTGCTGGGATGCTACGTCTGGCTCTTCTATAGATTCCATACGCAAGTTAGAATTTCCTGCTCCTATCTCATGCTTCATCGCCATAGGCGGTGCATGTCCCTCATCGGTTACTTTGGCCATCATTTTCAGAGGCCCGTTCACTTTTTTACACATGGTTACGTGTAGGAATGCAGTTTTTTCTCACTGCACGAGACACCCTACAGCTGCCGTAAGGGTACCTACTCCCTGGTATAGGAACGCGGAAATCCCTTGACTACTCGACCCCCTACGCTGCGCGCTATATTGACGTTTTGGCTGAATCTTGCGAATCTGGCAGCGCTGGAATTTTAGTGGCATCTTCCGTGCATCTTTGTGCATTGTTGGCAAGTAATACCCTAAATGCACGATCTCATTGACCATAGTAACAGGCCCTGTCTGACACAATTTCTTATGCACATCTTTCAGAATGCTTCGTGCTTGGCGTTGTTCAATACACTCCAATGGTTGCTGTCGTGCAGAGTGCTTGTACAAAGTTCCGTTCTGGATCCGGAATTGCCTTGCGCTTCTACGAATCTATCTAGATCCTATAACATCATATAGGATTATTTGACTAGTTAAGTAGTTGAGTATCGGGGTTATCTATGTATGCCCCTTTTGTGACCCCCTAAGGCGAGTGCCCCCGCTATTATTCATTTATGTTTAATGAAGTCCACCAACATATGCTTGGGTGGATCCGCGCAACTAATAGATGCAATGCGGTTTATGGATTATGCCAATTCATTATGTTCTCCTGAGACCTCTCGTATTGTAAACTGGCCGAACGCCTGGGTCATCGATCTTATCCTTCGCGTGTATTCGATCAAGTCGTTCCCCATAGGTTCACTCTTCCCGGTATGTGATTCGCCAATAACAGGGAGTATACCCATGCTACTAAATTATCTTCGCCCATCTGCGAAGTCAACTTCTGTTTGTTCACTTTAATTTTTTGCGGTGTTAAAAAAACCCTTTGCTCTCTAATGGCTACCAAGTTATGCGTTTCCCTTCATTTCCTTAATTCAGTCTGTTAACTATTCCTATATTCGGCTGATTACATAACAAAGTGTATTTATTGGGATTTGTGGGTTTGCTATATTACATGATCCGGTGGTTTAGGTGGGTGGTGGAAAGTGGTGGTTGCCATGGTGGAGAGAGAGAGATAGAGGGTTGTGTGTGTAAAGAGAAAGAAAGAAAAGTTGTATTGAAAATGAAAAGAAAACACAAGTAACAACCCCTCCTTGGAAGCCTTGGAGGGGTATATATAGTCACTCACGCTACATACTATACATCGTTTCCTAGTCTAGTCCTTGCATGAGTGACTCTGATAACTAATGGGAATTCTTAAATGTCGTCACATAAATTGAATTTCCAACAATCTTCCCCCATGGGACGACGTGTATAATTCCTTACAATATTCTTCCTAACAAGTACATAATGATTAAGAACAAAAGCTTCCATGAAGCGTCCAATGCTGATGAAGTCTTCTGAGGCCTTTGACTTCAAGTCTTCACTTCAAAACGACTCATCTTTGTATTAACTTGTAGTATAAATATTGTAACGGCACGAGCTAACTAATACATATACTTCTGGTTAAGGAGAAGCTTCTGAATTAACTTCCCCCTAATTCATGCCACATAAACTTGTTGTAGAAGCTTTTAATAGCTTCCCCCTAAATTGGCAATCCTTATAAGCAAATCCATAGCTTTGAATAAAGCTTAGAATGATTAAGCGCACAACGGGATTTAACAAGCAAACCCCATCATATGAAATGATAATGTTTCTATGAGTGATTGAAAGTTTGGGGCACACCAAGTAGATCAACAACTTCTCTTCTAACGCTTGAATAATTCTTCTGAAATTTTCTTCCCCCTGAGAGTTCAAGTTATGCATACTAGAAAGAATCAAAACATTTCTTCCCCCACGTAGTTGAAGAAGGTAAACCAATCCTATGTATGAAGCTCAAATACTGAAGTAGACACTTTATCCCATTCATGAAGTTGACATCGTAACACCAGAGTCAATTAAGTCCCGGAAATGCACATATCTTCTTCGGAAGATGCACCAGACTCAATTAAGTCCCAGAAGTGCATATATCTCCATATAATATAATAATGATAAATAATTGCAACATCAAAACAATTAAACATCGAATCAGTAGTGTACCGTTTAGAGATTGATAACGCCACGAGTTAAAACACTGATTTTCTCTACGGTTATGACAAATGTCTTCCCGGAATGTCTTCAAATGAAAAGAAGGTATGAAGTTCATCACGTTTACTCATTGTGCGTTCAATATGTCTTCTTCTTCCCCCTTGATGGTTTCGAAACTCACAACCATCAATAAATCGTACGCACATGTACCTGAAATCTTGTGAAAATAATAAATAAGCTGAATTATATATTTGGCGAGAATCAGTTGTTGATAAAAATTCTCTACTCATAAACTCTCCATGGCCATCTTTACCAACCCCCTTGTCGGCAATTGGAAGTGACCACTGATAGAATGAACAAGATATATCAAACATGAAACTGAATAACAATCTTTCGATCTTGTGACTTAAGCTTGCACTATTATTGAATGAAGAACGGTGGAGAAATCTCTATGTACCCAATACATTACTGAAGAAGTATATAAGCACAACACCTCATGAAATTATCCACGTCGACTATGCGCGTGACACGGAGTACAATAATGTAACTCATTAATGTGATAGTTATCCGGGTCATCAACCAGCCACCCCGAACCCGGAAACCAGATAAACAAGTCTTCATTCTAAGATTAAGCACGAACAAGTTATCTTTCAAAGATAAGATAAGTGCACGCCTTCGAAAAATTCGTCTTCAACTTCAAATAAATAATACCCGATTAAACAATCCGTAGCCATTAAACTTCAAAATTAGCCGTTTTTCTTGGTCTCGTCAAATAAATTTTTCTCATTGTCACGTCTTTTTGTCTCGTCACTTTGCCACTTTGTCACGTCCCGATTATAAACAAAGTATATCTCAATACACAAATTTTATTCAAAATAAATAATTTTGAAATAAAAATTCGTGTATAGAGTGTATTAAAACACACGGCCCATCCAAACAATAGTGACTCATCCAAACTTGTCAGAGTTAGATTATGCTTGGCCCATCAATTCTTTATACCCGAATTTTAGGGATATAAAGCAATCCCTAATACATCTCACGTTAATCCTAGACCTAACCTCTTCCTAGTTTTGTCCGCCCCTAATTTTTCTTTAGTCCCCATCTGAGAAAAATGATTCATCGCCTCCTTTATTCTTTTTCATCAAGCCACCAACAAAACATAAATCTCATCTAATCTCATCATGCAACCCATCTCCAATCGTCACTCGATCCAAACAAATACACAATTCGATTTTCATTTGACTAAAACAAATATAACTCTCCTTTATCCATCAATCATGAAACCCACATGTAATTAGAATACTTTGAATCATCTCACCACGCGTGCAATGACCCCTTTAATTCATTTTTTGACAGTAAACAAGAGATCTTAACATATTTTTTTAGCCACATGTGAAATCAAGTAAAGTCACGAAGTGACAGCTCTAAAAGATCCGTTAAGGGTCTCGGGTAGGTGAATCTGTTATTGCATGTCAGTTTGTTTAATCGAATTAAAGAAAGATTGTAACAAAGTTGTTATAAATCTTCTTTATTTTTATATATTAATGACAGATCTATGATGTTTCTTATTCAGACCTATAAATCATTAAAAGATTTGTAATATAGGTTGAATATTTCTGAGATCATTATTAAGTAGTTGTTTGAGTCTAGAAAATGGAGAACATAACTAGGTGACGATGGGATGTAGATAGAGTCGGTGTTTGATGATATGAGACGTAGACTGATGACGGTTGATGTAGGTCTTGGAATGTTTTTTATACAACATGGTCTAAAGTATTTTGTTAAACTGTCCTTTTGATTTCTTTATCGCAATGACAAAAAAAATGAGGCCATCGCAGTCTATTTAAACCCATCGCAACAAAATAAATAAGGCCATCGCAGTCTGTTTAAACCCATCGCAACAAAATAAATAAGGCCATCGCAGTATAACTTTTTAAACCCATCGCAAGTCTAAAAATTAATTCCATCACAGTCCCATGTTAACCTTATGGATACCATCGCAGTGGTTCCATCGCAATGGTTCCATCGCAATGGTTCCATCGTAATGGTTCCATCGCAATGGTTCCATCGCAATGTTTCCATCGCAATGGTTCCATCGCAATGGTTCCATCGCAATGGTTCCATCGCCATGGTTCCATAGCAATGGTACCATCGCAACGACCCATCGCAGTCCAGCCATCGCAATCAATGCGATCTTATCCAAAAGTTGTCCTTTTTCCGTTTTTCCAGGAACTTGCTTTTTTGGGTATCATCTTCATCATCATATGCGTAAAAAGTTACCAGAATAAAATCCCTTTGACCATTCAATGTTTAGTAAAAATAAGATCGAATCCAGGAAAAGATGTTGACTTTTGACTATGATATCATATGACCGTGAACATTTATGACCCCAACATGAAAAAAGTATCAAAACTGATAAACCATGAAAACAAATATGAAATATTAGCATGAGAGACAAACTATGGACTGTTTGAGACAAAAAAATGAAGCCGTGAGACAAAATGATAATAGAATGATAAACCATGACAAAGCTGGGACAAAAAAATTATTATTAGAGTCGGACCAGAAAAAAATTTGACCACCAAAATCAATAACAAAAAAACACGACGATCCAAGGAATGAACCGTGGCTCTGATGCCAATTGTGCGTTTTCCATTTATGGATCCGGTGGTCTAGTAGGGTGGTAGATGGTGGTGGCTGCCATGGTGGAGAGAGAGATAGAGGGTTGTGTGTGTAAAGAGAAAGAAAGAAAAGTTGTATTGAAAATGAAAAGAAAACACAAGCAACAACCCTTCCTTGGAAGCCTTGGAGGGGTATATATAGTCACTCACGCTACATACTATACATCGTTTCCTAGTCTAGTCCTTGCATGAGTGACTATGATAACTAATGAGAATTCTTAAATGTCGTCACATAAAGTGAATTTCCAACAGGATTATATTCGTTTATTCCTATAAGTGATTTTGTTTGCCGATTTATTGCGCTTAGGGTTTAATAGATTGTTGTTCGACTTTGGGTTTCGTAGTTAGGCCATATTTGGGTTTTTTAATTGTGATTGCTACTGACGGGACCTACTCCCTCATTAATTCGTTAGATACTTGCTGAGTTAGGACTCGTTTGTGGTTATTGGATTCTTGTTATTAATGCTCATCATTGGAATTTATTATTGAGCTTTAATAGAGGTCGGTTAGGAGCTGGGACGACGTGGTGAATTGGAGCCCTAATTAGGGATTCGATTTTTTATTTTGGTTTTTTGTCTTCTACTGTATACGGTTTCGGGGATTTTGGGGTTGTGGGGTTGAGAGATGTCTACAAGTGATAGCTTCTGCTAGAAAAAAAGGAGGCAACGCCATAAAGTAAGTGAAGTTTCAAGCCTAAGCCAAGAAGGTACGAACGAAGTGACGGGCCCTTTTAGAGATAGGGGTGGCTTTCTTGTGGTACTTGTTATTGAAGGATTGATTTTAGTTGACTTTTAATTAGCACAAAGTGAAAATCAAAGTCTAAAGAGTGTTCGTTCCCAATCCTAGTACAAATCGGCTAGGGCTAGGTATTAGTATTCGGAAATGAAAGGTTGTACTAACTATTTACGGGTGCAGTGGTGTGGCTGAGCTTAAGGTTTCAACATTCTATCTTTTAGTAGTTCGAGAAAAAAAGGAGAACTAAAAAAAGAAAAATGCAAAAAAAACCTCCTTTTATTTTATATGAATCTCCTTATGATGAGTAGAGAATCATGTCTATGTGAAAATTCAACCCCGCTGGTTGTATGGGCGGGTTGTCCCTCGCTGCTGCGTTCTGTTAGGCTATGGATTACAGGAACAAATGTAGTTGAATGGAACATCAGGCGGGTTACACGTTGTGAGGCCTAACTTGGAGGGTTTCGCTGATCATGTTAGGAATATTGATGGTATAGTTGGTAAGGAAGGGGTACTAAGGCAAGCTATTCGTCAAGCGCAAGCGAAAGGGTTAACATCTTTCACTATGCAACCTACGGATGAGTTCAACAACATGACTGAGGTGAATTATTAATCAACTAATGTCAAAGTTGAGAGTGCTACTCCTAGCATTATGGTGCATCAACCAAGGGCAGATGCCAAGGTTGATAATTTATAGGAGTCATTCGTTACTAGCACTACGGTGCATCAGTCGAGGGCTGATGCCAAGGTTGATAATACTATGGAGAGTTTGGGTGCGAGCACTACGGTGCATCAATCGAGGATTGATGCCAAGGTTGATAATAATGTTCCTACGTTTGCTTCTATGGTTCAAGGCACACAGAGTAAAAAGGTTGTGAAAATTACTTAAATGAGAAGCAATGTGATAGTTGAAGGTGCAAGAGTGGTGTTACCTATGGCTGCAATGGAGGAAGTAAGTTCAAGATTTTCTAACATCTTGTATGGTTATCTTATTGGTAAAAGGATGGCTTTTCCGTTGGTGGAGAACTATGTTAAAAACACTTGGGCGAAATATGGTCTAAAACGTGTTCAATTGCATGAAGAATTTTTTCTGTTTCAATTTGATTCAAGGGATGGTATGGATAAAGTGTTAGAAAATGGACCATGGCTTATTCGACTTCTTCTGCTATTTCTTAACATTTGGACGTCGAACACTGTTTTGAAAAGGATGTAATTAAGCGTGCTCCATTATGGGTTAAGCTACACCATGTGCCTAACGTGGCATACTCGAAGGTGGGCTTAAGCTTACTCACGACACAGATTGGGAAGCCTATAATGTTAGATTCTTAGACATCTAACATGTGCATTAGTTCGTGGGGTCGTAATTTATATGTTAAAGCACTTGTTGAGGTATCGGCTAAACAAGAGTTGTTGGATTCTATTGTTATGGCTATTCCTCTTGGGGATGGTTCGGGTCATTCATTAGCTACTATTGATGTTGAGTATGAATAGACACTTCCCCGGTGTGAGACATGTAAGATTTTTTGTAAAACCCGCATGCTTTTACCATGAGTAGTACCCTTAAGATCGTACGTACTAGATTAAAACTTTCCTTTTATAGTATGATTATGTTCACGTGTTAGAATTTTACGTATTACGTACGTGTTAGAACACGATAAGTATTTATTACGTACGAACACACAATAATTATTTAAACAATAATTAATCACGAACATGCGATTATGAAATCATGAACGTCATTTAATCACGAGCTAATATTAATTACGTATATATATTTATTACGAACGCGAATAAATATATTAAGTCGCGGTTAATATTTAACGAGAACACATAAAACACGAACACGACTAAACACTAAAATAAATAGACCCGGAAAAATGTACGGGTACCCCATATGGGGCCCCTACGCGCGGCTACACCAAGAAGATGGGCCAAGCCCATCAAAATTTTACTAAGAAAGGGGTTAAGGTAAATTCTTATGTCACTTTTCAATTTACAGTAAAAACATCAAAAACCCTAAAAAGAGTTTTTCTCCTTCCTCCTTGCTCTCTCTTGGCCGCCGCATATTAACACAAGAAAGCGGGTGTTTGTTTGATTTTGATCTTGAATTTGGTGCAAGTGTTCGTGTGTGTTCATCCTCGTTTGATCCGCGCATTCGGTATACCTTTTTAATCCTTTTTCTTTTTGTTTTGATTTAATAAATTAAATAAGAACATGATGCTTTTAAAAAGCTAATTAAAAACATAAATCAAACATGTAAATGGTTAAGGGGTAAATCAAAATGGAGGATTTAGGGGTGTTTTGTTGTGACCGACGCCTAAACCGAACCCCAAGGGGGTCTCGGCTTGGCACATGGACCACCATCGAGACCTCAAGGTCTCGGTTTGGTGGTGTGGGTCCCACGGCAGCAACAAAAAGGGGGAAACCCCGAAGTGGTTCGGGGTATGGTGTTGATTACGGGTCCGGTTCATGGTTTCTAGTCACGATCCGGTTCATGGTTTATGTTAAGGATATGTTTTAATAATCATATGTTAAAAATTAAATTAATAAAATATGACATGATTAATTTAATAAAACATGACTTAGGTTATAATTTAATTATTAGATCATGGAATTTTAACCTAAGTAGTTATATTTTCTAGACTTTATAATTAATTAATTATTATAAATCATGGCTATAACTTATTAATTAACATGACTTAGGTTATATTATTAATAATTAATAATACATGTTTAACCTAAGTATTTAACTTTATTTAATTAAAAACATGATATATTTAATTAAATACTTTTAACCTATAGTTTATTTAAATTACATGTAATAATTAATAAACTATACCTTATATCATTATGACTTAGAAAAATAATCAGAAAACACTTAAGCTTATATACTTAGCTTATTTAACCAGCTTATATCTAATTATGAAAACTTTCTATTTTTTCGAAACTTATTTAATTAAGGCAGCTAATCTATTTATGGAAACTTTCTATTTTTAGAAACTTATCTATTTTAAGCAGTAATTCTATTTTTGGAAACTTTCTATTTTTGGAAACTTTCTATTTTTGAAAACTTTCTATGTTTGGAAACTTTCTATTTTTGGAAACTTTCTATTTTTGGTAACTTTCTATTTTTGGAAACTTCTATTTTAGGAAACCTGCTATTTTTAGAAAGTTACTTATTATTACACAGTAAGTATAATAATACATGAAATACAAGTAATACTTAATCAGAATAGACAGATTATAAGAGAAACACGGTTTAAAGATTAAAACAGTAAAACATGACATGAACGTATAAAATAATCTAAGACATGACATAAAATCAGTTACGTATTTAGTAATCAGATACTTATACACGTATGTATTTATGTAGCATTAGTGATACCGAAGTAGGACTCTCTTCAGTTCGTCTTCTCGTTCACTGAACATAAGGTACGGATTCCCGTCCTTTCAGTATGGACATTCTTTCCTTATTAGGATTCCCCGTATGCAGCCAACTGTTTTCCCTTAGTATAAGTTTATATGTTTGATTTGCTTATGTTTAATTTAGAATACCTATAGCCATATACATGCATGACCAGTTTCACCTAGTTATGGAGGTACCATAACCATAACACTAGAGGCACTGGTGTTATGACTTCCCCATGGCGGAGTGATTGCTCATGGCGTCCCTTCAGCTTTTGGCCATATTATTATATTTATCATGTGGGGCGTATGGGTGCATCCTAGTTACATGTTTTTCAGCAGATTACTCAGTGTGAATGTGGTGTGTGCCTTGCATCCTTCACAAGGAGCTGATCCCTCCTACCCAAACTAGTATATTAAATTAGAGGCAGCCCCTCTAATTTGCATGACGAGGTCACCCCTCCAAGTATTCATGCACGGTGGATTTTCATGACCTATATTGGCTAATGGTAGAATATGTTAAACAGTTTTTATAAGATAAACATAAGGCTTTTCAAACTATAAAACCAGTTTTACCAAGACTTAACCGGGTTATTCGGGACATAGTTTCTTCCGCTGTTATATGCTTATATGCTATTACTATTCATGCTTTATTGTGCATCCGTGCACTGAGCGTATTGCTCAGCCGTTTTCCTTTTCTATGTTCCCAAAACGGCAGGTACTCAGGGACGCTCGTAGACTTTAAGCGTACGTGCATATGGACTAGAAGATTTCTAGCCTTTCTTTACGTTATGCATTATATTTACTTTGATACTCTTGCCATGGACATTGTTTAGTCCTTTCATTTACAGTACTTATGTTTGTGTGTGATGAGCTTTACTTTTTGACTACCGATGTTTGATTCCGGTATTTTCCTTTTATGGTCATGTAATGTTTAGACATTTATCCTTGTATGCTTTGATGACACGCCATAATTACGCGTGACATTCCATTATCAAAATGGGGTGTTACAATTATGGTATCAGAGACAAGGCTTCGACCTGTAGGCTCTCAAAATATGACCTGTGATTAGTGGGTAGTCATTATGGTCTTCAAAGAACGGACAGTCGTTTTCATGCATTCATCATTTTTATGCATACATATATATATGTCATTGTCGCAGGTTTATGACTAAGTAATGGTTGGTACAGGACTGGCCCTGATAGCTGTGAAAACACCCATCCTTTTACCACTTAATTACAATAATAACCAAGCCAAAACGTGTATTTTATGTTGTAAATGTCAGAATTATGCGTGGTTTGTGTTTTTGTTGTGATTTAGGACCAAAACGTGAAAAGGGAGGAAAACACGGGCTTTCACGGGCTTTTATCGAAGAAAAAGACAAAAGACGAAGTCAAAAGATCAAGAGTGCAAACAGAACGGAAGTCCAAGGCCTATTCTGAAGATTTATCGAAGAACAAGTCTAAACACGGAAGTTTAATTAAGCCGAAGAACTCAAGTCTAATAAATGAAGAAATTATAAGACGAGTTTAAATTAATCCCGAGACAAAGTCGAAAAAGTCGAAGAACTTAACAGACGAAAAGACGTGAAGAAAGAAAGAAAGAAAAGAGCAACACAAGCATCCCCTCCTTTCCTATAAATACCCTTCATTTCACCACATGAAAGGGTGTTAGTCATTTAGGAGTAGGTAATTTTAGAGAGAGAAAGTGACAGTTTCTCTCACTAGGATCTTAATCTTTATCTTCCTTTGTTGTTTTTAATCAAATCTTTACTTTTGATAGCTTAATTCTTTTTTTAATCTTAATCTTATTCTACCTTTCTTAGTTTTTATCACTTTTTAATCCGAAAACTTTATGCTTTTTTGTCTAATTTTGATGTTTGATTTATCAAAAAGTTTATCTTATGGTTTTAATATAAGCTATTGTATAAATTAAGCTATAAGTTTGACAATCTTATTGGCTTATTTGGTATTTAGCTTATTTGTTTTTAAGTTTTCTTAAAAGCTTTATCTTCTTAAAGGTTTATTGTATAAAGTTTGCTTATTTTGTGTTTTTAAGAGTCTTTAAATTTTAGCTTATTAGCTTTTCTTAAACGTTTTTTGATTAGGTTTTTAGGAGTGTGCTTATTTGATTAATAGCTTATTAGATTTAGCTTATTTTATACATTCCTTTTACATCCCGGTCATCTTGATTGGAAAAGGGTTTTACATTCCTTTTATTCGTTCCTTTAACATTCCGATCATCTTGATTGAAAAAGGGTTTCACATTCCTTTTATACATTCCTTTTACATTTCGATCATCTTGATTGGAATAGGGTTTTACATTCCTTTTATACATTCCTTTTATACATTCATTTTACATTCCTTTCATCATTCCTTTTACATTCCTTTTAGCATTCCTTTCAGCATTCCTTTTACATTCCTTTCAGCATTCCTTTTACATTCCTTTCAGCATTCCTTTTACATTCCTTTCAGCATTCCTTATACATTCCTTTTACATTCCTTTCAGCATTCCTTTTCGCATTCCTTTCAGCATTCCTTTTACATTCCTTTTTACATTCCTTTTGCATTCCTTTTGCATTCCTTTTACATTCCTTTCAGCATTCCTTTCAGCATTCCTTTTACATTCCTTTCAGCATTCCTTTTACATTCCTTTCAGCATTCCTTTTACATTCCTTTTGCATTCCTTTTACATTCCTTTTAGCATTCCTTTCAACATTCCTTTTACATTCCTTTCAGCATTCCTTTTACATTCCTTTTACATTCCTTTCAGCATTCCTTTTACATTCCTTTCAGCATTCCTTTTACATTCCTTTTGCATTCCTTTTACATTCCTTTTAGCATTCCTTTTACATTCCTTTTACATTCCTTTCAGCATTCCTTTCAGCATTCCTTTTACATTCCTTTTTCATTTCTTTTACATTCCTTTCAGCATTCCTTTTACATTCCTTTTGCATTCCTTTTACATTCATTTCAGCATTCCTTTTACATTCCTTTTATGCATTCCAATCAGCATTCTGATTAGCAGCATTTTGACGGGTTTAATTTCTTGTTTTTACAAAGTTTTCAAGTTTTAGATTCATTTAGTGTTCAAGTATTTTTCTAATCTTGTCTTTAAGTTTTCAAACACTTATTATTAACTCGTTCTTTTAGTTTAATCTTTAAAGCTTTTAGTTTACTCAACGAAATTTACATATTTGCTTTTAGTTTAAAATAGATAACCAAACCATTTTATTTTTCCACCAAGAACAGTTGATTCACACTTTTAACCAGTAATCAATTCGAAAAGATCGGAGGAACGAAATTATTTTATACTTGGCTAAAAACCAGTTATTAGGCCCTATTTAGTCGCATGTGTTTTATCGAATCTTTTAAATTTGGGACCGACCCATAGGCGTCCCCTCGCCATGTCTTTTATTTTGAGTGAACTGACCATAGGCGTTCACTCTCGAGCATACAAAAGTTTTTATAAAACTGCATCATGCATTCATACACAAATTTTCTTGCATAAAATTTTTCTCTGGATTTATTGGTATAATTTTTTTTTTCATGTATATATATTCTATGTTTTGATCTGTTGATCATATGTTTTATGCTATACTGTTAGATGGTTCTCACACGCGAACAGGAACAACTCAATGCTGCAATCCAAGCTGCAATGCAAGCTTTGCTTCCTCAACTGAGGAACGACATTAGGGCTGAGGTTCAAGCTACCAACAATCAGCAGCATAACCAAGCACCTCCTCCTCCTCCAGCGACATTGGCAGTATGGCTGGAGAGATTCAACAAGCTCCGTCCTCGAGCTTTTGAGAAAACAGATAGCCCCAGTGATGCTGAAAGCTGGTTGGCTCACATCGAGAAGATTTTCAATGCTATGGGTTGTGACCCCATGTTCAAGGCGAGGTTGGCATGTTACCGGTTCGAAGGCGATGTGTTAAATTGGTGGTTAGCATTGATGCAGTCTAAGGGAGGTGACAAGTGGGTTGCTGGTTTAACTTGGGCTCAGTTCAAAGATAGGGTGATGGAGCAGTTCTTTCCCAAGGCTGAGCAAGACAAGCTCAAGAGGGAGTACCATGGGATCCGACAGAGAGCTGGGGACAATAGCAATGAGTTTATGCAGCGCTTTCTTCGCTTAGCTAGTTTCCTTGGTGAAGCAGCAAGTACTCATGAAGAGCAGGCACACCACTTTAGGTGGGCTCTTCGCACATCGGTCGCAAACAATCTGGTGTGTGATACGTTCACCACTGTAGCACAAGTGGTCGATGCGGTACGTAAGCTGGAGATGTTGCATGAGAGAGATGAGTTCGGGGAAGTTGAGAAACCCGACAAGAGGTAAACATTCGTATTCAGGCGGTGACCAATCCGTATTCTTTCCATATATGTCAATTATTCATCTCTTTAAAGTGTATCTTCCAGGCAGAAAACTGGGGACCGGTCTCAGCCGGCTACTCAGCAGCAGCCTCATCATCCCAAGGGAAACAGTCAGACTAACGACCGTTCTGCTACGGATAGACGTGGCGGTAATGATAATTACCATAACAACGCTGGACACTCCAACGGCAGCAGGTCCTAATACTTACGCATTTTTTTTCTTATGATTTCATGTTATAACTCATATTCTAACACTTTAGCAAAACTTCTACCAGGAACCATGGAAACGGTAGGGACCAGAACCAGAGAGGTTCACAGCCTAGCCGTCCAGCTATCACTGGTTTTCAATCTTACGATTATCCGCATTGTCCTTTATACCTTATTATCATGTCTTACGTAAAATGTTTTATCAGGTCCTCAGCCAGTCAGAGCACCTGCTGGAGGATATACTCATCCTCTTTGCTCTACTTGCCACCGTAGGCCCCCAGGGCCATGTCGTCGCAACACTAACGCATGCTTCAAGTGTGGTCTTCCTGGCCATAACATGAAGGATTACCGTAAGGGCGAGATGGAGGTCACATCAGAACATGCTGATACCAAGCCGCCTCCTACCACTGGGCGTGTCTACACGACATCTTGAGACCAGGCCAACAAGTCTACAGGTACCATCACTGGAATCTTGTATATGTATGGTCAAGCTGCGTGTGTTCTTTTCGATACGGGTGCTACTCACTCGGTCATTTCTACTGCTTATGCTAAGAACATTAGGATGCTCCCCGTGCCACTAGAGAATATATTTTCTATTTCCATGCCTTTGAGGGACTCTGTATTAATCACCCATGTATACAAGAGTCTTCCCCTAGAATTTAACGATAAGGATCGTCTTGTTGACGCACTTCCGCTGGACATGAATGAATTCGACATGATTTTGGGCATGGATTGGCTATCCAAGCATCATGCTACCATAGACTGCCATTCATATCGGGTTATCTTCGGTGATGTTAATGCACCAGAGTACATTCATAACGGGTTCGTACCCGGACGGTTTGTACAAATCATATCTACCCTGCAAGCGTGTGCACTACTATCACATGGCTGCGAGGGTTATCTAGCTACGGTTCACGACATGGATGCTGAATCTCCATCAATTCAGGATCAACCAATAGTGTCAGAATTCCAAGATGTATTTCCAGCAGAACTTCCGGGCATACCACCTGCACGAGAAGTGGAATTCAATATCGAGCTTAATCCAGGAGCAGAACCAATCTCCAAGGCTTCTTATCGCATGGGTCCCATAGAGCTGAAGGAGCTAAAGGATCAACTGCAAGAACTTCTAGAACGAGGTTTCATTCGACCGAGCGCATCTCCATGGGGCGTACCGGTCTTATTTGTTAAGAAGAAGGACGGCAGTATGCGTCTTTGCATAGACTATCGCGAGCTCAACAAGATTACTATCCGGAATAGGTATCCACTGCCGCGTATAGACGATCTGTTTGACCAACTCCAAGGGGACAAACACTTATCCAAGATTGATCTTAGGTCAGGCTATCATCAGCTACGGGTTAAGGAGCACGACATCGCCAAGACTGCTATTCGTACCCGCTATGGCCACTACGAATTTGTAGTTATGCCATTTGGCCTGACAAATGCTCCAGCAGTGTTCATGGACTTGATGAACATAATTTTCCATGAATTTCTGGACAAGTTCGTCATTGTCTTCATCGATGACATCCAGATTTTCTCAAAGTCCAAGGAGGAACACGAAGACCATCTTTGTACAGTACTATAGATTCTTCGTCAGAAACAGCTGTATGCTAAATTCTCCAAGTGTGAGTTCTGGTTAGACAAGGTGGCATTCTTAGGTCACATTGTATCAGCAGAAGGAATCACTATGGATCCAGCGAAGGTTGAGGCCATTACTAAGTGGCCGAGGCCGACATCAGCGACGGAAGTTTGCAGTTTCTTAGGCTTAGTTGGCTATTACCGTAGGTTCGTTGAGAACTTTTCCCGCTTAGCACTACCATTTACCAAACTGATGCGGAAAGGAGAGAAATTCGTCTGGGCTGAAGAACGAGAGAAGAGCTTTGAAGACCTGAAGCAGAAACTAGTATCTGCACCTATTCTTACTCTCCCATCTGGTACGGGTGGATTTCAAATCTACAGTGATGCATCGGGGAAGGGACTTGGTTGTGTTCTCATGCAACATGGGAAAGTGATCGCGTACGCTTCACGGCAACATAAGCCTTATGATGAAAATTACCCTACGCATGTCTTGGAACTTGTTGCAGTCGTGTTTGCATTGAAGATATGGAGGCACTACTTATATGGAGAATCATGTGACATTTTCACGGACCACAAGATCTTGAAGTATATCTTCACTCAACGTGAATTGAACATGAGGCAGAGGAGATGGTTAGAGATGTTGAAGGATTATGACATTAATCTACAGTATCATCCCGGAAAGGCAAATGTAGTAGCAGATGCTCTTAGCAGGAAGTCCGGAATGATCAACGACATTAAAATTGAGGTGGAAATCATAAGAGACTTCGAGCGACTAGACATCGAGATCATGTTACGTGGACAACACGGTTACTGGGCTAATCTTAGAGTAGAACCCGAGTTACTCTCTAGGATCAAGGAAGCTTAGAAAGATGATGGAGAAATCTGGGCGATTGTTCAGAATTTGGAGAAACAGACGGAATTCATAGTAGATGCATATGGTATCGTATGGCAGTGCACGAGTCTTTGGGTTCCTGATGATCAAGAACTCCGGGAAGCCTTGTTAGTTGAAGCTCATAGCTCCCCATTCTCTATACATCCTAGTTCGACTAAAATGTACCATGACATCAAGCAATACTTTTGGTGGAGTGGTATGAAACAGGATGTGGCCACTTACGTCTCCAAATGTCTTACTTGCCAGCAGGTTAAGATCGAGCATCAGCGATCTGGCGGTCTCCTTCAACCGTTAGATATTCCAGAGTGGAAGTGGGACAAAATCACCATGGATTTTGTTACTGGTCTTCCGCCTACCAAGAGGAAGCACGATTCAATTTGGGTTATCGTAGATTGACTTACCAAATTAGCTCATTTCTTACCGATCCGCAAGGAAGATCCGGTAAGTAAACTCGCCGATACGTATAAAAGAAAGATCATGAGACTCCACGGTGCTCCATCCAGCATCGTCTCAGACAGAGATCCTCGTTTCACTTCGTGATTTTGGAAGAGTCTGCAGAAAGCTTGGGGAACACAACTTAAGCTTAGCACGACTTTTCATCCTTAAAGGGACGGACAGTCGGAGAGAACAATTCAGACATTGGAAGACATGTTGAGGTCATGTGCGTTGGAATGGACCAATGAAAGGATCGCAGTAGCTACGAAGAAACTTCAGGAAGCACGGTCACGTCAGAAGAGTTACGCCGATAAGCATCGTAGGGACATACATTTTAACGTAGGAGATCAAGTCTTCCTTAAGGTTTCACCGGCACGTGGTGTTAGACGCTTCGGGATTAAAGGTAAGCTCACGTGTTAGAATTTTACGTATTGCATACGTGTTAGAACACGATAAGTATTTATTACGTACGAACACACAATAATTATGTAAACAATAATTAATCACGAACATGCGATCATGAAATCATGAACGTAATTTAATCACGAGCTAATATTAACTACGTATATATATTTATTACGAACACGAATAAGTATATTAATTCACGGTTAATATTTAACGAGAACACATAAAACACGAACACGAACGAACACTAAAATAAATAGACTCGGAAAAAGGTACTGGTACCCCATGTGGGGCCTCCTACCCGCGGCTACACCAAGAAGATGGGCCAAGCCCATCAAAATTTTACTAAGAAAGGGGTTAAGGTAAATTCTTATGTCACTTTTCACTTTACAGTAAAAAAATCAAAAACCCTAAAAAGAGTTTTTCTCCTTCCTCTTTGCTCTCTCTTGCCCGCCGCATATTAACACAAGAAAGGGGGTGTTTGTTTGATTTTGATCTTGAATTTGGTGCAAGTGTTCGTGTGTGTTCATCCTCGTTTGATCCACGCATTCGGTATACCTTTTTAATCCTTTTTCTTTTTGTTTTGATTTAATAAATTAAATAAGAACATGATGTTTTTAAAGAGCTAATTAAAAACCTAAATCAAACATGTAAATGGTTAAGGGGTAAATCAAAACGGAGGACTTAGGGGTGTTTTGTTGTGGCCCGCGCCTAAACCGAACCCCAAGGGGGTCTCGGCTTGGCACATGGACCACCACCGAGACCTCAAGGTCTTGGTTTGGTGGTGTGGGTCCTACGGCAGCACAAAAAGGGGGAAACCCCGAAGTGGTTCCGGGTATGGTGTTGATTACGGGTCCGGTTCATGGTTTCTAGTCACGATCCGGTTCATGGTTTATGATAAGGATATGTTTTAATAATCATATGTTAAAAATTAAATTATGACATGATTAATTTAATAAAACATGACTTAGGTTATAATTTAATTATTAGATCATGGAATTTTAACCTAAGTAGTTATATTTTTCTAGACTTTATAATTAATTAATTAGTAAAAACCATGGCTTTAATTAATTAATTAACATGACTTAGGTTATATTATTAATAATTAATAATACATGTTTAACCTAAGTATTTAACTTTATTTAATTAAAAACATGATATATTTAATTAAATACTTTTAACCTATAGTTTATTTAAATTACATGTAATAATTAATAAACTATACCTTATATCATTATGACTTAGAAAAATAATCAGAAAACACTTAAGCTTATATACTTAGCTTATTTAACCAGCTTATATCTAATTATGGAAACTTTCTATTTTTTAGAAACTTATTTAATTAAGGCAGCTAATATATTTATAGAAACTTTCTATTTTTAGAAACTTATCTATTTTAAGCAGTAATTCTATTTTTGGAAACTTTCTATTTTTGAAAACTTTCTATTTTTGGAAACTTTCTATTTTTGGAAACTTTATATTCTGGAAACTTTCAATTTTTTGAAACTTTTTATTTTTGGAAACTTTCTATTTTTGGAAACTTCTATTTTAGGAAACCTGCTATTTTTAGAAACTTACTTACTATTGGACAGTAAGTATAATAATACATGAAATACAAGTAATACTTAATCAGAATAGACAGATTATAAGATAAACACGGTTTAAAGCTTAAAACAGTAAAACATGACATGAACTTATAAAATAAGCTAAGACATGACATAAAACTAGTTACGTATTTAGTAATCAGATACTTATACACGTATGTATTTATGTAGCATTAGTGATACCGAAATAGGACTCTCTTCAGTTCATCTTCTCGTTCACTGGACAGAAGGTACAAATTCCCGTCCTTTCAGTATGGACATTCTTTCCTTATTAGGATTCTCCGTATGCAGTCAACTGTTTTCCCGTAGTATAAGTTTATATGTTTGATTTGCTTATGTTTAATTTAGAATACCTATCGCCATATACATGCATGACCAGTTTCATCTAGTTACGGAGGTACCATAACCATAACACCTAGAGGCACTGGTGTTATGACTTCCCCACGACGGAGTGATTGCTCGTGGCGTCCCTTCAGCTTTTGGCCATATTATTATATTTATCATGTGGGGCGTATGGGTGCATCCTAGTTACATGTTTTTCAGCAGATTACTCAGTGTGAATGTGGTGTGTGTCTTGCATCCTTCACAAGGAGCGGATCCCTCCTACCCAAACCTGTATATTAAATTAGAGGCAGCCTCTCTAATTTGCATGATGAGGTCACCCCTCCAAGTATTCATGCACGGTGGATTTTCATGACCTATATTGGCTAATGGTATAATATATTAAACAGTTTATATAAGATAAACATAAGGCTTTTCAAACTATAAAACCAGTTTTACCAAGACTTAACCGGGTTATTCGGGACTTAGTTTCTTCTGCTTTTATATGCTTATATGCTATTACTATTCATGCTTTATTGTACATCTGTGCACTGAGTTTCTTCTGCTTTAAGCGTACGTGCATATGGACTGGAAGCTTTCTAGCCTTTCTTTACTTTATGCATTATCTTTACTTTGATACTCTTGCCATGGACATTGTTTAGTCTTTTCATTTACAGTACTTATGTTTGTGTGTGATGAGCTTTACTTTTGGACAACCGATGTTTGATTCAGGTATTTTCCTTTTATGGTCATGTAATGTTTAGACATTTATCCTTGTATGCTTTGATGACACGCCATAATTATGCGTGACATTCCATTATCAAAATGGGGTGTTACATTTTTTATCACTGGAATGATATGTGTCCTAAGCATCCTAAGTAGGTGGGTACGGGCAAGAAGAAGGTTAATGATGAGGGCTTTCTAAAGGTAACTAGTAAAAGTAACAGCGGAAAACCTAGTGCGTCTAATGATGCTGGGTTTGTCGAAGTTACGAGGAGGAGAAACACAAATTATCGGTAACCTAGATATATTAATGGTGTTAGAATAGGGAAATCAGCTCCTAACTTTCAATACCGTCGAGGTTGAAAAAGGTTAATCATCTAAACATCCTAAACTAAATTCTAAGGTTCAGCAAGCGTCTTCTTCTGTTGGTAATAGTCTAAATACGAATGCGAGTAATGATAAAGGGTTAGCAGTGGGAAATAATTTTAGTGCACTTGATAACGAGGGAGATATCGATTAGGAGGATGCTCATGTGAAAGGTGGTACCGTAAATGAGAATGATAGTGAAGCGGACGAGGAGCTTGTTTTAGAGGGTCCTAATGCTCAGAATGTTACCATTTTGTTACCTACCTGGGCAAGCACTCCTGATGTGACAGTTTCTCATGATTAATATAGCTTCATGGAATATAATGGGTTTGAATTTCTCCCCTAAACAAAGTGAAGTTCGTCATGTGATTTCTGAGAATTGTTTATCTGTTTGTTCTATTTTAGAATCTCATGTGTCGGATTCGAATCTTATGTCTTTTTGTGCTCGTGTGTTTTGTCATTGGGATTGGACTTCTAGTGGAGGAATCTGTTCTAAGGTTGCTTGAATTATTCTTGTATAGAATCACAATGATGTTGATGTTGTGGTTATTAGCTGATGGTTGAAGTTTTACACTTGTTTAGAAAAACAAGGTAATTAGGGTAAGTATGACAAGTGATTTAGGAAAACCACAAGTAAATGACCCAAAAGTGAGTTCGTTATCAAGGAGGCTTGTGTGTTGTGTAAGAGATGATTAAGTGTTTGTGATTATATTGATGAGAAAAGAAAAATACAAAATAGAATAGAAAAGGATGACGGCTACGATTATGAATTAAACTAAGACGAAAAGTCGTGCACGTAAAACCATAAAAAGTGACTAAATTTAAAAATTACCCTAAAAATTCCTAGAAAATTGCAGTGAATCCTAAAAAATGTAAATAGAGTTTACAAAAAATAAAAAATCACTCAAACCTTTTATTTAATTAAATATTAATTCTTTAATGCTAATTAAAGCCCAAAAAATCAATTTAATTAACAAAAAGCCCAAAATGAGATTTTGTAACTTGTAAACCTCTAAAATGACTTAACTAAATTTAAAACCAGTTTTGAAAATTTTAAAATTTATTAAAACAATTTAAAAACAATTCAAAACTATTAAAACTTAAAATAATTCTAAAAATTAATCTAATGACAATAAAATTAATCTAAAAATTTTAAAATTCCTAACTTAACGTATTTAGACTAGAAAAATGAAAAACTTGCAAAAATCTAAAATTTATTTTTGAATAATAAAATATTAATAAAAATCCAAAATTTTAAAAAAATTTCTAAGAAGTTTCAAACTAGTTTATTTTAACCTAAATAAAACAGAAATGAACTTTAAATTACAAAATTACCCCTATTGGGCCTTCAAATGGGCCAAATACCCAAACAGTCCCTTAATGGGCTAAAATCAGGCCCAATAAGAAAAAGTCCACAGAAATGGCCCAAAAGCTTCGGTTAAGCTTAAAATCTGATTTTAAACACAATTTTCCAAAGGCCCAAAAGCTTAAAATGAGCTTAAGTTAGCTTATTTCAAAACAGCTTATTCTTAATGTGCTTTTGGCCCATTAAGCTATAAGTTGATGCCATAAGCTAAAATTTTACCCACGTCCTTCTCTTGACCTAGATAAGCTATTTGAAAAAATAAACTTGAATTAATCCCAAGGAATAAGCTTGAAATAAGCAAAAGCTTTCTACACAAAACGACAAAAAAGTCGTTTTCGAGTGCTAGGTTATTTCAAGAGCTGATTCAAGTTGCAATAAGTCACAAATAACTTAACTAAGCTTAATAATAAAAAATCTTTCAAGAAGCACCACTCAATAAGTTGGAATAAGCAATAAGCAATTTTGTAAAAGTCAAACTGTTTGGTTTTCTAGTCAAACTTAAAAGTCAAACCCTAATATGCTCTAGTTAAGTTCAATGGGTCAAATAAGGAAGATCTATCACAAAAATAAGTTGTTGGAAGTCCCAATAAGCTAGAATGGCTTATGAATAAGTTGTTTGATAAATAACACTAACAGTGGCTAGTAACAGGGGAAAGGAGTTTCCACTGCTTGACTTTCTTGACTTTTTGTCTTATGTGACTTTTTGTTGGATTCAAGTTAAGCAAAGGCACCCAAGTGATCAGTTAATCACAAGGAGTCAATAACAACAACAATATCACAAATTCACCAAGCCAATTAACACAGTTTAATCAAAAGATCCACAGACATGCACCAGATATGAACAATAGCAGTATGAACTCAATAAGCACTTTTAGCAAGAATAAGCCAGCCAAACTTCACCAAATGCATACACAAGCTAAAAATAATTCAAGTGAACATAAATAAACAGGTTTCATGCACTGATTCAAAGTTTAGATCAAGATTCAAGCCAATGAATGTTACTGATGAACAAAGAACAAGTAGTTTTGATACTTTGCTGATATACTTGACCACAAATCCAATTTCAAACCCTCAAATCTTCTTAACAGGTTATATAAGCTATGTTTAATCACTTGTTATCCCTAAGCATGCATACAAACTAAGTGTTACGAAAGTCTTAGGTCGAAACAAGCAGATTTCCAACGTTTATAGCACAATCAAGATTTTGATGTTTAAAAGCCAAGAACTTGCAGCAAATAGCACTCAACCAAGTATATATCAGATATGAGCAATAAACAACACTTTCCAATAACTCAAAAACACTTTGCAATCTTAAACAGGTTAACCCAAACACCCCTTAAGTTTTTTCAATCCAAGATTAACAAAGTAAAAGTGTGATTCAATGTTACCCAAGCCCAATGTAACACAATAACATCATTATCATGCAATATCAAGCAATTTTAAGCCACAAAAACAAAAAGAACAACAACAGAACACAAATTCACAAAGATCAAGTATTTTATCAGATTTTTGAGAAAAGGACTCAAACCTCATAAATGTACATCCACACTCGCGAATTTTTTAGTTTATGTGCCTAGCAAAACAAGGCACAAGCTTCCACAACAAAGCTGCTAAGATTCAACAACGTTAGAACACAAATATATAATACAGAAAGATGAAAAATGATTGACTAATGCAACCTTGTTCCCACTCCTTGATTATCCCCAAACCACAAGCTTACAACACCTTGATAATTGATGAGACTGCTTTTATACATAGTCTCATCTTCCAAATAGGGCTTAAAATGCATTAAATATCATCAAAATACCCAAATATATGCTTGTGTTTGTTGCTTGTGTATTTTAGGTACGGATATTGAGATAATGACAAAAGATCACAAGAATCATGCAAAAACGAACACGGGAAACGAAGCCGCACAATGAACCAAGCCCTAGTGAAGACTTTCCCAAGATCAACCCTTGAAGATTTGAAGAATTATGAAGAAGGGTCCTCCAATTATGAAGAATTGACACTTTATACCCTTGTATCCTCATAATTACAAGTTTGGTCCCTAAAGTTTGTCAAAATTACCAAAAGGGCCCTTAACTTTGAAGAATTGGCAAGTTTAGCCCCTCAACAAAGCTAAATTGTCAACCAATATCATCCACAAAGTCAAATATATCATGAAGTCCTTCAAAGTACAAGAAATGACAAGTTTGGTCCTTTGAAAAATCCAAAATTACCAAAAGGACCCTCAACTTTCAACAATTGGCAAAAATGGTCCCTCATTTATCAAGACTTGGCAATTTCAGTCCTCCAAGATGACAATCATACAAGTCAAGACCATCATCATTGAAGAAAATGCCAAACCAACCCTTGAAGAATTCAAATATGGCAAGAAATACCCCTGAATTCATGTTACAAAAGTTTATGGGCCAAAAATGTAAAAAGTCCAAAGTTGATACGGCTTAAATGGGCGCTGATAGGGTTTTGTTTGCAAATGACAAGAAGAAAGGAAGTGAGGGGTTAAAAGGGGCCAGACAATAAACTTACCTAGACCAACCAATGGGTGACACGTGCCCCACTACCACCTCTCCACCAATCACAATGCTCCCTGCTTCCACCTCACCATCCACTCACATTTATTTATTAAACTAATCCTAACAGATTAGTTTAAACTGGCGCTAAACACCCAATTTAAAAACCAAACGGATCAAGAACATGAATAGTGCATGTTTTAATCCGTTTGGTTTTTAAATTGGGTGTTTAGCGCCAGTTTAAACTAATCTGTTAGGATTAGTTTAATAAATAAATGTGAGTGGATGGTGAGGTGGAAGCAGGGAGCATTGTGATTGGTGGAGAGGTGGTAGTGGGGCACGTGTCACCCATTGGTTGGTCTAGGTAAGTTTATTGTGTGGCCCCTTTTAACCCCTCACTTCCTTTCTTCTTGTCATTTGCAAACAAAACCCTATCAGCGCCCATTTAAGCCGTATCAACTTTGGACTTTTTACATTTTTGGCCCATAAACTTTTGTAACATGAATTCAGGGGTATTTCTTGCCATATTTGAATTCTTCAAGGGTTGGTTTGGCATTTTCTTCAATGATGATGGTCTTGACTTGTATGATTGTCATCTTGGAGGACTGAAATTGCCAAGTCTTGATAAATGAGGGACCATTTTTGCCAATTGTTGAAAGTTGAGGGTCCTTTTGGTAATTTTGGATTTTTCAAAGGACCAAACTTGTCATTTCTTGTACTTTGAAGGACTTCATGATATATTTGACTTTGTGGATGATATTGGTTGACAATTTAGCTTTGTTGAGGGGCTAAACTTGCCAATTCTTCAAAGTTAAGGGCCCTTTTGGTAATTTTGACAAACTTTAGGGACCAAACTTGTAATTATGAGGATACAAGGGTATAAAGTGTCAATTCTTCATAATTGGAGGACCCTTCTTCATAATTCTTCAAATCTTCAAGGGTTGATCTTGGGAAAGTCTTCACTAGGGCTTGGTTCATTGTGCGGCTTCGTTTCCCGTGTTCGTTTTTGCATGATTCTTGTGATCTTTTGTCATTATCTCAATATCCGTACCTAAAATACACAAGCAACAAACACAAGCATATATTTGGGTATTTTGATGATATTTAATGCATTTTAAGCCCTATTTGGAAGATGAGACTATGTATAAAAGCAGTCTCATCACTCCCCCATACTAAACCATTGCCGTGCCCTCACGCAATGCTAGAATAAAGTATCAAAGCATCTCCAAAATTCATTTTATTCACTTTATTGGAATGATAAACTAGCTATACTACTACTATTACTACTACTTGTGTTATAGACATAATGTATGATTTTCATCGCAAAATGGGACGTTTAGGTTCATAGAATAAGAACACGTAAATGCTTCGTTAGAAATAATTTCGTCATCCTCGATTTTCACTCCAATTCCATGCTAAGCGTGCAACGAGATCATTGTCATTATAAGTTAGTAATGCTAACACTACTCATATGCCCTAATCACGTACTTATCCTCCCATTATTCCTAAGTTGTATCTCTTATATTTTATGATGTCTTGAATGTTTCACGAGGATACATTGTTTGACTTATGCGATAATAGAGATTTAGGTCTAAAAATAGAGTCCTAACGGTGTAATTAAGACCATCAAATCAATAACCCCTCCTAATAGACGACGATGTTAAAAAATAAAGTTGACAAGAAGAATCGATAAACACGGTTTTATAACGGTTTTGAACATGAGACTTATTACCAAGACTTTTATACGCCCCCTAACGGAAGGACCTTATTATCTTTGGTTTACCTCCATCTTTTATTCAACTTCGCCATGAAGCTTTTATTATGACTTCGGTCTTGCCTTGCCTTTTATTATCCTCCTCATCGGTGGTTTTATTAGCCAAAGACGTATATCCTCACGCTAAGGCGAATTTTGGATCTTTAAAGCTTCGAAGATTAAGGCTTGATTCACTTTCAATTTTTGCATAGATTTTTCGGCCTTGTGGGGCTTCAAATTGTTTGCTTGATTTAGGTGAGCACTTGAAATCTTATTATTGGGTGAAGCTTTCGATTATTAGGGTGCCAATACTTCAAAACCGTGACGCTGGCGATATCTTAATGTCTTCCCAATTTAATTACACGGAAGCTACTAGAAAAGACTAGAAACCCAACAATCCTAACTAAACCGCTAAGTCAATATTTATTAAGCAAAAAATATTTACATGCGAAGGGAGAATAAGCAAACAACGAGAACACATGAGTTTTTGAAAGAATACGAGTACTCTACGTTTAGCATAGTAACTTATAATTAACCCTATCATTTCTCGTCCTCATTTAAGAGACTTAGCCTAATGTGTAGTTAAGGAATCAAAGCTAAGTGCTCAACACGCACGGTCGAGTCAAAAATTACTCTTATTCTCGCCATCGGAAAATCTACATTCGTGTCTTCAAACACTTATAAAACATGAGAAAAATTTAAAATTTGGCCATTTTTAGCCTTATTTTGCAACAAAACGATAAACAAAACGATAAACTTTGGAAAGCGTGAAGGTTTGGCAAGGCAAGTATCTATTCACCCCCCCATACTAAAGTTAAACATTGTCCTCAATGTTTCGAGTCTAGGGGTGCAAACACCCCTATACTAGAGACGTAGTCGAATGCCTAATCTAGCATGGAAAGGGTTTAACCATTAAATTAATAGCCGTTTATGAAGTGTGCTAAAAACCTAAGGTTAGAACATCAAAGGATATATCATGGATATTTAGAAATGTCTCCAAAGCAAACGATCGAGTGCTCCCATAAAACGAACACGAGAGGCTCCAATCGTGAAGATCATGATCTAAAAACCACATATCACAAACAACCACGGAACAAAGGTTGGAAGGGCACAAATCCCCACACGTAAGCTACATTAGACTAAGAAAGCGATAATATGTACATAGGATAAGCATGGGACTCCCCCACGAGGCTCCTCGTTTTTGATTACCGAGTCATGAGCTCGACTCGATCCCCTCAACACTAATTATCATTGGGGAAGGTGACTTGGTCGAGGTAGTTCAAGGATGGAACTTCCCCACCGAAGTAGTGCTTCAACCTATGTCCATTCACCTTGAAGTTAGGACCATCATCTTGAGCTAGCTCGATGGTCCCATAAGGAAATACTTGAGTCACGGTGAATGGACCGGACCAACGGGATTTCAATTTACCGGAAAAGATTTTCAATCTTGAATTAAAAAGTAAAACTTGATCCCCAATGTTAAAAACCCGGTTTTTAATTTTTGAATCATGCAACTTTTTAGTTTTCTCTTTGTAAATCAATGAATTTTCATAAGCAATGTCCCTTAATTCATCCAATTCATTTAATTGCATTTTCCGGTGTTTCCCCGCGGTCTCCATGTCATCATTACAATGCTTTAGGGCCCAATAAGCCTTGTGTTCTAACTCGATAGGCAAATGACAATTCTTTCCATACACAAGCTTATAGGGAGTGCATCCAATGGGCGTCTTATGAGCGGTCCTAAAGGCCCATAAAGCATCGTCTAACTTATCCGACCAAGATTGTCGGTTTTCTCCCACGGATCTCTCCAAGATCCTCTTCAATGCTCGGTTTGAAACCTCGACTTGCCCACTCGTTTGTGGGTGATAAGCCGTAGAAAGACGATGTGTAACCCCATATTTCCTTAGAACCCTTTCAAATTGGTCATTACAAAAATGGGTTCCACGATCGCTTATGATAGCACGAGGGGTTCCAAACCTAGCAAACAAACTTTTCAAGAACTTGACTACCACACGAGCATCATTAGTGGGCAAGGCCTTCGCCTCCACCCACTTAGAAAGGTAGTCAACCGCAACGAGAATGTACTTATTACCACGAGATGATGGGAACGGCCCCATAAAGTCTATGCCCCAAACGTCAAAGATCTCACATACTTGAATGATATTTTGTGGCATTTCATCTTTTTGTGAGGCTTTTCCTTGTCGTTGGCATGAATCACAAGACTTCACAAGAATTTGTGCATCTCGGTAAATAGTAGGCCAAAAGAAGCCGGCATCAAACACCTTTTTAGCCGTGAGATTAGCACCGTGGTGACCACCCGTGGGTCCCTCATGGCAAGCTCTAAGGATGTTAGAAGCTTCGGTGCCAAATACACAACGTCGGATGATTTGATCCGCACAAGTTCGAAACAAGTAAGGGTCGTTCCAAAAGTAGAACTTGACATCACGAAAGAATTTTCGTTTTTCTTGAGTTGTCATACCCTTAACGATGAAGTTACCCGCATGGTAATTTGCAAAATCCGCAAACCATGGGGTAGAAGAATCAAGTTTAGAATTCACTAAACCAAGTGTCTCGAGCGGAAATGTTTCGGTGATTTCCTTAGGCTCGTAAACACTTTGGTGAGGATCTTCCAAACGAGAGAGATGATCGGCCGCTAGATTCTCGGCTCCTTTTTTGTCAACAATGGTGTGATCAAATTCTTGAAGGAGGAGAATCCAACGAAGTAATCTCGGCTTTGCATCTTGTTTAGCCATGAGATACTTGATAGCCGAATGGTCCGTATACACTATGCATTTCGTCAAGACGAGATAAGGTCGGAATTTCTCAAATGCATACACCACGGCAAGGAACTCCTTTTCCGTTGTAGTGTATTTAAGTTGAGCCTCGGTCATCGTCTTGCTAGCATAGTGGATAGGCAAGAAGTGCTTTTCATGACGTTGCCCCAAAACGGCCCCAATAGCGTAATCACTTGCATCACACATAAGTTCAAAGGGGAGGTTCCAATTTGGAGCAACAAGAATGGGAGCTTCGGTAAGTTTCCTTTTAAGGATCTCAAAGGCTCGTACACAATCTTCGTCAAAGACAAAACGTGCCTCTTTTTCAAGAAGATGTGTAATGGGTCGAGAAATCTTCGAGAAATCCTTGATGAATCGTCGATAAAAGCCCGCGTGGCCTAGGAAACTCCTAACTCCCTTGACGGTTTTGGGATGAGGTAATTTGGCGATGACGTCTACCTTAGCTTGATCTACCTCAATCCCCGCTTTCGAGACCTTGTGCCCTAAGACGATTCCACTTCTAACCATAAAATGACACTTTTCCCAATTGAGCACAAGGTTGGTTTCCTCACAACGTTTTAACATTCTCTCAAGGTTCGACAAACACGAAGTAAAGGAATCACCAAACACGGAAAAGTCATCCATGAAGACTTCCATCGTCTTCTCGATCATATCATGAAAAATAGCCATCATGCATCGTTGAAAAGTTCCCGGTGCATTGCAAAGTCCGAATGGCATTCTACGATAGGCAAACGTTCCATATGGACACGTAAACGTAGTTTTTTCTTGATCCCGAGGATCGATGGGAATTTGGAAGTAACCGGAAAAACCATCTAAAAAGCAATAGAAATCGTTTCCCGCAAGACGCTCCAACATTTGGTCCATGAAGGGCAAGGGAAAATGGTCTTTTCGAGTGGCTTCATTCAACTTACGATAGTCAATGCACACTCTCCATCCGGTCACGAGTCTTGTGGGAATTAACTCGTTGGCATCGTTTGGCACAACGGTCATCCCTCCCTTTTTAGGGACACAATGAATAGGACTCACCCAAGGGCTATCGGATATAGGGTAAATCATTCCCGCGTCAAGGAGTTTAAGGACCTCCTTTTTGATGACATCGTGAATTTTGGGGTTTACCCTCCTTTGACTTTGGATTGTTGGCTTGAAATCTTCCTCCATTAAGATTTTGTGGGTACAAAATTTGGGATCGATTCCCTTAATGTCGGATAACTTCCACGCAATCGCCCCTTTGTGGTCCTTAAGAACATCGACAAGTGCGGTTTTTTCATCATTCGAAAGTTCCTTCGCAATAATAACCGGCAACTTGTCGTCCTCCTCCAAATAGACATACTCGAGGTGAGGAGGTAGATCTTTCAACTCGAGAATAGGTGGTTCCTCAAGTGAAGATTTGGGCTCGATACTCATAACCTCCTCGGGTGGAGGAAATGGGAAATCGTTGAGAAAATCCTTGATAATCGAGAAGTCCTCATAGTTGTCGAGGTCTTCGTCACAAGTACATGGAACATCGAATTCTTCCAACGTAAAACCACCACCTTCGAAAGGAGTGAAGGTTGGTGTCGAATTATCAAGAATAGGATCTAACATAGTGGGATTGCCACTAGTTTCTTCATCACCAAAACCTAGAACTTCTTGTGAAAATTCCTCGCAAACCACGTCGATCATATCAACGAGGTTTATGGTTGCAACGGAATAAACATGAGAAATTTGAGAGTTTTGAGTTGCGTTTATAACAAGTTCCTCGTCGTTGAAACGTAAGGTGATCTTTCTAGCATGCACATCAATCAAAGCCATAGACGTATCTAAAAACGAACGACCTAAAATAAGAGGAACTTGAGGATCCGTGGGGATGTCGACAACAATGAAGTCTACGGGATAGTAGAACTTCCCCACTTTCACAAAAACGTCTTCCGCCAAACCACATGCAAGAATCGTGGAACGATCGGCCAACTCAATAGACATTCGTGAAGGAGTAAGATTAGGAAGATTGAGCGACTTGTAGATTGCAAGTGGCATCAAGTTAATGCTAGCACCAAGATCGGCCAAGGCGAAGCATTCTTCCATGTCTTGGATTGCACAAGGGATCAAAAATTTACCGGGATCACCGACTTTTTGAGGTATGCGATTAAGATAAACCGACGAACAACTAGACTTTTGGTGTAATTTTTCCTTGTTGTTCAACATACTCTTAAAGTTAGCGGCAAATCGAGGTATCGTGACCAAGGCATCGGCGAAACTCACATTAAAGTGCAAATCACGAAACATTTTCATAAAAAGCTCAAATTGGTAGTTGTCGCGCTCTTGTCGTTTCTCCTTCCTAAGTCTCGATGGGTAAGGCAAGGGTGGTGTGGGTTGAGGCATAGGCATAGCCTTTGGAATCTCGGGTTCCAATGATGGTAATGGGTCAACCGTAGGTGTGGCATGAGCGGTACTTTGTGGGCTTGAAATATGCTCCTTTTCGACCACCACATCGGGCTCTTCCTCAATTGCTTCCTCCGTAGGAGCAATTGGTTGAGGAATCGGCTCCTTAAGTGTCTTACCACTACGTGTGGTAATCACTTTCATCTCACCCTTAGGGTTGGATATGGTGTTACTAGGAAGACCACTTGACGACGGTTTACACATTATTGCCTCAAACATAGACGAGATTTTATCTTCAAAATTAGATTGCCTCAATACGGCTTCGGTTTGCCTTTTCTCGGCCTTAAGCATCTCTTGTTTAATCTCATGTTGCCCTTGTTCCATCTTTTGTTGGTTTTGTTGCAACCTAGTGACATTTCCTTCCATCTTGTTGGTGTGGATTTTAAGTTCATTAGCTAACTCATTTTTCAACTCTTTTTTCAAGTCGTTTTTGAACTCGGATCTTAGGCTAATTATTTCTCTTTGAATGTTGTCAAACCTAGCATCATTACCACTAGCATATTCAACAAACTCACTTGGAAGATCTTTCAATGTTTGCAAACTCTTGTTGTTATTTTGAAAATCATTTTTGTTTGAAACTTGATTATTAGCCCCTTGATTCCCATAATTTCCCTTGTTGTAATTGTTCTTAAAACCAACTTGATTGTTGCGATAGTTGTTAGCATTTTGATTTGATCCAAAACCCGGTGGAGTCATTTGATTAGAGCGGGAAACTTGACCGTTTTGGTTGTAATTTCCCGTGGCCGCAAAGGCACTCGAAGTGTTACCACCGTTGGTAATGCACTCGGAGAAATCATGACCTCCACCACAATACATGCAAGAAACCTCAACCGCTTTAACCGTAGCGGGAGCACTTGGTTCACCAACTTTAAACTCAATCAAAAGTCCTTTCAACTTATCAAAAATCTTGTTTTCCAAGTTCGCCTCAATTTGGCAAGCATCGATGGTATTAGACAAAGAAGGTGAAGCCGAAGACGAAGCCTTACGAACACTAGACGTGCTACGAGGACTATACACCTTAGATCTATTCTCAATTATCACCAAAGCTTCCTCAACCGTTTTACACAAAAAATTACCACCCGCGGCGGCATTCAAATAATCCCTTTCATGATCATTAAGTCCATTGTAAAACGTGTCAATTTGATGCAAATCGGAAAAACCGTGATGAGGACATTCATGTAACATTTCCTTAAACCTATTCCAAGCCGTTGAAAAACTTTCATTAAATTCTTGTGAAAACTTTGAAATCTCGTTTTTCAAGTGCGTAGTCTTAGAGGGCGGAAAAAATTGGTTCACAAACTTAGACACGAGATCCTTCCACGTCAATATAGAATTGGGTGGCTCTTTCTCTAACCAAATTTTTGCGGGCCCCGCTAAGGAATACGGAAAAAGCATCATCTTAATCGAGTCGTTAGACACATCCTTAAACTTGCAAGTAGCTGTAAGACGATTGAATTGGCGGATATGGTTGTGAGGATTGTCCTTCTCATCACCACGGAATTTGTTGTTTTGAATCATGGACAACAAACCCGTCTTAACCTCAAAATTCTCCGCAAGGATAGCGGGAATTACAATAGCCTCTCCATAACCCTCGGTGGGTGCTTGAAGTAACTCCATCATAGTTCGATTCGCCATGGTTGGTGCTTCTCTTACAATGGGTTCGTCAATAGGAGACTCCTCACTAGAATTGTTTGGAGTGATGGATTTGTTTTTTCGTTTACGAGCACGTCTTGCTTGATTTCGAGTTAGCATAAACGTCACGTACAACGAGGGGATGAGCAAAGAAGATTCTTTTTGGTGTTTTGTATTTTTTCAATTTTTTTTTTTGGTTTTTGATTGTATTGACCTTTTTGGAACTTGGTGAAATGTATTAGGTAGACAATGAGTCCACAAATCTCCTCACTAATCAAATCTCTTGATTAACGAAGCCTCAAAGAATGAAAACGAACACGTGGAGTGAACGCCTTCGATGACTTTAGAACGATGGTGGAACACCAAATCGTTCAAGAGGGTTTAATCAAATTGAAACCAAGAAAAATATATATGATACTTAGTAATACTTTGGGCGGCAAAACCCTCGATTCACTCTCACAATCAAATACTCACAAGCAAGCGGGGAAACGAGGCGGCGCGAAGCACTTAAGAGCCTTTTTCCTTAGGATATATTTTATAATATCCGCCTTATACCCACCTTATAGTTTGTATTTTCAAGATTAAGCTTCACGAAAGTATTTATCTATTTTTGCCTTTTTCTTTGGTTTGAGATTCGAATACAATGATTGGGTAATGACCTCCCAAGTCAAGGTTGTGATTGCTCACGTATTTGGAGTACTTGTGTATTTATTGTTCTACGTATACAATATAGTAATAATATTCACACAAAAACCGAAAAACGATAATACGTATTAGTAGGGTGCTACTAATACAAATACTAATTATGGTTAGTATAAAAACAACAATGCCAAATCAAAACACAACACGCCTCCCCGGCAGCGGCGCCAAAATGATGTTGAGCTTTTGCTACCCTTTTAGGAAAAAGAGGCAACAAAGTAGGGCAAGTGAGCACGACGATTTAGGAAAACCGTGTGTGAATGACCCAATTAAGTTCGTTCTCAAGGAGGCTAGTGTGTTATGTGTGTAATGACTTGGAATAATTTGTGATTATATTTGAGAAAAGAAAAATAGGAAGGGGAATAGAAGAGAATTACGGTTATGAAGACGGATTAAACTAAGTCTAAAAAGGCGTACACGTAAAGTCGTAAAAACCACCAAAAAAATTGAAATTTAACCCTAAAAATTCCTAAAAATCACCAAAAATCCTTAATAATAATCTAAGAGTTTACAAAGAATCAAAACTTGCAAAAACCTTTTAATTAATTAGATAATGACTTTTTAATGCTAATTAAAGCCCTAAAAATCAAAATTAATTATTAAAAAGCCCTAAACAAGATTTTCATGTTTGTAAACCTCAAGAACACTCTAATTAAGCTAAAAACTATTTTTCAAAATTTTAAAACCAATTAAAACTATTTTTAAATAATTAAAAACTCCTAAAATCAATTAAATCTTAAATTAATTATACCAAATAATTAAAAGACCTAAAAAATATTTAGAAAGTTGCAAAAATCCTAATTAAGTATTTAGAACCTAGGAAAAATATAAAAACCTAGAAAATCAGACTTTTAATTTTTAATAATAAAATAATATTAAAATAATATTAAAAATCCAAAAATTATAAAAAATTCTAAAAACTTGCAAACTAGCTTAATTTAACCTAAATAACTCAGAAATGAAAGTGAAATTACCTAAATACCCCTATTGGGCCTAGAAAATGGGCCAAACCCAAAACAGTCCCTTATTGGGCTTAATTAAGGCCCAATAAGAAAAAGTGCTCAAAATAAGCTCAAAAAGCATAGGTTGACTCAAAATTTGATTTTAAACAACTTTTTCCAAAGGCCCAAAAGCTGAAAATGTGAAATAAGCTAACTTATATTAAGCAGCTTATTCTTAATGGGCTTTTTGGCCCATTAAGCTATAAGCTGATGCCATAAGCTAAAATGTAACACACAACCTTCTTTTGACCTAACAAAGACTTCTAAAAAAAGAAATTTCAAATAAGACCACTCAATAAGCCAGAAACAAGTCAACAACTTATTCACAAAACGACAAAATAGTCGTTTTTATGATCTAGACCACCTCAGAAGCTGATTCAAGTTGCAAAATGTTTCTTTTGACAAAACTAAGCTTAAAAACCAAAGAACTTTCAAATAAGCACACTCAATAAGCTGGAAAATCAAATAAGCACTTATCTTAAAAGTCAAACAAGTTGGTTTTCTAGTGGAAAGTCAAAGTCAAAGTCTGATAAGTTCCAGTTCACTTAAATGGGTCAAATAATGAAGATCTATTACAAAAAATAAGTTGTTGCAAGTCAGAATAAGCTAGAATAGCTTATTGATAAGCTGATGATAAAATTGCACTAGCAGGGGCTAGTTTTGGATGTTGAGCAGTGGGAACTTTTCCCACTGCTTGACTATTTTGACTTGTTGTCTTTAGTGACTTTTTCTTGGATTCAGTTTTCACAAAGGCACCCAATTGATCTTTGGATCAAAAGGAGTCAATAACAAGCAAAATAACACAATCACAAATAGCCAATTGATACAGTTTAATCAATTTATCACCAGATATAGCACAGACATGAACAATGAGCAGTTTAGCATTCAAGAGCAATTTTAGCACACATCAGCCAACCAAATTCAACCAAATGCACACACAAGCTATAATAAACTCCAATAAGCAAGTCTAAACAGGTTTCATGCACTGGTTCAAAGTATTAAGCAAGATCCAAGCTATAAAGGTTACTGATGAACACTACACATGCAGGTTTATACTTTTGCTGATGTATTTGACACACAAGCCAATTTCAACACCTCAAATCTTTCAAACAGGTTAAGTTAACTTTGTTTAAACCACTTTTATCCCTAAGCATGCATACACACTAAGTGTTCCCAAAATCCTAGGTCTAAACAAGCAGAAACAAGGTCTTAATAGCAGATTGATCAATTCAAGTGTTCAAACCCAATAACTTGCAGCAAAACACTCTCAAACAAAGGTATATCAGATACAAAGCACAAACAACACTTTCTCTTAACACAAAATCAGATTACAAGCATAAATCAGTAGACCCAAACACCCCTTTAAGTTTTTCAAATCAAGATTTTCAAAAGCAAAACAAGATTTCAGGCCATCCAAGCATCAATTAACACTCTAACAAGTCTAAATAACAGATTCAAGCAAGAACAAGCCACAAAATTCACAAGAACAACAGTTTCATACAAATATCACCAAAAATCACTTTTTAAGCAGATTTGGAGATTAAGTAAGCAAACCTCATGGATGTACATCCACACCCACGAATTTTGAGCTTATGTGCTAGCAAGAACAAGCACAAGCTTCCACAAAAGCCTGCTAAGATTCAACAAGGGTTAAGCACAATAACATGTAAAATCAGAAACTTGGAAAAATCTTGATTGATGCAAACTTGTTACCCCACACTTGATTATCCCCAAGTTATAAGCCTCACCACACCTTAACCAACTCAGTTAGGATGCTGTGATCAGCCCTATAGCCCAAGAATTCCAAGATTGGAACAAGACTTAGCAAAATATCAAGAAAATGAGGAAAATATGCAAACTTGTGCACACTCCTCTTTTGAAAACAGGTTTTAAACTTCAAAAACAGTAAGCTAAGAACATAAACAACAGAATAAAGGTGGCACTTGGTCTTTCTTCAAAGTACTTAACTCAAATTCATTAAACTGAAAAAGGATTTACAAGACTTTGAACAAAGGAAAAACCAAAAGCAGGAGCAAATGAAATGAACTAGACCCTTTATATAGAGGGTGTACAAGGTCCTAGCAAGCTGCAAAACGTGTAAACCCTAATGCTAAAGTCCCAAAAATGCCCTTGAGGTCTTTGTCTTCTTCTTGAATCATGTGACTTGTTTTTGGAGTTATGTAGGAGCTGGCAAGTGTAAAGTTGATCCAAGGGTGTGTATGAAGCTTAAAAAGTAAGCACAAGTCTCAAACGTTGGATTGCTGGTTGGTTTTTGTTTGGACGTGAGAAGTGGGGCAGGGGAAGGTTGGTATACTCACATGCATGAGAGTGATGGGAGTTTAGGGGTTGGGTTGTGTTTATGATTAGCTTAATCATAAATCTGGAGCAGATTAGTGTCTAATTACAAGCCATTAATGAAAACCCAATTTGGATCAAGAACATGAATAGTGCATGTTTTAATCCGTTTGGTTTTTAAATTGGGTGTTTAGCGCCAGTTTAAACTAATCTGTTAGGATTAGTTTAATAAATAAATGTGAGTGGATGGTGAGGTGGAAGCAGGGAGCATTGTGATTGGTGGAGAGGTGGTAGTGGGGCACGTGTCACCCATTGGTTGGTCTAGGTAAGTTTATTGTCTGGCCCCTTTTAACCCCTCACTTCCTTTCTTCTTGTCATTTGCAAACAAAACCCTATCAGCGCCCATTTAAGCCGTATCAACTTTGGACTTTTTACATTTTTGGCCCATAAACTTTTGTAACATGAATTCAGGGGTATTTCTTGCCATATTTGAATTCTTCAAGGGTTGGTTTGGCATTTTCTTTAATGATGATGGTCTTGACTTGTATGATTGTCATCTTGGAGGACTGAAATTGCCAAGTCTTGATAAATGAGGGACCATTTTTGCCAATTGTTGAAAGTTGAGGGTCCTTTTGGTAATTTTGGATTTTTCAAAGGACCAAACTTGTCATTTCTTGTACTTTGAAGGACTTCATGATATATTTGACTTTGTGGATGATATTGGTTGACAATTTAGCTTTGTTGAGGGGCTAAACTTGCCAATTCTTCAAAGTTAAGGGCCCTTTTGGTAATTTTGACAAACTTTAGGGACCAAACTTGTAATTATGAGGATACAAGGGTATAAAGTGTCAATTCTTCATAATTGGAGGACCCTTCTTCATAATTCTTCAAATCTTCAAGGGTTGATCTTGGGAAAGTTTTCACTAGGGCTTGGTTCATTGTGCGGCTTCGTTTCCCGTGTTTGTTTTTGCATGATTCTTGTGATCTTTTGTCATTATCTCAATATCCGTACCTAAAATACACAAGCAACAAACACAAGCATATATTTGGGTATTTTGATGATATTTAATGCATTTTAAGCCCTATTTGGAAGATGAGACTATGTATAAAAGCAGTCTCATCAATAATCTTCTTATCAGGGTGCTATAATCACTTGCAATCCAAAAATTCCAAGGGTTTGAACCAAGAACTTAGCAAAATATCAAGATTTGGAAAATTATGCAATTTCTTGCACAATGTTTAAAAACAGGTTTTGAAACTTCAAAATCACAAAAATGAAACATAAACAAGCATAGAATAAGATTGGCACTTGGATTTCATCAGCAATATCAAACACTTTTTCATTAAAATTCAACAAGGATTTACAGATTTGTGAAATAGGAAAAACCAAGAGTAGGGCTCAATGTTGCAACCCTAATGCCTTTTATAGGCTACATTTTTTCTAGAAAAGCAATAAAAACGTAAACCCTAATGTGTAGAAGTTCCTGAACTTCCCTTGTGAATTTTGAATTTTGTTGACTGAATTTGGGATTGAAGTTGTTACATGTGACAATGTTTGTTGTTTTGTGATCCCACACGTCCAAATGTGCTTAGGTATGAAGAATTGCTTGTGGGACGTTGATCTTCTGGCAATTCTTGTCCTCTTCTAAAAAGTAGCAACAAGGGTGGTTCATATGACCATTTGGGTGAGGTGGCAACAAAGTTATGAGTTGGGTTATGATTAGGGAAAGCTTAATCACAAATCTGGAGAAAATTGGGGTCTAATTACAAGTAATTAGTGAATGCCCAATTTTGTTCATACGGTGAATAGTGCTAAGTTTGATCTAATTTTGGGTTTAAAAGATGTGTTAGGAGCCAATTAATAAACTAATAAAAGATTAGTTAAAGTCTGGTGTGAGTGGGAAGTGACGTGGGATAATGGTGCGTTTTCATTGGTTGAGAGGGTGAGTGGGATAGGTGTCATGCAATGGTTGGCCTAGGTAACTTCTCTTGTCTGCCAGCTTTAGTCCCTTGTTTCTTCCATTCCTTTCACTTTGTGTTAAATAGCACAAAAACTGAATTTCTTTGTTAATGAAGTTTTAGTTTTCACACTTTTGCCCCAAATAGTTTTGCAAAGTAATTTTAGGGGTATTTTTTGCCATTTGATGATTCTTGAAGGGTTGTTTTGGCATATTATTCAAATTTTATGGTCTTGACTTGTATGATTGACTTCTTGGAGGACTAATATTGACAAGTCTTCATTTTCTAGGTACCATTCTTCTCAATTCTTCAAAGTGGAGGGCCCTTTTTGTAAATTTGACAAACTTTAAGGACCAAACTTGTAATTATGAATAAACAAGGGTTTAAAGTGTCAATTCTTCAATATTGGAGGACCCTTCTTGTATAATCTTCAATTCTTCAAGGGTTATTCTTTGAAAATCAACACTAGGGCTTGGTTCATTGTGCGGCTTTGTTTCCCGTGTTCGTTTTTGCTTGTTTCTTGTGATCTTTTGTCATTTTCTCAATATCCGTACCCAAAATACACATGTAACAAACACAAGCATATATTTGGCCTTTTTCATGATATTTAATGCATTTTAATCCCATTTTAGACGATGAGACTATGTATAAAAGCAGTCTCATCACTCCCCCATACTAAACCATTGTCGTGCCCTCACGCAATGCTAGAATAAAGTATCGTAGCATCTCCAAATTTCATTTTTATGCACCTTTAATGAATGATAAACTAGCTACACTACTACTATTACTACTACTTGTGTTTTAGACATAATGTATGATTTTCATCGCAAAATGGGACGTTTAGGTTCATAGAACAAGAACACGTGAATGCTTCGTCAGAAATAATTTCGTCGTCCTCGATTTTCACCCCAATTCCATGCTAAGCATTCAACGAGATCATTTTCATTATAAGTTAGTAATGCTAACACTACTCATATGACCTAATCACGTACTTATCCTCCCATTTTCCTAAGTTGTATCTCTTATATTTTATTTTTGTCTTGAATGTTCATGAGGATACATTGTTTGACTTATGCAATGATAGAGATTTAGGTCTAAAAGTAGAGTCATAACGGTGTAACCAAGACCATCGAATTAATAACCCCTCCTAATAGACAACGATGTCAAAAAATTAAGTCAACAAGAAGGATCGATGAACACTGTTTTATAACGGTTTTGAACATGAGACTTATTACCAAGACTTTTATACGCCCCCTACCGGATGGGCCTTATTATCATAGGTTTACCTCCATCTTTTATTCAACTTCGCCATGAAGCTTTTATTATGACTTCGGTCTTGCCTTGCCTTTTATTTAACCTCGCCATGAGGTGTTTATTATGGCCAACGACGTATATCCTCACGGTAAAAGCGAATTTTGGATCTTTAAAGCTTCAAAGATTAAGGCATATTCACTTTCAATTTCGCATAGATTTTTCGGCCTTGTGAGCTTCAAATTGTTTGCTTGATATAGGTGAGCACTTGAAATCTTATTATTAGGTGAAGCTTTCGATTATTCGGGTTGCCAATACTTCAAAACTGTGACGCTGGCGATACCTTAATATCTTCCCAATTTAATTACATGGAAGCTACAAGAAAAGACTAGAAACCAACAATCAAGACTAAACCGCTAAGGAATCGAAGCTAAGTGCTCAACACGCACGATCGAGTAAAAAATTACTCTTATTCTCGCCATCAGAAAACCTACATTCGTGTCTTCAAACACTTATAAAACATCAGAAGTTATAAAAGTTGGCCATTTTTAGCCTTATTTTGCAACAAAACGATAAACACAAAGATAAACTTTAGAAAGCGTGAAGGTTTGGCAAGGCAAGTATCTATTCACCCCCATACTAAAGTTAAACATTGTCCTCAATGTTTCAATTCTAAGGGTTGGAAACCCCCATACTAGAGACGTAGTCGAATGCATAATCTAACATGGAAAGGGTGTAACCGTTAAATTTAAAGTCGTTTATGAAGTGTGCTAAAAACCTAAGGTTAGAACATAAAAGGATAGATCATGGATATTGAGAAATTCTTCAAAGCAAATGATCGAGTGCTCCCATAAAACAAACACGAGAGGCTCCAGTCGTGATGATCATCTAAAAACCACAATGCACAAACAACCACGGAACAAATGTTGGAAGAGCACAAATCCCCTCACGTTGCTACATTAGAAAGCGATAATATGTACATAGGATAAGCATGGGACTCGCCCACGAGGCACCTCTTTTTTGATTACCGAGTCATGAGCTCGACTCGCTCCCCTCAATACTAATTATCATTGGGGAAGGTGATTTGGTTGAGGTATTTCAAAGAGGGAACTTCCCCTCCAAAGTAGTGCTTCAACCTATGTCCATTCACCTTGAAATTAGGGCCATCATTTTGAGCTAGCTCGATGGTCCCATAAGGAAAAACTTGGGTAACGGTGAAGGGACCGGACCATCGGGATTTCAACTTGCTAGAAAATATTTCAAACGTGAGTTAAAAAGCAACACTTGATCTCCAATTTTAAAAACCCGATTTTTTATTTTTGAGTTATGAAACTTTTTAGTTTTTTATTTGTAAATTAATGAATTTTCATAAGCAATGTCTCTCAATTCATCTAATTCAATCAAATGTATTTTCTGGTGTTTTCCCACGGTCTCAATATCATCATTACAATGCTTAAGGGCCCAATACGCTTTGTGTTCGAGTTCAATTGGCAAGTGATAATTCTTCCCATACATAAGCTTATAAGGAGTGAACCCGATGGGCGTCTTAAGAGCGGTCCGAAAGGCCCATAAAGCATCGTCCAACTTATCCGACCAAGATTGTCGGTTCTCTCTTATCGATCTATCCAAGATCCTCTTCAACGCTCGGTTTGAAACCTTGACTTGCCCACTCGTTTGTGGGTGATAAGCCGTATAAAGCCGATGTGTAACCCCATATTTCCTTAGGACCCTTTCTAATTTGTCGTTACAAAATTGGGTTCCACGGTCGCTTATGATCGCACGAGGGGTTCTAAACCGAGAAAACAAGCTTTTCAAAAACTTGACGACCACACGAGCATCGTTCGTGGGAAAAGCCTTAGCTTCCACCGACTTAGATAGGTAGTCAACGGCGATAACGATGTACTTATTACCACGAGATGATGGGAACGTCCCCATAAAATCAATTCCCTAATCATCAAAGATCTCACACACTTGGATGATATTTTGTGGCATTTCATCGTTTTGTGAGGGTTTTCTTTGTCGTTGGCATAAGTCACACGACTTCACAAGTGCATGTGCATCTCGGTAAATAGTAGGACAAAAGAAACCGGCATCAAAGACCTTCTTAGCCGTGAGATTAGCACCGTGGTGACCACCCGTGGGCCCCTCGTGACAAGCTCGAAGGATATTAGAAGCTTCGGTTCCAAAGACACAACGTCGAATAGTTTGATCCACACAAGTCCAAAAGAGATAAGGGTCGTTCCAAAAGTAGACCTTGCCGTCACGAAATATTTTCGTTTTTGTTGAGTCGTCATACCCTTAATGATGAAGTTCCCCGCATGGTAATTTGCGATGTCCGCAAACCATGGGGTGGATGAATCAAGCTTAGAATTCACTACACCAAGTGTCTCGAGAGGAAATGTTTTGGTGATTTCCTTTGGCTCGTAAACACTTTGGTGAGGATCTTCCAAACGAGAATGATGATCGGCCGCTAGATTCTCGGCTCCTTTTTTGTCAAGGATTTCGACATCAAATTCTTGTAGGAGGAGAATCCAACGAAGTAATCTTAGATTTTCATCTTGTTTAGCCATGAGATACTTGATAGCCGAGTGATCCGTATACACTATGCATCGAGTCAAGACGGGGTAAGGTCAGAATCTCTCAAAAGCATATACCATGGCAAGGAATTCCTTTTCGGTTGTAGTGTATTCCAATTGAGCCTCGGTCATCATCTTGCTAGCATAGTGAATAGGCAAGAAGTGTTTTTCATGACGTTTCCCCAAAACACATGAGCTCAAAGGGGAGGTTCCAATTGGGAGCAACAAGAAGGGGAGCTTCGGTAAGTTTCCTCTTGGATTTCAAAGGCTCGTACACAATCTTCGTTAAAGACAAAAGGTGCATCTTTTTCAAGGAGATGTGTAATAGGTCGAGATATCTTTGAAAAGTCCTTGATGAATCGACGATAAAAGCCCGCGACCTAGGAAACCGCTAACTCCCTTAACGGTTTTGGGATGAGGTAATTTGGCGATGACGTCTACCTTAGCTTTGTCTACCTCAATCCCCGCTTTCGAAACCTTGTGCCCTAAGACGATTCCTTCCTTAACCATAAAATGACCTTTTTCCCAATTAAGTACAAGGTTGGTTTCCTCACAACGTTTTAACATTCTCTCAAGATTAGACTAACACGAAGTGAACGAACAACCAAACACAGAATAATCATCCATAAAGACTTCCATCGTCTTCTCGATCATGTCATGAAAAATAGCCATCATGCACCTTTGAAAGGTTCCCGGTGCATTGCAAAGTCCGAATGGCATTCTACGATAGGCAAACGTTCCATATGGACACATAAACGTAGTTTTTTCTTGATCATGAGGATCGATGAGGATTTGGAAGTAACCGGAAAAACCATCTAAAAAGCAGTAGAAACCCGCAAGACGCTCCAACATTTGGTCCATGAAGGGCAAGGGAAAATGGTCTTTACGAGTGGCATCATTCAATTTACGATAGTCGATACACACCCTCCAACCGGTCACGAGTCGAGTTGGAATTAACTCGTTGGCATCGTTTGGCACAACGGTCATTCCTCCCTTCTTAGGGACACAATGAATAGGACTCACCCAAGGGCTATCAGAAATAGGGTAAATCATTCCCGCGTCAAGGAGTTTAAGGACTTCCTTTTTGATGACGTCGTGAATTTTAGGGTTCACCCTCCTTTGACATTGGTTTGTGGGTTTGTAGTCTTCTTCCATTAAGATTTTGTGGGTACAAAATTTGGGATCGATCCCCTTAATGTCGGATAATTTCCACGCAATTTCCCTTTTGTGATCCTTTAGAACATCGACAAGTGCGGTTTTTTCATCATTCGAAAGATCTTTTGCAATAATAACCGGCAACTTGTCGTCCTCCTCCAAAAATACATATTCAAGATGAGGAGGTAAATCTTTCAACTCGAGGACTGGTGGATCCTCAATTGATGATTTGGGCTCGATACTCATAACCTCCTCGGGTGGAGGAAATGGGAAATCGTTAAGAAAATCATTGATAATCGAGAAGTCCTCATCGTTGTCGAGGTCTTCGTCACAAGTACGTGGAATATCAAATTCTTCCAACGTAAAACCACCACCTTCAAATGGAGTGAAGGTTGGTGTCGAATTATCAAGAATGGTATCAAGCATAGTGGGATTACCACTATTTTCATCATCACCAAAACCTAAAACATCTTGTGAGATTCCTCACAAACAGCGTCGATCATATCAACGAGGTTTATGGTCACGACGGAATAAACATGGGATATTGGAGAATTTAGAGTTGCGTTTATAACAAGTTCCTCGTCGTTGAAACGTAAGGTGATCTTTCTAGCATGCACATCAATTAAAGCCATAGACGTATCCAAAAACGAACGACCTAAAATAAGAAGAACATGAGGATCTGTGGGAATATCGACACCGACAAAGTCTACCGGGTAATAGAACTTTCCCACTTTTACAAAAACGTCTTCGGCCAATACACATGCGGGAATAGTGGATAAATCGGCCAATTCGATAGAATTAGTGAAGGAGTAAGATTAGGAAGATTAAGCGATTTGAAGATTGCAAGTGGCATCAAGTTAATACTAGCACCAAGATCGGCCAAGGCATAGCATTCTTCCATATCTTGGATTGCACATGGAATCAAGAATTTACCGGGATAACCGACTTATTGAGGTATGCGGTTAAGATAAACCGATGAACAACTAGACAATTGTTGCAATTTCTGCTTGTTGTTCAACATACTCTTAAAGTTAGCGGAAAATCGAGGCATCATGACCAAAGCATCGGCAAAACTCACATTAAAATGCACGTCACGAAACATTTTCATAAAAAGCTCAATTTGGTAATTGTCACGCTCTTGACTGTTTCTCATTTCTAAGTCTCGATGGATAGGGCAAAGGTGGTGTGGGTTGAGGCATAGGCATAGCCTTTGGAATCTCGGGTTCCAAATGTGGTAATGGGTCAACCGTAGGTGTGGCATGAGCGGTACTTCGTGGGATTGGGACATGCTCCTTTTCGACCACCACCTCGGGTTCTTCCTCAATTTCCTCCACCGTTGAAGTAATTGGTTGAGGAGTCAGTTCCTTAAGTGTCTTACCACTTCGTGTGGTAATCACTTTCATCACTCCCTTAGGGTTCGATATGGTGTTGTTAGGAAGACTCGAAGACGTTTTACACATTATAGCCTCAAACATGGATGAAATTTTATCCTCAAACATAGATTGCCTCTTCTCGGCCTTAATCATCTCTTGTTTTATTTCATGTTTCCCTTGTTCCAATTTTTGTTGGTTTTGTTGTAACCTAGTTACATTTCCCTCCATCTTGTTGGTGTGGATCTTAAGCTCATTTGCTAACTCATTTTTCAACTCTTTTTTTAAGTCATTCTTAAACTCGGATCTTAGGCTAATGATATCTCTTTGAATATTATCAAACCTAGCATCATTTCCATTTGCGTATTCAACAAATTCATTTGGAAGATCTTTCAAAGTTTGCAAACCCTTGTTGTTGTTTTGAAAATCATTGTTTTGATTTTTGTTTGAAACTTGATTGTTACTAGCCCCTTGATTCCCATAGTTGTTCCCTTTGTAATTGTTTTTTAAACCAACTTAATTGTTTCGATAGTTGTTGTTAGCATTTTGATTGGGAGCAAAACCCGGTGGAGTCATTTGATTAGAGCGGGTAACTTGACCGTTTTGGTTGTAAGTTCTCGTGGCCGCGTAGGCACTCGAAGTGTTACCACCGTTGGTAATGCACTCGGAGAAATCATGACCTCCACCACAATACATACATGAAACCTCAACCGCTTCAGCCTAGCAGGAGCACTTTGTTCACCAACTTTGAATTCAATTAAAAGACCTTTAAGCTTATCAAAGATTTTGTTTCCAAGTTCGCCTCAATTTGGCAAGCATCGATGGTATTGGAAAATGAAGGTGAAGCCGAAGACGAAGCCTTACGAAAACCGATGTGTTACGAGGACTATACACCTTAGATCTATTATCAATTATCAACAACGCTTCCTCAACCGTTTTACAAAAACGTTACCACCCGCGGCGACATTAAGATAATCTCTCTCATGATCATTCAATCCATTGTAAAACGTGTCAATTTGATGCAAGTAGGAAAAACCTTGATGAGGACACTCATGTAACATTTCCTTAAACCGATTCCAAGTCATAGAAAAACTCTCATTAAATTCTTGTGAAAATTTTGAAATCTCGTTTTTCAAATGCGTAGCCTTAGAGGGCGGGAAAAATTGGTTCACAAACTTTGAAACGAGATCCTTCCACGTCAATATAGAATTGGGTGGCTCTTTCTCTAACCAAATTTTAGCGGGCCCCGCTAAGGAATACGGAAAAAAGCATCATCTTAATCGAATCATTAGCAACATCCTTAAATTTGCAAGTGGCGGTAAGACGATTGAATTGGCGGATATGGTTGTGCGGGTTGTCCTTTTCATAACCACGGAATTTGTTGTTCTGGATCATCGACAACAAACCCGTTTTCACTTCAAAATTCTCCGCAAGGATAGCGGGAATCACAATAGCCTCTCCATAACCCTCGGTGGGTGCTTGAAGTAACTCCATCATAGTTCGATTCGCCATGGTTGGTTCTTCTTCTACGATAGGTTCGTCAACAGGAGACTCCTCACAAGAAAGGGTAGGTGTGGTCTCCTTTCGGTTTTTTCGTTTACGTGCACGTCTTGCTTGATTACGAGTAAGCATAAACGTCGCGTACAACATGGGGATGAGCAAAGAAGATTCTTTTTGGTGTTTTTGATTTTTCCAATTTTTTTGTGGTTTTTGATTGTTTTTACCTTTTATTTGGATTTTGGTGATTGTATTAAGTAGACAAAAATCTACAAATCTCTCCCTTAATCAAATCTCTTGATTAAAGGAGCCTCAAGGAATGAAAACGATCACGTGAAGTGAACGCCTTCGATGACTTTAGAACGTTAGTGGAACACCAAAACGTTCAAGAGGGTTTAATCAAATGAAACCAAGAAAATATATATGATACACAGATAATACTTTGGTTGGCAAACCCTCGATTAGCCCTTTTTATCTAAACACGCACAAGCAAGCGGAAAAACGAGGCGACGCGAAGGACTTAAGAGCCTTTTTCCTTAGGGTATATTTTATAATACCCGCCTTATACCCACCTTATAGTTTGTGTTTGTCAAAATTAAGCTTCACGAAAGTAATTATCTATTTTGCCTTTTTTCTTGTTTGAGATTCGAATACAATGATCGAGTGATGAAATCCCGAATCAAGGTTGTGCTTTCACACTTTTGGAGTACTTGTGAATTTATTGTTCTACGCATACAATACAGTAATATATACACAAAAAACGAAAACCGATAATACGTATTAGTAGAGTGCTACTAATAGAAATAGATATTATGGCTAATATAAAAACAAAAATTGTTCAAATCAAAACACAACACGCCTCCCCGGCAGAAACGCCAAAAATGATGGTTGAAGTTTTACACATGTTTAGGAAAACAAGGTAATTAGGGTAAGTATGACAAGTGATTTAGGAAAACCACAAGTAAATGACCCAAAAGTGAGTTCGTTCTCAAGGAGGCTTGTGTGTTGTTTAAAGAGATGATTAAGTGTTCTGATTATATTGATGAGAAAAGAAAAATAGAAAAGAGAATAGAAAAGGATGACGGTTACGATTATGAATTAAATTAAGACGAAAAGTCGTGCACGTAAAACTGTAAAAAGTGACTAAATTTAAAAATTACCCTAAAAATTCCTAGAAAATTGCAATAAATCCAAAAAAATGTAATTAGAGTTTACAAAAAATCAAAAAGCACTCAAACCTTTTATTTAATTAAATATTAATTTTTTAATGCTAATTAAAGCCCAAAAAATCAATTTAACTAACAAAAAGCCCAAAATGAGATTTTTTAACTTGTAAACCTCTAAAATGACTCAACTAAATTTAAAACCATTTTTGAAAATTTTAAAATTAATTAAAACTATTTAAAAACAATTAAAAACTATTAAAACTTAAAATAATTCTAAAAATTTATCTAATGACAATAAAATTTAAAAATTTTAAAATTCCCAACTTAATGTATTTAGACTAGGAAAAATGAAAAACTTGCAAAAATCTAAAATTTAATTTTTAATAATAAAATATTAATAAAAATCCAAAATTTATAAAAAAATCTAAAAAGTTGCAAACTAGTTTATTTTAACCTAAATAAAACAGAAATGAACTTGAAATTAGAAAATTACCCCTATTGGGCCTTCAAACTGGCCAAATACCCAAACAGTCCCTTAATGGGCTAAAATCAGGCCCAATAAGAAAAACTCCACAGAAATGGCCCAAAAGCTCCAGTTAAGCTTAAAATCTGATTTTAAACACAATTTTCCAAAGGCCTAAAAGCTGAAAATGAGCTTAAATTAGCTTATTTCAAAACAGCGCTTATTCTTAATGGGCTTTTTGGCCCATTAAGCTATAAGCTGATGCCATAAGCTAAAATTTTACCCACGTCCTTCTCTTGACCTGGATAAGCTATTTGCAAAATGAAACTTGAAATAATCCCAAGGAATAAGCCTGAAATAAGCAAAAGCTTTATACATAAAACCACAAAATAGTCGTTTTCGAGTTCTAGGCTATTTCAAGAGATGATTCAAGTTGCAATAAGTCACAAATAACTTAATTAAGCTTAATAATAAAAAATCTTTCAAAAAGCACCACTCAATAAGCAAGAATAAGAAATAAGCAATTTTATAAAAGTCAAACTGTTTGGTTTACAAGTCAAACTTAAAAGTCAAACCCTAATATGCTCCAATTAAGTTCAATGGGTCAAATAAGGAAGATCTATCACAAAAAATAAGTTGTTGCAAGTCCCAATAAGCTAGAATGGCTTATGAATAAGCTATTTGATAAATAACACTAACAGTGGATAGTAACAGGGGAAAGGAGTTCCCACTGCTTGACTTTTTGTCTTATGTGACTTTTTGTTGGATTCAAGTTAAGCAAAGGCACCCAAATGATCAGTTAATCACAAGGAGTCAATAACAACAACAATATCGCAACTTCACCAAGCCAATTAACACAGTTTAATCAAAAGATCCACAGACATGCACCAGATATGAACAATAGCAGTTATGAACTCAATAAGCACTCTTAGCAAGAATAAGCCAGCCAAACTTCACCAAATGCATACACAAGCTATAAATAATTCAAATGAACATAAATAAACAGGTTTCATGCACTAATTCAGAGATTAGATCAAGATTTAAGCCAATGAATGTTACTGATGAACAAAGAACAAGCAGTTTTGATACTTTGTTAATATACTTGACCACAAATCCAATTTCAAACCCTCAAATCTTCTTAACAGGTTATATAAGCTATGTTTAATCACTTGTTATCCCTAAGCATGCATACAAACTAAGTGTTATAAAAGTCATAGGTCAAAACAAGCAGATTTCCAACTTTTATAGCACAATCAAGATTTTGATGTTTAAAAGCCAAGAACTTGCAGCAAATTGCACTCAACCAAGTATATATCAGATATGAGAAATAAACAACACTTTCCAATAACTCAAAAACACTTTGCAAACTTAAAGAGGTTAACCCAAACACCCCTTAACTTTTTTCAATCCTAGATTAACAAAGTAAAAGTGTGATTCAGTGTTACCCAAGCCCAATCTAACACAATAACATCATTATCATGCAGTATCAAGCAATATTAAGCCACAAAAACAACAAGAACAATAGCAGAACACAAATTCACAAAGATCAAGTATTTTATCATATTTTTGAGAAAAAGACTCAAACCTCATGAATGTACATCCACACTCACGAATTTTTGAGCTTATGTGCCTAGCAAAACAAGGCACAAGCTTCCACAATAAAGCTGCTAAGATTCAACAAGGTTAGAACACAAATATATAAAACAGAAAGATGAAAAATGCTTGATTAATGCAACCTTGTTCCCACTCCTTGATTATCCCCAAACCAAAAGCTTACAACACCTTGATAATCTTCTTATCAGGGTGCTATAATCACTTGCAATCCAAAAATTCTAAGGGTTTGAACCAAGAACTTAGCAAAATATCAAGATTTGGAAAATTATGCAATTTATTGCACAATGTTTAAAAACAGGTTTTGAAACTTCAAAATCACAAAAATGAAACATAAACAAGAATAGAATAAGATTGGCACTTGGATTTCATCAGCAATATCAAACACTTTTTCATTAAAATGAAACAAGGATTTACAGATTTGTGAAATAGGAAAAACCAAGAGCAGGGCTCAATGTTGCAACCCTAATGCCTTTTATAGGCTACATTTGTTCTAGAATATCAATAAAAACGTAAACCCTAATGTGTAGAAGTTTCTGAAATGCCCTTGTGAAATTTTAATTTTGTTGACTGAATTTAGGATTGAAGCTGTTACATATGACAATGTTTGTTGTTTTGTGATCCCACATGTCCAAATGTGCTTAGGTATGAAGCATTGCTTGTGGGACGTTGATCTTCTGGAAATTCTTGTCCTCTTCCAAAAAGTAGTAGCGAGGGTGGTTCATGTGACCATTTGGGTGAGGTGGCAACAAAGTTATGAGCTGGGTTATGATTAGGGAAAGCTTAATCACAAATCTGGAGAAGATTGGGGTCTAATTACAAGTAATTAGTGAATGCCCAATTTTGTTCATATGGTGAATAGTGCTAAGTTTGATCTGATTTTGAGTTTAAAATATGTGTTAGGCTCCAATTAATAAACTGATCAAAGATTAGTTAAAGTCGGGTGTGAGTGGGAAGTGACATGGGAGAATGGTGGGTTTTTATTGGTTGAGAGGGTAAGTGGGACAAGTGTCATGCAATGGTTGGCCTAGGTAACTTCTCTTGTCTTCCAGCTTTAGTCCTTTGTTTCTTCCATTCCTTTCACTTTATGTTAAATAACACAAAAACTTAATTCCTTTGTTAATGAAGTTTCAGTTTTCACACTTTTGCCCCAAATAGTTTTGCAAACTAATTTCAGGGGGTATTTCTTGCCATTTGATGATTCTCGAAGGGTTGTTTCGGCATTTTCTTCAAATTTTATGGTCTTGAGTTGTATGATTGACTTTTTGGAGGACTAATATTTACAAGTCTTCATTTTTGAGGGACCATTCTTGCCAATTCTTCAAAGTGGAGGGACCTTTTTGTAAATTTGACAAACTTTAAGGACCAAACTTGTAATTATGAATAAACAAGGGTTTAAAGTGTCAATTCTTCAATATTGGAGGACCCTTCTTGTATAATCTTCAATTCTTCAAGGGTTATTCTTGAAAAATCAACACTAGGGCTTGGTTCATTGTGTGGCTTCGTTTCCCGTGTTCGTTTTTGCTTGTTTCTTGTGATCTTTTGTCATTTTCTCAATATCCGTACCTAAAATACACATGTAACAAGCACATGTATATATTTGTCCTTTTTCATGATATTTAATGCATTTTAAGCCCATTTTGGACGATGAGACTATGTATAAAAGCAGTCTCATCATTAGCCTTGATGATCAAGCTATGCATACACATGTGTGGTTAAAACTGGAACGGAAGGATTTATTTTGCTCGTTTGTTTATGCTCATAACTGTATACCCATCGGCGTAGTCTTTGGAGTAATCTTGGTTTGCATAAGGTGTTTGGTCGGGAGAGACCTTGGTATTTACTTGGTGACTTTAATGCCATTTTTAACCTTGGTGAGACAACTGTTGGTTCCTCTAATATTGATATTTCTATTGGAGAGTTTCAGGATTGTGCTGAGAATATTGAGATGTCGGACGTTCAACGCGTGGGGTTACAATTTATATGGAACCGGAAACCGCAAAGTAACAATGGTTTACTTCGAAAAATCGATCGTGTTATGGCTAATTTGGAATTTGGTGACTCGTTTGTGGGATTGCATGCTATATTTAAGCCGTACAGAATTTATCATCATGCACCGGCTGTTCTTAATATTCTTACTATTACTAAACCAAAACTGGGGCCGTTTAAATTCTTTAATATTTTGACTCAACATTCTCGGTTCAAGGATGTAGTGGTTGAGGGCTGGTCTCAGCATGTTAGTGGGTTTGATATGTTTAAAGTTAACCAGAAATTGAAACGATTGAAAAGGCCGTTTCATAAGCTATTGATTGATAAGGGTAATATTCATGATAATGTAACGATGCTGCGAGAGAATCTTTATAAAATACAAGCTGATTTGGACCACTACCCTAATAATGGTGAGTTGAAGGAATTGAAGGCCACTACTGTAGGTGCGTTTAATGAGGAGTTGCTTGTGGAGGAAAAATTTCTGAAACAAAAATCTAAGATTAGTTGGCATAAGGAGGGTGATATGAATTCGGCCTACTTTCACAAGGCGGTCAAGGGTCGTATTAACCAGAGTCCTATAGATGTGGTTACTACTGTGGATGGTACTATTTTAGAAAATGAACTTGTTGCTGATGTCTTTGTGACTCATTATGAATACTTTTAGGGTTAGCAGGAGATACAGGTGATTTCATTTAGAGGGCTGTTTCAGACTCGTCTTGAAGAGGATTTGGCCTTTGATATGAAGTGTAATTGATCTGGAGGTTAAGCATGAAATTTTTGATATGCATAATGAAAAATCTCCGGGTCCGGATGGATATACCGCTGCTCTTTTCAAGGAATCATGGGAGGTCATCTCTAATGATTTTATTTCGGCGGTGCGTGAGTTTTTCACTAGTGGTAAACTTCTTAAGTAGTTAAACAAAACTATTATTGCCCTAATTCCGAAGGTTAATTCCCCTAACAGGGTTAATGATTATCGGCCTATTTCTTGTTGTAATGTTTTGTTGAAATGCATTACTAAATTCATAGCAAACCTTATGAAGGATAGCTTGAAAGATCTTGTAAGTATCAATTAGTCGGCCTTTGTTCCGGGTCGACATATTGCGGATAATATTCTCCTTACTCAAGAACTGATGCACAATTATCATTTGGATCGTCGTGTTTCTCGATGTGTGTTTAAGGTTGATATTTAGAAGGCGTATGTTACTTTGGACCGGTAATTCTTGCGAAGGGTTCTTATTGGGTTTCGATTCCACCATCGTATGGTTTCTTGGATTATGGAATGTGTTTCTACTACTTCGTTTTCGATCAGTATTAATGGATCTCTTCATGGCTTCTTCAAAGGTCTAGGGGTCTTCGTCAAGGTGATCCTTTATCTCCATATTTGTTTACGCTTATTATGGAGGTCTTAATGCTTACGCTTAAACGGAGGGTGCGGGATGCAAATGTGTTCACTTTCCATAGACATTGCTTGAGAATGGAATTAACTAACCTTTGTTTTGTTGATGATTTATTTCTTTTCCCTCATGGTGATGCTAATCTGGTTATGGTAATAAAAGAGGCGTTAGATGTGTTTACTTTCGCTTCAGGGCTTACTCCTAGTCTTCCATAGAGTACGACTTATTTTTGCAATGTTCATAATCATGTTAAGTTGTCTATTTTTGCAATGGTCATCTCCCGGTAAAATATTTAGGTTTTCCATTGGTCTCGTCTAGACTTATTATTCAGGATTGCCGAGAACTTGTGGAGAGGGTCCAAGCTCGTGTGCAGGATTGGAAGAACAAAGCTTTATCGGTTGCTGGTAGGCTTCAACTTGTGCAATCGGTTATTGGTTCTATGCATGTTTATTGGACATATGTTTTTGTTCTTCCTTCTAGGGTTCTTTTTGATATTAAGCAGATTATGTGTGGTTTTCTGTGGTGTCAAGGGCCCATGAAAAAAGGAAAAGCAAAAGTGGCTTGGTAGGTGGTTTGTCTTCCTAAAGATGAGGGAGGTTTGGGAATTCAACGGTTAGATATTTTAATAAAGCTCTCCTGGTTTCTCATATTTGAAATTATTAGTTCTTAAAGAATCTCTTTGGGTGAAATGGATCCATGAGTACAAGCTTAATGGTCGAAGTTTTTGAGAGGTTCCTATTCGTGGCCATATGAAGTGGGGGTGGCGCAAGATTCTACAACTACGACCTCTTATTCATGAATTTATTTGGTATAAAATTGGGGATGGTTCCGGGTTTCGTTATGGTCAGATATCTGGTGTTCTAACAATCCGTTGGCCAACATAATATCACTGAGAGATATTCATCGTACGGGATTTGACTATAATACAAAGGTCAGGGACGTCGTCCATAATGGGCAATGGTTATGGCCAGAATATCTAAGAGGTAAATATGCGTTTCTTGATAATATTACTGTTCCGAACATTCAGCTAGGGAGGAATGATACATTATTATGGAGGACGGATGGGAATGATTTCAAACCATTCTTAGTTACGACGGTTTGGTCGTGTTTGCGACCTCGGAATGTGAAAGTCCCATGGGTTGATATTGTTTGGTTTTCTAGATGTATTCCTCGACACTCTTTCAATATTTCGCTAGTAATAAAACAGAAGATTAAGACGTAGGATAGGATTTATGCCTAGGATGTCTCAAGTGATGTGGCCACAGTATGCCCGTTGTGTGAAAATCAGCCTGACTAACATGAGCATTTGTTTTTTGAATTCTTATTTTCGTAGAAGGTTTGGAACAAAGTACGTATGGTTGCGGAGTTTGGTAGCTCGCGTCCGGTTTTGAGTAACATTTTAGCTTATATTCTCCTCTAAGCCAGACGAATGACGGCCAAGAGTCTGATTTCTAAATTGTGTTGGGTCAAAAAGTTGATGTGGCAGAAACTCAAAAACGAAGAAAACATGAAGGCATTTGTCTAAGCATTGACAAGTGTAATCCAGGCGTTGTCAAGAGCAAATTAGGCGTTGACAGAAGTCAACAAAAGTTAAACTCTGATGGAAGCTTCTATTTAGGATAAGTATGCAGAATATTATTCTGTATTAGTTATTTAATAGAAGATTTACATGTTTATTCATAATTATCTCTTGTAAACCCTATTCCTTACACTATAAAAGGAACCAAGGATATTAGGTTTTATTCATATCTTTCATTCACAATGTAAACCTAAAGCGTATGTTGCACTAGACGTGGGATTAATGTATACACGTCTAGTGGTTGTTGATTATTAATATAATTAGCAACCCAATTGTTTAATTCATGTGTTATTGTGCCTAAACACCTTGTTAATGGTTGTTGTTCCAATCCGCTTTGATTATGTTAATCATATGAACAATGATCATTCCTACTAGCTAAAAGATCGAGGAAACCAAGGTTTCCACACTTGGTATCAAAGCCTCGTGGCTCGTGATGCAAGGACCAACAAGGTGTTCGTGTTTTGAGAAGAAAAGAAAAATCTGTATAGGTTTTTCTGGGTGATTTTGTGTGTGCACCAGTATTTAGAAGGCCATAACTTTTTATTGAACCGTTGGATCACTACAAAATTTTTTATGTGTGTTCTACACACATATATATAGATATTCACTGGACGGATTGTCGAGATCTATCACCAAGAAAACGTTATTAAGCGTCGAAGTCAGCAGTGGTCATATGCTGTTTTCTGTGAACAGTAATAGTAAAAACGCGATTTCTACTTCGTTAACCGTTGGATCGTCGTGAAATTGGCGCTGTAGGTTCTTGACACTTGTTTCTAGGATCTCAACAAAGGGATCTTCAATCTGAACTCTCATGAATAAGTTATTCGGTGTCGAAGTTCTTTGTAGTTTATGGTTTTTCACATAAAATCATGATTTAGGGTTTATAAAACCCTAGATCAATTAGCCGCTGATAGATTTGGTGTGACGCTGATAGATGTTGGTGTGACGCTGACAAGGAATGGATAAGACGCTGATGGTCAGACGCTGACATGTTTAAAGTTGGCGCTGACAGGATAAAAGTTGACGCTGACAAGAGGCGTTGACACTTGTTGTCCGATATATTATTTTTCAAACGCTGACAAGTGTTGTCCGATGTTGGACAACACACAGTGGTATTATATTGGATAAAGGAGGATATTGGACAACAAACATAATAGCTGTTGTTTGAAAAATTGATACGATTTTCGCACACAAAAAGAGGTATTTACACGCAAAGGTACATGGAATCTCCGTTTTGATTCAGAATATCAAGTTGATATTTATGGCTCGGATATTTTTAAAAGGGATTAATGATTTTAATTCGAGTTGGCAACAATTTGTGAAGTAATTTATTGGATTTGATTATGTAATCGAGGTAGCCTTGTAAAAGACTTGTCCGTCTAAGTGCTTTTATATATGATATGAAGATTAAGATTCTTCATGAAGAGGTGTTGACGTAAGGGGAAGAATTCTTATGGTAAGTTTGATGTTCGAAGAAGATTTTCGAGAGTTTGTGTTCTATCATATCTTTAAAGATGGTGCCTAGTCAACATTATTCTTTAGAGGTAACTTGTTCATGCTTACATGGTTGGTGACGAAGACTTGTCATAACACTTGAAGGAGTTACATTATCGTGTTCAGTGTCTCACAAAGGATGAGAATATTGACAAGGGATCGAGGTCTACTTATATTTAATCATCATTCTTCATCACATGGATAGTTCAAGACATGAAACACTAGGTTGGGTTATTCTATTTCTACATCAAGAATATTATATTTATTTTTCTTCAAGATCATTACACAGAGCCTACATTTGGAGAATCTTCAAGATTGCATACATTGTTTACTTCCCTGTTGATGTGACAAAAAGGGGAAGACATAAATGCTACAATTGAGGGGAAGCAATTTGAAGATGATGTACAACTTACAAGAGATACACAAAAGAGTTTTGCCGACATCAACTAGGGGAAGATTGTTGGATCAAAAAGTTGATGTGGCAGAAACTCAAAAACGAAGAAAACATGAAGGCATTTGTCTAAGCATTGACAAGTGTAATCCAGGCGTTAACAAGAGCAAATTAGGCGTTGACAGAAGTCAACAAAAGTCAAACGCTTATGGAAGCTTCTATTTAGGATAAGTATGCAGAATATTATTATGTATTAGTTATTTAAATAGAAGATTTACATGTTTATTCATAATTATCTCTTGTTGTAAAACCCGTAAAAATAAGGTCATAATTTAATTCTACTTTCAATTATTTTGAAGTATTTTATAACGTTAAATATTATTATGTTTAACGGTTTAAGTTGAAACCGATATTAAATATTATATTTTAATATTTTGACGAGTAACGAGGACTACTAGTGATCGCGATACCGACGGATGCCTAAAATTTTATATTTTATTATCGATCGTTTCGATATTCAATATTTTCGACGATATCGTTTTAATTACGTATCGAGTCGTTATATTATTATTTTTCGTGTGCGTTTAAACTTTTAAGTATTTTTACGAAACCCGAGTCCCGTAAATATTTGTAAAATTGACTTTTAGTCATTTTCCGCTTTTTAACTAATATTTACATTTTAGCCCAAAACTATACACAATTTACAAGATTTACCCTAAACTTTTATACTATAAATAGAAGATTCTTACCAAATTCTTCCACTAACATAATAAACAAAAAAAAATGCATATCATCACCACTCTCCCCTTTCTTGCCATGAAACAACATCAAACAAAAACACCCTTTGATTTAATTTTTAGTTTGAATCTTGCAAATCCAAGGTAAGACCCATTCCTATTATTTGATGGTGATCATTTTGATACCATTTTCACAAACATGCAACAACTTTCATTTTCTCAAATTATTTTCATGATGATCAAGATTGTTTGATCTATTTTTATGGGTATAAGATTGTGTTATTATTATTATAATTGGAATTTTGAGTGCATGCATGTGATTTTTTTTACCAAGTGAGTTATAGGATGATACAAGTGTTAGGATTTGTTTATGATGATATTAGGGGCTTAGGTTGATGATAAAAGTTGTTGGAATTGATCAAAAACATGATTTTGTGGGAGATTTTGAAAGGTGATTTTGGGCAGTAGGTTAGAGGCTGTTTTCGGGGGTCTTACTGTATGATAATCGCTTAACTAATTGGATAGGGTTGTAGAGAATTTCGTTAGCTTCGATTTCAATAAAAGTAGGCCTTCCAACTCCAAACGAGGTGGAAGATACACTAGTTTGATTTTCGTGTACCGGGAGACGAGTGTTGACACAATCCGAAAATTGTTGTCGATATTTGGATCGAATCTCGGGGACTATAAAATGAGTTTCAAAATGATTCAAGGGCTGTTCTCAGGCCCCAAGTTTAGTATTTTGAGTCTATTTTTAGAATCAAGTGGCGGTTTTACAAATGGAGTTGTTTAGAATGGTCAAAAGGGTTTCGTAAGTCAAGGTCGCTAAACTATCCGGATTTTGTGATTCAAAGATGAGTCGGGCAGGGAACTTTAGAAGTAAAATCTTTTGATGGGCTCTTGGGAGGACTTTCTACATATAGTAAGTGAGTTCTCTGAGTAGTATCATAAAAATTTGATGTGTCTAAGTATGGGAAAGCGGCTTGGACATTTGGTATGTTCCGACAGATTTTTGTTAAAGGCATAGAACAATAAAATGAATATATAGGAGAGTGTAATAGTATCACTTGTATCGTTTTCTCTCGAGTTTATCGTGGTTTTATGAGTCGAGTTTTAAATTCTTATGTATGGTTTATTTCTCGAGTCTATTATTAATGAACGCACCTCATTTGATAGGTTGCGGTTCTCGTGTTTGAAAGGCATCATCTATCGTCGGCGATCGTCTCATTACCACTATTGGCTAAGGTGAGTGTATAGCCTCGCTTTATACTAGTTATTAAATGATTTTAAACCCGCGAGGGGGAATACATTTTTTTATAAACTTAGAACACAAGATTTTTATGGTATGCTTTGTCCCTCTATGAATGGACCCGTGGTTGCCTTTAAATTGCATTAAGTGATTGCCTTTGTTAAAACCTCAATTATGGACCGTTAATTAACCTATGATGGGTTAACCGCTAGTACAATTAATAGATCTATGGGGGAAGCCGCCCCGGTTCAGTTTTTGTGGACTTGTCATAGAAGCTTAGGCCCGACCTCCACAATGTTTGAGCATATTGTATTGAGAAGTCAGTATACAGCAATGTACCAATAATCTGGAGGTAACCGACAATTAATAAATCTCTCGTCTTATTAGACTGATATGGGAGTGTCTAAGGGCTCGGTTCCATGAGCTTATTGCAATTTATGCTATATACAATTATTATTGTTGATGCGAATTATTATTTGATGCTTATAAGCATGCCACAAACTTATAATCTTTGCTTGTGTTCAAATTGATTGCATAAACCTATAGATTCACTCGGCATTTTTGCTGATGTTTTACTCACATGTATTTCAGGTAATCAGGAAGGGTGAAGCTTGGAGGCCACGGGAATGAATGTTGTGCACTGCTTTGCAATATAAACTCTTTGAATATTTGTCGTTCCTTTTGTTCAAAACAATTTAAATCTTTTGTTTTGGTTGTACTTTGGTTACGATGTCTTGGGACTACGCTACTCTAACAAATGTTTTAGGAACGATAAATCTAAAACGTCTCTTTTCGAGTCGTTCTTTATAAATTATGTGTTGTTGTATCATTGTTTAGCACCCAAAGATGTATTCCGCTGCGTGTAAATTTGGGGGTGTTAAAGATTGGTACCAGAGCCATGAGTTATAGAGAACTAGGTCTTTTTCTAAAAACTAAAACTATAACTGTCAATTTTTATTTTTCAAAGAGTCGGTGCACAGGAATTCGCGTGACTTCAGGTTCAAGCTACTTTTGGGATTACCACTTTAGTATACGTTATTACGTATAACTTATTGCCAAGTATTTATAAATAAATACTATTATCCATTTACGGATATATATATTTATATCTAGGATCCCTTTAATCGATATATATATATATTCATTTATTAATGATTAACTTAAATAAATACATTGAATTTTCAAGATCTTTCTGTATTTATTTTTGAAGTATTTAAATTGCTTTTATTGCAAGTTTTATATTATGACCTTACATACCTTCATCTGCGCGCGTTACTTTCATTGTTTAACCCTTTGTGATATCTATATAGATATTCAAATCGTCTTCCGGTTATTTGTGCTTGGACGTCTTTTAACGTAATCTCCGGACCATTGTGTAGCTCAATGTGTCCTTGGAATAGACTAACCGCTATTTATTGACATTTATATGTATCGACTCCGAAGTGTACTGTTCACTTATATCTCGGTAACGTCATCGTCGTTTTATAAATCATCGTCTAGATTATGGCGCTAGAATTGGAATACGATTTTACTTATATAAAATTGTATCATTTGTTTTTCATTAACCTTCTCGCTCCCGGATTGTATCATGTTAATGTTCCATTCTTTTCTTGTTATGTTTTGTGTTTTTGACAATCGTGGCACCAAGGAGTTTTGCCTACATTGCATTTTGAAATCTAAATTACGAACGTCTTTCACCGTTTTGCTTCCTAAATTTTGTGTTGAATACCTCGAAGCATCTTCTATCATTCATTATGCTATATTTTTTATTTGATGCTCATTACGAGATTTATTTTTCGTTGTTGTAAAATCCACAAGACATGTGTGTATATATATATATATATATATATATATATATATATATATATATATATATATATATATTGAGCCGTTAGGAAGTGTCGAAAAATATATTTAATGGAGAAACTGTTGGGGCAGTATAAACAGGTCAAAACTTAAAAGTAAAACCTGTGTTTTTAAAATAAAATAGTCAAACCTGCACAGAACTTGCAGGGGTATTTTGGTCATTTTACATTGGGTTTCATGTCTCGGGTAAAACTAGAAAGTCGTTTGAAACGTCGTTTCGCATCAAAATGCTTTAGACTCCGAGTCTTGGAGATGTCGTTTATCGGGTCAATTAATCGGCTCATATTTAAAAGTTAAATCTGATAAAAAAAAAAAAATTAAGAACATGAGTTTTAAACGTTTCTAAGCAGTTTTGCTTTCATTTGAGATTGTAAAATTTTAACGAATATTATTTTACAACTAACTAATACTAGTTGCATGTGAAAATGTTTAAAAATAGAAACATTACAGGATTAGCAATTACCAGATTAATAGTGTAATTTGAAAAGGAATAATATACTTTCTTAAAAGCATGTTGTGTTGAGTATCTACCAAGAATACACATATGGATTGATTTATTCTTTTTATATATATGACTCAATTGTCATTCGATGTTATTTTATTTTTATTTTCTTTTAACCTTCCACTGATTTGGGTTGAGTTTTGAAGTTTTGTCTTCATATTCTTCGTCGATATTTTTATCGCGTGTCTCTGGCGTTCCGTCTAAACCTTATAACCTTTTGAAACCTTATTAATTCGTGAAGATTTCATTGGTTTTCCTATGAGCTACTATTTGCAACTTTTTGCAACCCTTTTGGTTATTATATACCTTATTAAATGTCACCATATAATTTTAATTGACATTTTTACTACAATTACATCACAAATTGTTTTACTTTGATATTATGAAATAATTTTTATAACAATTAAGTTGTTGCTTACTGAGTATCTCACAAATTACTGTATCCTATAAAATTATAAACTATTTTTAAATTCCATTTTTCAATGGCATGGTTTATATATAAACATAAGAAACGTAATACTTTTCGACGAAATGGAGCACTGCATTGCTAGCCCTAAATTATACATGGCCTGATCACCTATGTCTAATTTAGAAGGAGCCATGCTAGGCTGAATAGTAGTCACCTTAAAAATCTTGATAATAATCAACTTTTTACTTGTATTTATGATAAAGATAAATAAAATGAAATAAAGTGAAAGAAGTTTTGAAAACCTTTATATTTTATGCAAGTAGCGCAATTTCTATGCATCCACATACGTTTTCTTACCTTTTCTTAAACGAATTACGCGCTTACGAATACGTTTTTACTCGACGATCGCTTTTTCACTTGTTACTTCATTTTGTCTTATAACTGATTTCTTTTGACCGTTCGTTTAATTACTGACTGTTGATAAAAGACTTGAAAGTCTCGATGTTTTATCCTTCCTTTTTGTCCAATGTTCTTTATGCGATTTTATAGATCTTTGGAATGTCTCCGCACGTGAATAATGAATTATCACTAGAGTGATTTCCGTATATCCGGGATGACGTCCGTCACTCTCGTTTGTCTCAATATCCACTTTTGTGAATCGTGCTTTGACTTCTCTCTTTAAATACTAACATCGTTCATTTGATTTATTTTCATTACAAGTGATTATTAGTAATTTTATTTTATTAAAATTTTTGTAAGGATCTTATTTCCGATCGTGTAACGACCACCGCTAAGTTAACGAGCTGATATTGGTGAACCATCAACGGCACTAACAAAAATTGACAACTTGTTTAATCTATTATTTCTTATCGTCTTACCATCGACGCCTTTATTTTATTATTCTCTTTAAGAATTCATACGACATTTGCTTCGTTTTCTTTCGTACCACTGATTTCGTGCTAATTGTTGACCATTATTTCCATTCGTATTCATTTATTATCTTGTCACATTTTAAAACCCAAATATACCCCATGTTTATTTTGAAATAATAAACACCTTTATGTATTTCTACAAAGTATTATAAAATTTTTATGGAACTTTTATACATTTTCCAATGATTTTCAATTATCGAAATAACCATCACAAGTAAAAGGTCAGATTTATACATCATATTTTGTATAAGTAAAACTAATGTTTAAAATGAAATTATCTCTATCTTTGAAGTAATTGACTTATCATACTTTACTTTTAAACGTAATGAAATTATCGGTTTAATTTATATTCCTAATAAGAATTTAATTTGGAAATTATATTTTTTAAATCGTAACCATCAATATGAGTTTAATTAATAAATTTATGACATTCTTTTAAAGTTTCTTAAGACAACCAAAATAAATTATGAAGCTATTTAACTTCTATTTTTGATGTATCATCTTTATCGAGAAAGTACCTCAACTGAGTTTTAAGGTAATACCAAATTCGGGACGGATAATTGTGACAAATGTTACTTTTATGATAATGTATAATTTATTCTTCGCTTTCATTTTCCTACTCGATGACAAACGGCGGAAATCTATATTTGATATTTATGTTCGACCTTTTCTTTTATGTACTTATATGGTGTGTGATCTAGTCAAATGATCTTAAGTTGTGAGAACTTGAGACGGCATGACGTCCGATCATGTAGAACACATATTATGTAATATCTTTTTGATTTTCAACGACGATGTTTATTGAGACTTTAATGCGCGTTGGCGAAAGTGAAATGATGTCTTTGTATTATCTTTTGAGTAGGGACCCGCGTGTGAGCACCCTCCGATGAAGAAAATGTTTTTCTTGTTAGTTCTTTTTGATGTGTGTCCATGACTATCCGACCGATGGATATCCTTTAAGTTACAACATTCTTTTTAACTCGACTTACCCGTAAACCCTGTCATCTATTCTTGTCGTCGAATGAGCTTCGTGTGATTCATAAAATTTTCATGTGTTGAGCTTGACGGGTGACTTGTGGATAAGGATTTATTTATTCCTTTTTGGTGAGATACAACTTGACGACAAGTTGCGTTTTGTAAAAGAACCAATGGAGATCGTGGATCGAGATTCACGTGGGAACGCAAAGACTTCTTTATTAGGAATTCTGTCATCCTTCCGGGTAGTGATCAACTCGTGTATGAGGCGAGTTGAGCGCCGGGACGTCGCTCCCTTAAGGTGGTGAGGATGTAAAACCCGTAAAAATAAGGTCATAATTTAATTCTACTTTCAATTATTTTGAAGTATTTTATAACGTTAAATATTATTATGTTTAACGGTTTAAGTCGAAACCGATATTAAATATTATATTTTAATATTTTGACGAGTAACGAGGACTACTAGTGATCGCGATACCGACGGATGCCTAAAATTTTATATTTTATTATCGATCGTTTCGATATTCAATATTTTCGACGATATCGTTTTAATTACGTATCGAGTCGTTATATTATTATTTTTCGTGTGCGTTTAAACTTTTAAGTATTTTTACGAAACCCGATTCCCGTAAATATTTGTAAAATTGACTTTTAGTCATTTTCCGCTTTTTAACTAATATTTACATTTTAGCCCAAAACTATACACAATTTACAAGATTTACCCTAAACTTTTATACTATAAATAGAAGATTCTTACCAAATTCTTCCACTAACATAATAAACAAAAAAAAATGCATATCATCACCACTCTCCCCTTTCTTGCCATGAAACAACATCAAACAAAAACACCCTTTGATTTAATTTTTAGTTTGAATCTTGCAAATCCAAGGTAAGACCCATTCCTATTATTTGATGGTGATCATTTTGATACCATTTTCACAAACATGCAACAACTTTCATTTTCTCAAATTATTTTCATGATGATCAAGATTGTTTGATCTATTTTTATGGATATAAGATTGTGTTATTATTATTATAATTGGAATTTTGAGTGCATGCATGTGATATTTTTTACCAAGTGAGTTATAGGATGATACAAGTGTTAGGATTTGTTTATGATGATATTAGGGGCTTAGGTTGATGACAAAAGTTGTTGGAACTGATCAAAAACATGATTTTGTGGGAGATTTTGAAAGGTGATTTTGGGCAGTAGGTTAGAGGCTGTTTTCGGGGGTCTTACTGTATGATAATCGCTTAACTAATTGGATAGGGTTGTAGATAATTTCGTTAGCTTCGATTTCATATAAAGTAGGCCTTCCAACTCCAAACGAGGTGGAAGATACACTAGTTTGATTTTCGTGTACCGGGAGACGAGTGTTGACACAATCCGAAAATTGTTGTCGATATTTGGATCGAATCTCGGGGACTATAAAATGTGTTTCAAAATGATTCAAGGGCTGTTCTCAGGCCCCAAGTTTAGTATTTTGAGTCTATTTTTAGAATCAAGTGGAGGTTTTACAAATGGAGTTGTTTAGAATGGTCAAAATGGTTTCGTAAGTCAAGGTCGCTAAACTGTCCGGATTTTGTGATTCAAAGATGAGTCGGGCAGGGAATTTTAGAAGTAAAATCTTTTGATGGGCTCTTGGGAGGACTTTCTACATATAGTAAGTGAGTTATCTGAGTAGTATCATAAAAATTTTATGTGTCTAAGTATGGTAAAGCGGCTTGGACATTTGGTATGTTCCGGCAGATTTTTGTTAAAGGCATAGAACAATAAAATGAATATATAGGAGAGTGTAATAGTATCACTTGTATCGTTTTCTCTCGAGTTTATCGTGATTTTATGAGTCGAGTTTTATATTCTTATGTATGGTTTATTTCTCGAGTCTATTATTAATGAACGCACCTCATTTGATAGGTTGCGGTTCTCGTGTTTGAAAGGCATCATCTATCGTCGGCGATCGTCTCATTACCACTATTGGCTAAGGCGAGTCTATAGCCTCGCTTTATACTAGTTATTAAATGATTTTAAACCCGCGAGGGGGAATACATGTTTTTATAAACTTAGAATATAAGATTTTTATGGTATGCTTTGTCCCTCTATGAATGGACCCGTGGTTCCCTTTAAATTGCATTAAGTGATTGCCTTTGTTAAAACCTCAATTATGGAACGTTAATTAACGTATGATGGGTTAACCGCTAGTACAATTAATAGATCTATGGGGGAAGCCGCGCCGGTTCAGTTTTTATGGACTTGTCATAGAAGCTTAGGCCCGACCTCCACACTGTTTGAGCATATTGTATTGAGAAGTCAGGTATACGGCAATGTACCAATAATCTGGAGGTAACCGACAATTAATAAATCTCTCGTCTTATTAGACTGATATGGGAGTGTCTAAGGGCTCGGTTCCATGAGCTTATTGCAATTTATGCTATATACAATTATTATTGTTGATGCGAATTATTATTTGATGCTTATAAGCATGCCACAAACTTATAATCTTTGCTTGTGTTCAAATTGATTACATAAACCTATAGATTCACTCGGCATTTTTGCTGATGTTTTACTCACATGTATTTCAGGTAATCAGGAAGGGTGAAGCTTGGAGGCCACGGGAATGAATGTTGTGCACTACTTTGCAATATAAACTCTTTGAATATTTGTCTTTCCTTTTGTTCAAAACAATTTAAATCTTTTGTTTTGGTTGTACTTTGGTTACGATGTCTTGGGACTACGCTACTCTGACAAATGTTTTAGGAACGATAAATCTAAAACGTCTCTTTTCGAGTCGTTCTTTATAAATTATGTGTTGTTGTATCATTGTTTAGCACCCAAAGATGTATTCCGCTGCGTGTAAATTTAGGGGTGTTAAACTTGTAAACCCTATTCGTTACACTATAAAAGGAATCAAGGGTATTAGGTTTTATTCATATCTTTCATTCACAATGTAAACCTAAAGCGTGTGTTTCACTAGACATGGGATTAATGTATACACGTCTAGTGGTTGTTGATTATTAATATAATTAGCAACACAATTGTTTAATTCATGTGTTATTGTGCCTAAACACCTTGTTAATGGTTGTTTTTCTAATTCCGCTTTGATTATGTTAATCATATGAACAATGATCATTCCTAGTAGCTAAAAGATCGAGGAAACCAAGATTTCCACAAATTGATCTTGTTAGCTGCTGCGTATTACATATGGCAGTAGCGGAATTGGAGGTTATTTAAGTTAGTCAAGAGGACAACGAATCAAGTCTCAAAGTGCATTATTTCTACGATTAGGTTGAAGCTGATGACATGTCAATTCAAGCAGTCTATAGAAGGTGTTCGTTTTGCTCATTTGATGAGCTTGCCGGATTCCATTTTTGTTTGATGTATGGTTTTTGGTTTGTTGGCATATGTGTCATTAGGTGGTTTTTTCCTATTGGTGTAATTGGGTTTGTAATTATCCTAGTTGTCATATGGTTTTTCATATTACTGGTTGTTCAAGCATTGGCTTGATGTTAATCTGACATGTAAGTCACATTCCATTTTACTTAACTGTTTTTTTGGGAATTAATATATTTTACCAGGGTGAAGTCCCCTTTACCCAAAAAAAGCCAACTTCAGTCTTACTATTAGTGTTTCATGATCTGCTTCACTACTCGTGGTAGTGAACCCAAAACGTAGGCCGTAAGAGAGTTTTACTTGGTCTTGATCTGTAAGGATAAAGCATGTATCTGGTCCATTATCTCATACTAGCAGCGTACCCGCGTAATGCGACGGCGGGTATCCACTAACTATATTTTGCGACGAACAAACGTATTATAAATGGAGAGATTCTATGTTTCTTTGTTTAGTACTTTTGTGGGTGAAAAATATATATGTCATTAGTTTTAGTGTTACTTAATGGGTTGTTATAATAATTAAAGTTGACTGGGCTATTATAAAATTGACTACACATTAAGACATTTTAATTTTCAGTTGTAACTTTTAGGTATATGGGTATGGCTTTGTAGCAAAATTAATACATATCTTTCCTAAAGAAGAAATGTTTAAGGCTTAAACTTTTTAAGACTTCAAAAAATAAAAAGGTCTAAATTCTTTATAAAGTATTAAGATGAACCCGGTGGATAGTAAGATCCATGGAATTTGATCTGTCCTAGATCTTACTCGAGGTGCACGCCGCTTCTTTTATAGGTTTTCCGGGTATGTATGGGTGTACTTCTTAGTTGATGACTGCGAGTTGGTTGAGGGCCGGTTTTCTTCACATAGTTTTGTGGCATGTTTTCACTTTATTCCTAGAGGGACGTTAGCGGGTTTGCCATTTTTTCCTTATCGTTGTGAACTGTGACAACCCTACCTTCCACCGGTAACTTCAACATGCCATGCGCCGTAGACGGGACTGCCTATATTGGGAAGATGCCCGACTAACCGACGATGTCGCTAGGTGATGTTCGTGATAGTACTACCATAAAGTCCATCCACACGTTTGTCGAATGGTCTTGGTATCCAAGCGTCACGAGTGTGCAAAGTTATTTGAATTGCCTAATTCGCTCGCTGTTAAACCTTGTTAGCAAGGACGCGGTTTGTTTTAGCTCGTCTTTTGCCAGCTCAGGTAGACGTAAGAAGTAGTATTTCATTCAGTATGTTTGATGATGAATTTCCATCCACGTACATGCTTTGGATGACGTGCTCTTCTATTCTTATCTCGACTGTGAGGGGTCCTCCTTTGTGGTTTTTGTCTTTAAGGATGGGCAATGAGATTTTTGTCTCACGTAAAAAATCTTGTACGGTGTATGGCTGCGCTGTTTGTTTCCTCATTTGTACCATATGGATGGCTATGTGCTTCTCTTTTTTCTTTCTATCGTTCTTTTTCGCCTCTCCTCCCTTTCTCCAATCTTGGATGAGGTGATTTAATTTTATCGCCTTCACTAGGCTTTCTATGTTCTTCTTTAGTTGTATGCACTCATTTGTGGCATGCCCTTTGTCATCATGCTACTCGCAATACCTGTTGTTTTCCCTTTTATCCACGGGGCCCGTCATTGGTGTGGGTTTTGGGAAACCCGAGCCCTCGGATAGGAATATCTCCCTCGTGGTCATTCTTAACGGGGGTGAACGTATTGTTACTATTGCATCCTCCCTTCCGAGTACCTTGTATGTCCAAGGTACGGTTGTTATTCTGGGCATGTGGTTTCTTTTTGGGTCGGTTTTGGAACTTGTAATTGGAGGTTGTATGCCTGCTATATGTTGCGGCTGCTTCTCCTTGGATAAACGATCTGACCCTCCGCATTACTTCTTCGAAAGTTTAGGGAGTTCTATCGTTTAACTTCCTTATTAGGTATGGGTTGGTAATTCCTTTCAGGAAGCATGATATTTTAAAATTTTTGGGGCATTCCTTAATTTTGTTGCATTCGGACTTGAAACGCACTACGAAATCTTCCAAGGATTCATTATACTTTTGTTTAACCCTAGCGAGTGAGACAGGGCTCTTGTCACACTTCTTTTGCTGGGTGTAGTTTCTCCTAAAAGCTTTTCGTAGTTCTTCAAATACATTCATACTTCGTCGCGGAAGCCTATCGAACCAGTTTTGTACATTCCCTATCAACGTAGAATTAAACATGTGGCACCACACAACTTTTGGCCACTGTTCTATTCCTGCCTGAGGTTCGAACACCTTTAGTGATCGTCTAGATCAGTCATGCAATTATAAGTTTTGACGTTGGTCGGCATGTTCCTTCTATTTTCATCCCTATATGTGGTAATGCGCTTTGAAAACGCGTTTCTTCTTTCACGACGCCATGTGAAGGACCATTCTTCATTGTTGCGCCTTCTTGGCTGTCGTGATGTTCTGTGACGCTTACTTTTGTAACTAAAGGAGTCCGAAGATGTGAATTCAGTTCTCCGACACCTAAGGTGGCGTTCGCTAGAACTGGAGTTTGACGAGCTATCACTCGGGGAACTCCTGCTACTGGTTCTTCGTTTTATTCATTTTCGTTCTTCCATATCCAGGGGAAGGTTTTCTTTCCTTGGTCCTAGTCGCTTAAGAGCGCTTTTGCATTGTTCTAGTTGCTGCAGTGATGATCCTTGGCCTATCAGAGTAGGTCCCAGTCGGTCTTGGATGCTTACGTGATGTATGTTGTTGGTGGGTGTGATTGGAGTTCTTGTCTCCCTTGAGTCGTAAGAATTGCTTGAGGATGAAGCATCCTCAATGATTGGCGAGTCAGGGTACCTGAGCCGTTTAGGGGTTGCTTGAGTGTCCTGCTCCCTCAATCTTTCCTCTCTCCTTTGTTGTCGCTTCTTGAGACGACGCTCTTTGTTAGAGGGTGACCCCCTTAATGCCCGCAGTTCCCTTTTAAAGTCCAGGTTGATCCTTAGGTCGTTGAATGGATTAGTCTTCATTTTTGCAGCCATGAGTGGGATCAAGGCCTCGTAGTTCCTTGCAATGTAGTCGCTCATGCTCGGATCTGGACACAGAGGGGTTTCTACGCTAGCTTGTAGAATTAGATCGGTACTAGAGTTTAGTTTTGTTTCATTCTGGATCGTGCCAGGAGCTTCCTTCAAGGAGGATGTTTCTCTTATCGCAAGGAGACTGAGAGGAAAACGGTGGAATTGGCACCTATGGTGCTTTTCCTCCTATCGCTTTGCCTGAATTGTTGGGTGGTTCGGACCCCTGTGTTTTCTTGGTTCCGCCCTTTTAGATAAACAGATTTATGCCGCCTTTAGTCATGCTTAGAGTATAGTGTAGGGTCCCACGGATGGCGCCAACTTGTTCACACAAAATTTAAATGGGCCACGCTTGACCCGAATTAGGATTCATTCAGGGTCTTGTGGACTCCGACTCTTGCATCAAGTGAATTTATTTGAAAACCCTGCCCACTAATAACAGACACCGTTAGGCTTACCGTGGGCGCGTGTCCCACGATTAGACTCCGACGTGAGAGTAAGTAATCGGTTTGAGTATAGGTGAGGGTTATAGTATTGTGAATATCGTACCTTTGTGTAACCTCTGGGTTTCTTTTATACCCGGGAGAACCCTAGTTGGGCTTTCCTATTCTTGCGGCCTAAGCAAGAGATAAACACCAAGTATAGTCGGATCCTTATCGCATAAATAAGGATAGTGTATACCTCCTCACTTAAAGCGAATATAATCTTATTTAGATTATATAATGTTTGATCCTGTCTAAGTGCGGCCAGGATACGGCTGAGATAAAACCGTGTGCGACAGCGGCGTATTGGGCCTTATGGGTTGTAGTGCTGTCTATGTGTGATTCACACTTAATGGATACGAATAGTACCCGCGGGTCGAGTTATCCAGCCCGACTAGGGACTATACGTCATCAGTGCTTAACCCAAGGATCATGTAAGCCACATGAACCCATATAAGCCACGAAAAAATTAACTAAGATGCTATCTAAGAAACAAGAACTACACTTTCTATTAAACATAAACAAGAATATAATTAGATTTAATATTAAGATGATAAAAAAGTAACTAATGATTTCATAGATAATAGAGATAAGCAATTACAAACCCACGAAAAAAAATTACAAGGGAGAAAAAAAAATTTTCGGCTGAATTTTTAAGTTATGTAATCCTAATTTTTAAAACACTACAACTATGTGAAAAATAAAACCCTAGTAGCTATATAACCTCTAAATTCGGGTTGTGGGTTTTTCTCCTTTTCTACTCGGGCTTTCATATAGGCGTTATTTTTTTTATCATGGGATGTTGGGCTTCTTAGGCCATTTCTTTCGTTTTCTTTACCAAGCTTTGGGCCTGTAGTATATTGGACATTTCTTTAATTCGGACCTGGCTGGGCGGTTTTGGACTTTGAAGTCTTCTTGATTATTAAAGGGTCCGTACGACCCATTTAAATGATGTTGGGTCCGCCCATTACAATATAAAGGCACCGTTGGACTCAATGTTTTGTCTTCTTTCCATATGTAAGAACCCGTACTTTCCCTGCATTATTTTATTCTTTTATTTGCATTTCTTGAATTTTCCAACGTATTACGGTTTCTTGTATTCTTATATGTACATCCTGAGATCATGATAAATTTTAATAAATTATACGTTTCAAGTATTTTCTGATCATTGATAAATACTTTATCGGGAATTATAAAATTCTTATTTTATTTTTTCATATTTATTTAAATCAAAGTTTTTGATTTAAAATCACCCGCGTGCGTTTTACAACGAGTTTACTAGAAATCAATGTACAACGAAAATTCCTGGTGATCGCGATACTGATGGATGCCCAAAAGTTTACATTTTATTATCGATTGTTTCGATAATTAATAAGTTCGATGATGTCGTTTTAGTTACGTATTAAGTCGTGTCGGGAAATCATATAATCATTTTTATAATGCATTGTAACTTTTGAAAAGTATTTTTACGAAACCCGAGCCCCGTAAATATTTTCAATATTTACCAATAACCATTTTCTACCCTTTAAAACTATTAATTGTTTTTGAGTACACAAGTTTCAAATTTGGCAAGAATTGTCCCTCCACTACTTACCATATATAAACCATTTTGTTCCACCAAAATACACACTTCATCATTTTTATAAAAAAAATTACAAACACCCTCCTTTCCTCTCCTTGTTGTCGTGACACCCCACACCAAAACACCCTCAATCATCATCATCAAACTTGTTTAAGCCAAAAAAAGACCCATTCCTAAAATCATCTTGTGATCCTTTTGGTATCCATTTCTCATACATGCATCATGTTTTCATGATTTTATGATTTGGTGCTTTTAGAATGTTTTGATCATCGTGCATGTGTGGTTTATGCAAGGATCTTCATGTTTTCATGATTAAAAAGGTTTATTTTTATCTTTGATTTTTGTTAAATTTTACATACATGTGTTTAGGAGTTTGTTTGGTTGATGGGTATGATAGTAGGATGATTATAGAGGTGTGAGAATGGTTAGAATTGGTGGGAACATTGATTTGACATGATTTTTAAAAGGGGTATTTTGGGACAGCAGGTCTATAACACATTTTTGTGGGTTTAAGGTTTGATATAGGCTGAGATTACTTGATTGTGTTGTAGAGTTTTCCGATACGCTCGTTTTGGTATAAGATAGAGCTTCTAACTCTTTACGAGTCAAAAGTTATGCTAATTTTAATATTCGTGTACCGGGAGACGCAAGTCGGCACAATCCGAAATTGTGGCTGATTTTGGGTCGACTCTCGGGGACTTTAGGCTTGGTTAGATAATGTGTACTACTGGTTTTCAAAGTCTATAAACTTAATTTGATAAGTCTAGTGGTGATTTTAAAAGGCGGATTGTCAAGTTAGTACTTTTAAGGTAGTCTAAACGGTTTTATAAAACAAGTGCACAATCTGTCCCAAATTTGGAGTCGAGTATAGTGTCGAGTTGATGAGTTTTAAAGTGTGAACTTTGGCTCAAGTTATGGCAGGGTCTTATATAGGTTATAAGTGACCTTGACACCAAGTTTCATCTAAAACGGACAAGTTTAGATAGGGTAGATCGGTGTGTACATTCGGGGTGTACTTGCTTAATTTATTTTAGACACATAGTTCAATGCTTGTTATGCGTGAGTTTGAGTATTCACCATCGGACATGGTGATTTACTCAAGTTCTTAGTCATTATATAAATGACTTAGCTACTGGTCCGATTAATTTAAAGGAATAGTTTGACTTTTGGCGTCATATGACGGGTCAATTTCAAGTACACAAGTGTTTAATCGTGTAGTGTTGGAATAAATGGGTTAGTATGAATTCATTTGGTTCGAGTCAATGGTTTTGGAATATGAATACTTTGAAAACATTTGAGTCATATTATATTTGGTGTATATCGATATTTGAGTTCGAGTCTTAACGCGCGCCTTATTGTGATAGGTTGCGGTTATCGTCGGCGATCGTCTCACTACCATTGTTCCTACTCAGTTGCTGAGTACCGTGATTTGTCTTACCTCGTGTCTAAGGTAAGTTCATAGCCCCTTATACTTGTACATGGTTTCTAAACGCGGGGTGAGATTTTACACGGTGGAACACAACCGTTTAAAAACTGTGTGTTATCCTCAACTTGTATGCTATCCAGAATTTGTATGCTATCCATGAATTGTATGCTTTCCAGAACTTGAGGATTTCCAACAGAATTTATTTGATATTATTGCTTTTAGTCTTTATCCTTAAGTTGCCTCTCATTGATCATGAACCGTTAATTAATCCTGCTACCAAGCGCGAATGTTGTGGGTGGATCCATCAGGATTGACAATCCCCGTCCCGATTACCTTGATGCACGTACATTTGTTTATTACTTGGGTATTTAGGCTGAATACTCACAAGAGGAACTTAAACTGAGTTAAGCTTCGGTTCATGAACTAAACAACAATAATAATGTTTCGGATTATGGTTATCGTACGTAACCATTTTCCCCTATTTCTTTTTTACAAATGAATGCTTGTGTTCCACATCCTTATTGCTAAACCTATGAATATCACTCAACTTTGTGTTGACGATTTTACATGTTTAATCTCAGGTATTATTACTTAGGTTTGCTAGGATGGGAGCCCGCAGGATATTATCGCAGCTTGTAGATTTCTGTGATGCTTTTAAAAGACTGTTTTTAGTAAAAACTGTCAGGAGTTTATTCTATCTTTTGGGCAACTTTATGTTATAAATCGAGACGAAATAATATAATTTTCCGCTTCTAAAACTCTAGGACCTATGTTTAAAAACTCTGACCTTTTATGATGTAATGTACATGTTTTTATTTCGTCAGCTTTGTATGAACTGTAATTCATTGTTTCTTGTACTATGACGTGTTACCCCCTCGTTGCCTAGTTGTTCCATGTTAGATTTTGGGGGTCTCACAGATTCGTATCAGAGCGATGGTTATAGGGAACTGAGTGGTTTTCAAAAACTTAGTCTATAATTGAAAGTTCAAATATTTTATTGTTTCTAAGTGTCAAACACAGAATCTGCCATTGTTGTTCAATATCTGCGCAGGTATCTCTCTAATCCTTATTATTTACTTTTAATTATCATTGTAGTATTTCTTCTCCTGATTACATGTTGAAATATTACATTACCCTAGTGACGATAATCACTATGTCTTTTCAAAGCCTTGCGCTTCATGGATTATCATTCAATATTACTGCGATTACATCTGCCTATACTGTATTTCTTGAATTCTTGTGAATTGATCTTGTTGCAATGATTTTATATTGTTATGAAGTTACATACTTGTATTCAGAGCGCGTATGCTGCCGACTTTTCATACTCACTTTTCTGAGTACTATTGCTATCTTGTTTATGCGTGATACGACTGACCTCATATATTCGTTCGTTTTGAACCATCTGTTTATCTCGACTCACTATTACATGTTGTCGTACTCTCGATACCATTGTTCGGGATTGGATAAGTGTTGTTTTCGATGAAACTTCTGATTTTTATTTTACTACTGATCGTGTTGCTTTCAATGTTAAATCTCTTTAAAATATCTATTTATATATTCATATTACTTTCCGATCATTTGTGATTGGATGTCTTGAAAAATAGTCGATAGACCATTGTGTAGCTCAATGTGTCTCCTAGAAAGAATAAAAGGACATAGTGTGGGTGAAACATCTAGAAGCATTCCTTGAATCAGAGCTGAATAATATCGTGAGTTTTCATAACTTTGATTGACCATTACGTCATCGTTTTACGCGACACTTGTGTATCGATTAAATACTAATTCATTGACCAATCTACGTTTCGATTTCGAATTACAACGTCCGTTTATATCTTGAAAACACCATCATCAACTTGAAATTCATCCTCTATTGTGTAGCGATTGTTTAGAATGCAATTCTATTTCAATAAACATGTACCCTCCCTTTTCATTAACCATCCTCGCTCTAGGAGTACGACTTCTAAAAGTTCCAATCCTTCTCGGTATGTCTTGTGATTTGGAAAATCACGCTGCCAAGAGACCTTCTTGCATTGCGTCTTGAAATCGAAGACATGAATGTCATGCGCCGTTTTGGATTTCTTAGATTTTCGTTGGTATTCTTGAACCATTACTATACTGTGTTTTCTTTACATTATTAATTTTACAGTTTATTCTCTTTCGTCTTTATGTATCCACAAGTCCTGTGTGTACATTAATTATGGGTTATTATGAAATTTGGATTTAATTTCAAACTGTGTCGAAAAATATACTTTGTATAGAAACTTTACAGGAAATTTAACAATGTCGAGAAACTATTTTTATAACCTTAGACATAAAAATATATTTTTACCTGTTGAGATGTTCGTTTAGGACATAATATTTTATCAGTAAACATTAAAATCGAGCAAGTTACGTTCATTTGAGATTGTAAAATCTAAGAAGTTATTTTCTGAATAATTCCAAAATATCATTTTGTTGACAGATTTAATGCAAGGGCATTTTCACCCATTTTTTATTCGTCTAAAGTCTCAAGTAAAACTAGAAAGTTGTTCAAAATATCATTTTACACCAAATTACTCTAGACTTCGAGTCTTAAAATGTCATTTAGTGAATCAGTTGGTTTAGCCAAAACCAAAAGTCAAACCCGAAAGTCAAAGTTGACAAAAAGGGTCCAAATTGATAGAATTTCAAAATATGGTTTGAAGCGTTCTGAGCTCGTCAAACTTTAACGAATGAGATTTTACAACTACCAAACATTGATTACAATTAAAAACGTTTAAACATAGAAACTTTTCGGAGTAACTGAATTATTTGGGAACTGGTACCCTACTTCTTTAAAAGTGTATTTTGTCAAATGAACTACGATGTGAACACATACGGATTCCTTACTCCTTTCTTCTATTTATGACTTATTTGTCATTCTATATTGTTTTCCTTTGTTTCTATCGTACCAATGAATTTGGATGAGGATTGAAGATCTTGCTTTCATAACGTTCGTTATCATCTTGACACGTATCTCGTGGCGATTCCAGCTAAACCTTTTTAAACTTTATCAATTTGTAACCATTTCATTGATTTCCTTGAATTACCCTTTATTACCTTCATGTAACCCACTCGCTATTTTATAATTTACCATATAAGCTCAAACAGGCATTTTTTGCGAAACATTTTACAAAATGTTACACTTGGGCATTATTAAATACTTGAAGGTTGTAGAAAAGTGAAAATCTTATAACTAATCAAGAGGGTTGTTTTTATTATAGAGAGAGACAATAGAGAAAGAAACAAAGAAAACTTTATTAAGTGTAATGTGAAATAAACAACGAACACCCCTTTCCATGGTGGAAAGGGTTTATATACCCAAGTCCTTAATGGAATTGGGCCTCCAACCCATGACAAGCCCATGGGCCGGGTTAAACATTAATATAACGTAACATTTAACTACGAGATACTAAAGGTATTACAATATTGTTGGAGTGACCGATACTTCTAATATACGTTAAAAACGTATTTCTAACAATCTCCCCCGATGGGAGGTCACTCCAAATTACAAAGTCCTTAACTTAGCATACTATACTAAGTCTTCGTTCTTCAGCTCGTAGTCCTTTCTCTTTTATCTTTTCTTTTTGTTGTGAATATGTTGATATTGATCTTTTAGGCTTTGGCTTTAGAGCATTGTTCTTTTGACCCTTCACGTGTGATCTTTGCTTTCTTGTGATTCTTGCCTCCTAGTGACTCCATGTTCCACAAACTTATGTTTTTTGTTGTTGATTTCTTGAAAGCTTCAGAGTTTGGTACAGTGGAAGACTTCATTTTGAACTTTCTTGAATTTTGCTGAAATTGATGCAGAAAAACATGAGCATGTGGGAACGACTTCATCTGGTACACCGCAATGCCACCGTCTTCAAATGTCGCAACATAACAAGACATGAACGAAATGGCTTAGAACATTTCATTCTAAATCGGTAGCATTTTACCTCCGGTCGGTGAAGACCGTTGGACGATATTAGATATCGTACCTGTGATGGATAGTTTCAATTAAGTAACTTCCTGACAGGATTTTGCGGGTAAACCCATTCTCTTTATTCGACGATCACTAAGCCTGACTGCGAACATAAAGAGTGAATCACTTGGATAAATTATCCTTGTGACTGAAGCCGTCAATTCACGAACCTAGAACAAGTGAATTTCAATTAAGATTTTCACCATTGTTGCTTTCCAGTTGTCACGAGCTTGATTCATATAGAATCTTGCACGTCACCTACCAAGTGCTGTTTTGATGTTAACACTAGAAGGATTTCCACTCGTCACTGTGAACACTAAAGAGTGTCACTCTGAGTGTTCTGGCAAGATCATACAATAATGCGTAGAGGCCTGGAACGAGTTTAAGTTCAATTAAAAATTAAACTACTGTTTCTTTCAAGTTTTCACAAGATTGGTTCTTAAAGAACCGCACGTGTCACCTACCATGAGCTTGTTTGATGTTGGCTCAAGCAGGATTTCCATCTTCATTGTAATACTTGCGTATCACTTGGATGTTCTGGCAATATTACAAGAATACTGCGTAGGACTCATAAAGATCACTTACTTTTCAGAGTGTGTGAAGAAGCAAGGAATAAATGAAAAGTGTCCTAATGAGACTTTTGATGATCTCGTGGTTCTAGAATTGATAGTACGTTTTGATTTAGTGAGCAATGACTGGAGAGGATTGCCACCTATTCAATATCAGTCTATTCGGAGTGAATAAACCAATAGATAACGTGTTAAGCTCCGTGTGATTAAAACAAACATCTTTTGAGAGATATTTGAGTTAGCTGGGAGGGGTTGTGCATGACATCACTGGGTCCATGATGTCTTGTCTTCAATATTGAGAATCATTAAAAATGATCCCAATAATAGATGTGTTAACCCGGTTTCTGTCCTAAGTTGTAAGGAGGGCTTTTTTATTTACACTCTTTATCTTTACATTTCTTTTTCATTCTTCAACCCCTTCACTACTTACCAATACATCATCACTAGCACCTTATTGTGATTGTTCTAGTGCTAGCATCAGTAATTAGTCGGTACTCTAATACGATCACAATCATCTCCAACTATCCTAGGACTTCTAATTCTATCTAGGGAATTGTCCTTGGGAAGATTACATCTGTTCTGATGAATCATTGGAATAATACCTAATCCTACCACCCTTTTGTCACCACATCCGTCGTGAATTAAGTGTGTTTTGGGTAAGTATTGTCACCATGAAAAATCCTTGAAAATCACTTAAAGCACTTCTGCTATTATAATCAAAGTTTTTGTGCCTTAAGTGTTTTGTTCATAAAAAACGCTCCCCTTTAGCATGTGCATTACACATATTAAGTTGGTTTATCTTTTAAGTCTTTTTCATTTATTTTAGCCAAATATCATTAAGTCTCCTTAATCCCATTTTCTCCCCTTATCCAAAATGTTAACCATTAATATTTGGGATATTGAATGGATTAACCGGTCTTTGGGTAATAAAATGAAACTAGTTGCTGGCCATAGAACATGGCAATGCTCCCCCTCAAGTTAATGAGGGATAATTGTAGTGCTTGAGTATGATAAATTTTGAAAGATTTAGAATCTCGTGAGAAATTCTTGAAACATTATCATACTTTCACACTACAACAAGCCACAAAAGCACAATATTTACAATATTTACATATTCACAAAGTAACTAATATGGAATAGACCTGAGATAGTACGACCCATTAAATGGATCGTTGCATCAGCTTGTGGTGCGCTCCATATGGTCTTCCACTAACGAATCATTCAATACTCCTCATCAAGTGTCTTTCTCGCAGCTTTTCATTAATCTTGTTTATCAGGTAGCTAGCACTTTTTTTGTACCCTGTGTGCCACCGAACGGTAAGTTGGGGATGCATCTTGGTTCTGTTGATCTGAATCAATGTGTTCGAACTTGCTCAAGAGTCAAGTTACTAAACTTGGAGAGTTCTGCTATTCTCAGGATTTCTTCTCACCGGATCCATTCAAGTAGAAAGTGCCTGGAACCGGTTTTGTAGTGCTTGTGTACGGGCTTTTGTCGTGATGAATATCAGGAACCTTCGTGTATGGACCCGTGAGGTTTAGCTTCTTTTGATAACTCTCAACACCAAGTTGCAAGTCTTCAACTCTTTTCTTGATCACAATGCGACGAGTATACATTCGTAGAGATGAATTTAGGGCAATGTAGTCTTCAGTGTTCAAGTGTTTGAGTGTGTCTTGAGTCATCAACAATAACATATCTTCAATGTCAACAAGAGGAAGATCCGAGAAGTCTCCTTCCATGATGGTATAGGATTTGTCGTCTTCTCTTTTTAATCTGATCTCTGTTATATGATGATAGCCGACTTTGGGTTCAACTCTTACTCCAAAAATAGTCTTGATTCTGAACTCGGATTTTACTTGAGTATTTGACTTGAAACCACATGCGTAGCTGTAGGATTTCTGTATGGTTTCTCCCTAATGTGATGCGCCCAATTTAGCATAATGATCATACTCAGGAATTAATTTCCTTACCCACATACGATCGACCTTTTCTTCAATCCAGGGTATTGACCCCCAAGTTGCAGCTTTGACCAAGGTTAAGGAAGTCACATACTTGTTGGCGTCGTTTACTAAATACTCAAGGTCATAGCAGACAAAGAAATCACGTATGATTTGATTATCAGCATCAGCGATCGGGAGAGGATCATTCTCAGGCCTGTGACGACATGTTCGTTGAGGAAGGTTCATTGCTTTCAAAAGCTCATTCGCACTGTATTAAGCCTCCATTCTACTGATTTTGAAGTAGGAATGATGGTGGGATCATGAAAAGCTCGAGATACCATCGCTGGAGTTACATTGTCAGTTCCATACCTGTAGATTAGATATGCTGAGAAGCCGATGGGATTGTTGAGGATTTGGGAGAAATCTGGTTCATCTTCTCGAGTTAGCGGACGAATGCTAGCAGCTTCTGTCACCCAAGGTTGCTCGGGTGCATCTTCATCTACAGTAACTGTATCCACCCATGCCGATTCGCTCGATTCTGGAATATCATGACTTTGCGCAGATTCTGGAGCTCGATTCGGAAAAATTACTCGAATTGTCTGAGTACGTTGAGTGTCCTTCACTAGTGTATACTTAGACGTTTCAGGTATTGGTTGATCGGGTTCTTGGATCGGTAGTTGTTGTGGTGGTGTTGTAGATGTGATAGCTTAAGCTGATTGAAGTGAACCCGATGTCAGATTAACATCAATATCATGACGGTGTTTGGTTCGTTTGCCGGTTGGAGTTGACTCAGAGTCTGGAGTTTCCTCGGCTGTTGAAGTTTTTTGATCTTTCGTAACAAAATCCTTTTGAGACTTGTCACCTTTTCCTGACGTTTGATCCCCTTCACCATCTGACTTATCTTTGTTGTGATCATTATCTTCTTCTTCTTCATTCTTTTCTTCTTCATCATTCTTTTCCTCTTCATCATCAATCTCTGGTTCATCTTCATCATGTATTCATTCGTCCATGCTGTCATCATCATCATCGTTACGCTTACCCTTATCATCATTGTCACCATCATCATTATTGTCTTCTTCATCGTCAGCATCATCGTCATCGTCATCTTCATTCTCGGATGGTTCATCGGGTTTGTCTGACTCATCCTCATCTTCATCGTCTTTTTCTAGATCGAGAGTGTTGTATGGGACGATGGTGCCATGTTTTTCAAAGATCTCGGTGTCTTGATCCATTGTCGTCTTTAAAGCTTTGTGAAGTGCTTGTTGTTCAGGCGTTCGGTTGTAGAACCCGACTTGAATCATCTTAGCATGCAACAGCTTCTTCAACTCGTAGTCTGTGAGTCTTTTAGCTATAATAAAGTCGGACTGCTGAGTGTCGGAAGACTTGATCATCATTTTGCTTGCAGCGATGTCTTTTAGTTCATTTCGTAGAGGAGGAAGTACAGTTTCAATAGACTCTTGAACCTTTTCATCTATTGATTCAATCAGTGTGGCATTAGCTTGAACTAGTTCTTCTTTCTCCTCTTTGTATTAGTTTCTAAGTGCGCGAAGACGTTTAATTGATTCTTGCTTCCTTTCCACTGCAGCTTCTAAATTTTCTCTTATTGACTCTTCAGATTGTTGACGACTTGTTAATTCTTTTCGAAGCTGGTCGATTTCTTTTTCAAAATCCTTCTTGCTTGCTAATTCATCACGAAGACGAGAGAGTTCCTTTTCATAGGCTGTCTTTGAAGATTCTAATTGCTCTGTAACTAGAATAGTTTTATCCTCTTGAGCCTTCAAGCGTTGTTCGATGATTTGCATAAAATTTGGGGTGACGGGTGGAGATACCAACAATGGTGTTGGATGAGCAATTCATTTTGTAGGTGTGACATGAGTTGTGACAATTGTGCCGAGTACTGATGTAGTGGCCATAGTTATAGGGACATTTACCATGTTCGGGTTTGTTGAAAGATCAGTGTTAGTAACTTCAGATTCAAGTGAGTCAAGGTTCAAGTACTTACCTACCGGATCTGACAAAGACGAGGATTTGGTGACACTCTTTTCCTTGTAGATGCTCCCTGTAACTGTTGTCTCTGGTTGAATATCATCAAGGAACGTATCTTGTTGTTCGTATTGTTGATCATCTTCATCATCCTGAACTGGTTCGTCAACGAAATTATCTTGTTCTCCAAATTCATCAATGTCAGGCAAGATGACTTTCATTGTCCGTTTCGATCCAATACCTCCCGTCTCCCGTCTACTTTGTATTAAAGCCTTCTTCAATTGCCTGGATTGTTGTTTCTTAGTCAACGGCTGTTGTTGTTCGTCAATGTCTTCAAACAAGTCTTCATCGAAGAGAACTGTTTTCTTTCCCTTGGCCTTTTTCTCCCATAAAGACATTGTTTTTGTTCTTTTGCCCTTGTATTGTGTTGGTGTCTCAGCTTCAGAGGAATCAGTTTCCTTCCTTTTGACTTTGGCTTTTGATGCTTTGAACTATGTAGTGGATTCACCCAGTTCTACTCTCTTTGAATGATCTTCATTTTCTTTCAGAAGAGTCTTATAGGAAGCACTCTTTTTGATTTTGTCATTCAGCATATGATCCGGAGTAGGAGCAGGAATACATGAGTAAACAATATTTTGTCCTTCTTGTCTCATGTGTACTATGAAGAAATCATCATCTTCTGAGTGACAAAAGAATCCTCCACGTCGATCTATAGCTTCATCGGGTTTCATAAAGTAATTGATAATGAGCTTAGTGAAGCGTGGAAACTAAAAGTGGTCAGATTTCTGCCTAGCGTTTCTGAAGGCTTGATAATGAAATTCTTCCCATATGAGAGCAACATAATCCAAATCGAGTCTATTGTAGATGCCATAGAAAATACGAGCCTGAGAAAGTCTCATAGAATCATACCCTTTGGATTTGCCCGTAAGACATCGGATAATGATACTAAAGATTGCTTTCCAGGGTTGTCCAAGTCTAGAGGTGTTAAACTTGGATATGTTTGGCAATTCTCCCTCATAACCAACAGACATAATCAAATATAATATTTGTTTTAAATCTGGAACAGGAGCATATGTTTTCCCTTTAGGAGGAGGAAAGCCAAAGATTTCACGAAACTGTCTAAGAGAAAATTCCTTCTTCTGACCATTGATGTTGAAGGAAAACTTTGTGTTTGTGATGGCTTTGAGAGAGGATGTGAACTCATGCATGTAAATTTCAGGAACACTTGCTGAAATCCGAAGTGCAGATTTGATCGGTGTGTGATCAAGGATTTCGATTGCTATTCTGAATGCTGCTTGGGAAGGAATGAAGCCTTCTTTCAATCGTTGATTATTGGTAGTGATTGGTAGACGGTTTTCTTCTGGTACTAGTTCATTGTCAAGTTGAATTTTTTGCTCTTGAGTGCGAGCCATGAAATCTGCTTAAGATGAAATATACACATTGATACACAAGAGATTTATATCATGTAGTATTAACCTTGAAAGCATCCTATTGCAATTTCCTTAAAACATAGCAACTAGCACATGAAAAACCTGATAATCATTGCCCAAAATAACAAGTTGAAATTCATGCAAAAAACAAAATCCTAAATAAGCATAGCAATAAAAAATTTAAAAAAAAAATGAAGCATAAGTCGGAATCTATGTATACCAGACCTAAGTCGGAATCCATATTCTTAACATAGTTCGGAATGCAATATACCCAATCTAGTTCGGAATATACTAGTTCATGACCTAGTTGGGAATACAAACAAGTGAGACCTAGTTCGGAATGCGTCCATGTGTGACCTAGTTCAGAAGTCCCACATTTCTGACCTAGTTCAGAATAAGGCAATTCGTAACTTAGTTCGGAATTCACACATTGCTGACCTAGTTCGGAATAAGTACATTCGTGACTTAGTTCGAAATTCCAGTCATTAAGGACCTAGTTCGGAATACATGCAATCTGGACTTAGTTCGGAATACAGGCATCCATGACGTAGTTCGGAAAACAGGCAAATGGGACCTAATTCGGAAAACATGCAAATGGGACCTAGTTCGGAATACAGGCATCCATGACTTAGTTCGGAATACAGGAAAATGGGACATAGTTCGGAATACATGCAATCTGGACTTAGTTCGGAATACAGGCATCCATGACGTAGTTCGGAAAACAGACAAATGAGACCTAGTTCGGAATGCAGGAATCCATGACTTAGTTCGGAATACAGACAAACTAGGACCTAGTTCGAAATAAGGCTATGCCGAACCTAGTTCGGAATATGTCGATACCTGTCCTAAGTCTGAAAACAAATCTTATTTTAACAGTTTTAACATCACACACAAGTATTTTTGGTAGAAAAATAAAACAACACAAGATCCTATGATTATTCGTTACCAAACCCCCCTTTTTATCCAATCAAATTAATTGGCCTAATTTAATCCGAAACTGAGATGTGGTGGTTTACTGATTAATTCGAAAACATTAAGATCATATTACCTTATTTGTGATGGACGAAAAATAAAGAAGGATCTAGGTTAAAAAAATCAATGGCGGCAAGAATGTTATGTTTGAGTGATAATAGTAAAATGAAGGAGAAGAGAAAAGGGGCAGGGGGTCAAACTTTTGACCTAAAAAATTAAGTTTTATCAGGTTTACACTTTTGGCCCTTCATTTTCCTTTTGCTTTTCATTTTAGTGTAGTGCCTATTTAAGTTTAACTATTCGTTTAACTATTGAGCACCCTCAACCAATCAATGCACTTAACTTATTGGCCTAAAAACCATAAACGTCTACAGTCCAATCACAAGCAAATCCAAATACCTCATACCTGACAAACACATAATGAACAACATGTAACCGTTTATTTTTCTGAGAACGATTCTGGAAGACGATATATTGATGATAAAATGATTTAAGATTTTCTCCCCCTTAAACATTGACCCGTTTTCTATTTAAAGAATTGTAGTCATTGTTAAAGGAGTTGAATACCAATGAAAGCATTTGCCGTTTAATGATTTAAAGGAACGATTCTTGGTGGCAATAAGATTTCTCTTCTTTTTACAAAATAAGTGCACTGAGACGTACACAAATTTGTGTTAGACCAAGTTATGAAGTAAACTCGATCCCTTGTAAGGTTTTAAAGTAAACCATACCCGAGAAAATTAATTCCCGTTGTGAGCCAACGCTTTCGTAAGAAATACGTGACCTTATTGAGAAAAGCGGGTTGCAGTCAGAAATAACTACAAGCCATATGGGCATGTTTTAAAATGTGTACAACTTTTATACGTACTCTATTTATGGCGCCGTGTCAATTTTAATCGACATTTCTAAGGCCGTAAATATTACCGTACTAAAAGACATGCCCATTTTAAAATGAAAAATATTTTTGGATTTTCTTGAATTTATATTTTTTAATGGTTTTTTCATGTTTTATATTTTTGTATTTTTTTTGTGGTTTAAATATATACGATAATATACAAGATCACGATCAAAGGATACTCTAGAGTAGTTTACCACGACTATTCTGCAGATCCTTCTGCCAACTCCTTAGGTGTCGCTGGTGAGAATGATTTCATGCCTAGCTTTTCGATCAAAAACTCGATACGTCCTCGATCTAAGGCCATTGTGAAGATATACGCCAACTGATACTCAGTGTTGACAAAATACAGTTCGATCACTCCATTTTCCACTTGCTCTTTGATGAAGTGGTAGCGTATGTCAATGTGCTTTGCTCAGGAATGTTGAACGTAGTTGCAGCAAAGGGCAATTGCCCTTTTGTTATCACAGTACATCGGGATTTTGTTGAATCCATGAACGTAGTCAGTTAATTGAGATCACATCCAAAGAACTTGAGCATAACAACCGGCCATAGCAATGTATTCAGCCTCTGTACTTGATATCGCAACGCTTTTCTGCCTTTTAGATGCCCAACTAACCGGTCTATCTCCAAGAAGTTACACACTGCCAGAAGTGCTACGTCTAGTATCTTGACACCCAGCATAATCCGCATCTACATATGATATTAGTGCAATAGAGGAATCCTTCGGATACCACAGACCACGATGAAGTGTTCCTTTAAGATACCGAGAGATCCTTTTCACAACATGTAAGTGCTTTTCGATAGGCCGAGCCTGATACCGGGCACACATGCATATAGCAAATAGCAAATCAGGCCTTCTAGCAGTCAGATAGAGAATGGTGCCGATCATTCCACGGTAAAGTTTAGGATCGACAGCTATCCCTTCCTTATCTTTATCTAACTTCGATCTCCTCCACCATTGGAGTATCCACGGGGTCACAATTTTCAAAATGATACTTCTTTAGTGATTCAAGAGCAAAGTTGGATTGATTAATGAAGATGCCTCTAGGATTCTGAGAAATTTGCAACCCTAAGAAAAATGAATTTTTTCCCATCATCGACATCTTAAAGCGTGTGGACATATTTTTCTCAAAATGGTCAGACAATCTTTGAGTAGTGGCAGCAAAAATTATATCATCAACATAAATTTGTACCAGTATCATGTCGTTTTCCTCCTTGAGAATAAATAATGTTCGGTCCACTTTGCCTTTGGAGAAGCCTTTCGAAATGAGATAAGACGATAGGAGATCGTACCACGCGCGTGGAGCTTGTTTCAACCCGTAAAGGGCCTTCTTGAGCTTGTACACGTGATTAGGATACTCTGAGTTGACGAATCCATTCGGTTGGCTTTTAGACATCTTCCCTTAATTCACCGTTAAGAAATGTCGTCTTAACATCCATTTGGTAGACGATCATGTTCATGTGAGCAGCATAAGCAAGTAATAGTCTAATTGACTCCAATCATGCCACAACAGCAAAGGATTCTTCAAAGTCAATACCCAAAGCTTATTTGTAACCTCTAGCAACCAATCTAGCTTTGTTCTTCAGCACTCCACCTAACTCATCGAGTTTAACCTTATATACCCACAACAATGTAAGGATTTCAACGTTGCTGGGCAAATGAACTAATTCCCACACTTCAAGACGTTGAAATTCATTAAGTTCCTCTTGCATGGCTTCAATCCAAGATGATTTAGTCATGGCTTGTTGCCAGTTTTTAGGTTCAGTATCGGAAAGAAATGCATCAAAGTAGCAATATAATGCATGTTCTTGGAGTTGGTGGCGTGTTAAGACTGGTCGATTGATGTCACCAATAATATTGCGGATTGGGTGATCCTTTGTCTATTTTGTGTTGTGAGTTTCAATTCGTGGTGGTCGGGAGTGAATGATGGCAGGAGCTTTCTTTGAGGTAGACGCACCGTTAGGGTTTTCGGGTATTTGTGAACCAAAGAACGGAATCTCTTGTAAGTGAGCAATTTCCAAATCGTGATCATAGTAATACTCTTCAACATCATTAGTAACGAGTGGGGGTGATGATGTTTGATGAGACTGCTTTTATACATAGTCTCATCTTCCAAATAGGGCTTAAAATGCATTAAATATCATCAAAATACCCATATATATGCTTGTGTTTGTTGCTTGTGTATTTTAGGTACGAATATGGAGAAAATGACAAAAGATCACAAGAATCATTCAAAAACGAACACGGGAAACGAAGCCGCACAATGAACCAAGCCCTAATGAAGACTTTCCCAAGATCAACCCTTGCAGATTTGAAGAATTATGAAGAAGGGCCCTCCAACTTTGAAGAATTGGCAAGTTTAGCCCCTCAACAAAGCTAAATTGTCAACCATTGTCCTCCATAAAGTCAAACACATCATGAAGTCCTTCAATGTACAAGAAATTACAAGTTTGGTCCTTTGAAAATCCCAAAATTCCAAAAAGGACCCTTAACTTTCAACATTTGGCAAAAATGGTCCCTCATCAAACAAGACTTGGCAATTTCAGTCCTCCAAAATGCTCAACATACAAGTCAAGACCATTATCCATCATCAAAATGCCAAATCAGCCCTTGAAGAATTCAAAAATGGCAAGAAATACCCCTGAAAATACTTTGGAAAAGTATTTGGGGCAAAAGTGTGAAAAAGGAAACTTAAATAACAAAGGGAATCAGATTTGTGGGATTTATTTACAAAGTGAAAGAAGAAAGGAAAGTGAGGGACTTATTCTGGCAGACAGCCTAACTTACCTAGACCAACCCACACCCAACACGTGTCCCACTCACCCTTTTCCACCAATCAGCTCCCACCATTCTTCCACATCACCTTTCCACTCACCAGGTTTAACTAACTAAATAAGTTAGTTTAATCTTTGGCGCTAAACACCTCATTTAAACATTAAACCGGATCAAAACATGAACTATTCATCTCAAGAACACATTTGGGTTTTCTTAACCCTCTTGTAATTAAACCACCAAAACCTCCAGATTTGTTATTAAGCTTGTTTTAATCATAACCCAACTTCAAAAATAGCTGCCACTTCACTCCCTTGCCCCACATGAGATTCCCCTTCTACACACAAAGGGGATACTGCCAAAAACCACCAGACATCCAACGTGTGAGATTGATGCTTACTTTCTAAGCTCAATGTGAGCCTTTAGATGCAAATTCCACTCTTGCCAGCTCCACAAACAGCCAAGAAATCAGTCACATGAAGCTAAGAAGTTCAAATCCTCAAGGGCATTTTTGGGCTTCTACAACTTAGGGTTTTAAGTTTTTAGGTTTAAACTGACCATGTACACCCTCTCTATAAAGGGTATAGGGTCCAACATAGACGTTTGCTTTTGATTTTTCCTTGTTCAAACTTCTGTAAATCCCATTTCAGTTTAATGAATTTGTGTTTGAAGCATTAAAGAAAAGTCATTGGCCAAACTTTATTACTGCTTATTATTGTTATATGATTGTTAGTTTAGAAGTTAAAAACCTATTTTCAATTGGAGGTTGCAAAAGTTTGCAATTTTCCTCATTCTTGATATTTTGCTAAGTCATTGATCAAATCTTGGAATTTCTGGGCTAAGAGTGATCTATACATCCTGATATTGTTAATATCAAGGTGTTGTGAGCTCAAAGTTTGGGGATAATCAAGTGTGGGATCAATTGGTTGCATTAATCAAGCAAGTTTCATTTTCTGCAATTTTTCAGAATTTATTGTGCTTTAACCTTGTTCAATCTTAGCAGGCTTTGTTGTGGAAGCTTGTGCTTGTTCTTGCTAGCACATAAGCTCAAAATCCGTGGGTGTGGATGTACATCCATGAGGTACACACCCTTAATCCCAAAATCTGATAAAACTTTGGATTTTTGTGATATTTGAGTGTTTCCTGTGTTCTTGTGTATTTTGTGGCTTATACTTGCTTGAATCTGTTAATCTTACTTGTTTTTGTGTTAATTGATGCTTGGGTGGTCTTAAATCTCACTTTTTCTTGTTTAAAATTGGTTTTGAAAAGATAAAGGGGTGTTTGGGTCTACCTGTTTGTGTTGATTTTGTGTTATTGTGTTAAGGTAAGTTTGTGTTTGTGTTTGTTATCTGTTGTATGCTCATAATAGACCACAAACCTGCAAATATTTGGACTTGAAACCTTGAATTGTTCAATCTGCTATATCTTGTTGAGTTTTACTGATTTTTGCCTAAGATTTTGGGAAAACCTAGAGTTTATGCATGCTTAGGTGTAAAAGTTGTTTAAACCTCAGTAATATAACATACTTGAAAGATTTGAGTGTTTGAATCTGAGCTTTGGGTCAAGTGTATCAGCAAGAACACCATTTGGCTAAAACTTGTACATCAGCAACTTTAAACTGCTTAGATCTTGTTCAAATCTTGTAAGTTTTACATGAAACTTGTTTAGACTTGCTCATTTAAGTTTATTTTAGCCTGTGTATGCTTTTGGTGCAATTTGGTTAGCTTATTCTTGCTAAAACAGCTTATTGATCAAATCTGCTATACTTGTTCTTATTTTGCCCAGATCTGGTACTTGTTTGAATTAACTGTATCATTTGGCTGTTTCTTGTTGTGATTTGTTGATTGTTATTGACTCCTTATGATCAAAAGATCATTTGGGTGCCTTTGTGTAATCTGAATATCCAAAACAGCCACTAAAGACAAAAAGTCAAACAAGTCAAGCAGTGGGAAAAGTTCCCACTACTCAACACCCAAAACTAGCCCCTGCTAGTGTAATTTTGAACTCAGCTTATCAATAAGCTATTCTAGCTTATCCAGACTTGCAACAACTTGTTTTTTGTGATAGGTCTTCATTATTTGACCCATTTAAGTAGACTGGAGCTTATTGGACTTTGACTTTGACTTTTACTAGAAAACCAACTTATTTGACTTTTACATAAGTGCTTATTTGCTTTTTACAGCTTATTGAGTCAGCTTATTTGAAAACTCTTTGTTGATTTTGCTTAATTAAGTCATTTAGAAGCTATAGAAACTTGAATCAACACTTGGGGTGGCCTAGAACTCAAAAACGACTATTTTGTCGTTTTCTGTAGATTGCTTATTTCATTTTCAGGCTTATTCCTTGGGCTTATTTCAAATTTCTTTTTGCAGAAGTCTTATTTAGGTCAAAAGAAGCTTGTGTGTCAAATTTTAGCTTATGACATTGGCTTATAGCTTAATGGGCCAAAAAGCCCATTAAGAATAAGCTGCTTGGTATAAGCTAGCTTATTTCACACTTTCAGCTTTTGGGCCTTTGGAAAAAGTTGTTTAAAATCAAATTTTGAGACAACCTGTGCTTTTTGGGCTTATTTTGAACACTTTTTATTATTGGGCCCAAATTTGGCCCAATAGTGTACTGTTTTGGGTTTAGCCCATTTTATAGGCCCATTAAGGGTATTTTGGTAATTTCACTTTCATTTCTGACTTATTTAGGTTAAATTAAGCTAGTTTGCAAGTTTTTAGAATTTTTTTATGATTTTTGGATTTTTAATATTATTTTAATATTATTTTATTATTATAAATTAAAATCTGATTTTCCAAGTTTTTATATTTTTCCTAGGTTCTAAACACTTAATTAGGAATTTTGCAACTTTCCAAATATTTTTAGAGTCTTTTAATTATCTTCTAGAATTAATTTAAGTTTTAATTGATTTTAGTAGTTTTTAATTGTTTAAAAATAGTTTTTAGTGGTTTTAAAATTTTGAAAAAACTTTTTAGCTTAATTAGGGTATTTTTGAGGTTTACAAACTTTAAAATCTTGTATGGGACTTTTTAATAATTAATTTTGATTTTTAGGGCTTTAATTAGCATTAAAAAGTCATTATCTAATTAATTAAAAGGTTTTAGCAAGTTTGGATTTTTTGTAAACTCTTAGAATATTATTGTGGATTTTTGGTAATTTTTAGGAATTTTTAGGGTAAAATTTTAATTTTGATGCTTTTTACGGTTTTACGTGTACACCTTTTTCGACTTAGTTTAATCCGTCTTCGTAACCGTCATTCTCTTCTAATCCCCTTTCTATTTTTCTTTCTCAAAAGTATAATCACAAATCTAATCCAAATCATTACACACATAACACACTAGCCTCCTTGAGAACGATCCCCATTCTAGGGTCATTAATACACGGTTTTCCTAAATCGTCGTATTCATTACTTGCCCTATTTGCTCTCTTTTCCTAAAGAGTAGTAAAAACTCAACTATCAATGTTGATCCCAAACATAGATCGATTTAGCTTGCGTAAACGAGATTAAATCAAGTTAAACACTTAGAGAAACTTAGTTGTGTATAAAACAATTTAAGTATTATGCGGAATTAATACTCAAACAAGAACACACAAACAATGTAAACCAAACTTTCACTTGATTGATTAGAACAAACTTGTGTACAATGAAAGTGTTAAACGTATGAAAACTTATATTGAAACAAAAACTAAAGGTCTTCTTTTATAGACTAAGAAGCCTTGTACAAGAGTCTACGTATCAGCTATTATAGGTAAAGATAAATATAGAAAATACATTGTTGATCATATATTTACTAGAAACAAACTAGAAACATAATACGTGAAGACTAAGTCTTCTATCAGTGCTTGACTTCATCCTATCAACGCTTGACATCTTCCTGTCAACGCTTGTTCTGTGAACGCTTGTTTTCTTCTTATCAACGTCCAAATTCCTCTTGTCAGCGTCCAAGTGTACTGGCTACATTTTATTCCCAACAATCCTCCCCTAAACTTGATATCTACTCTAGCAATCAAGTTTCTGAATAAAAACTAAGAACTAGGAGGATTCTTACAAATCTTATCATATTGGTAATAAACATGCCTAATCAAATCTTTGGCCACATCACTTGAATAGTCAATCTCCAGCTGTGTTGTCTTCATCTTTTCCAAAACTTCTTTGGACATGGGATACTCAGCATCTACAAGAAGATACTCAGCGAACATTGTAGAACTCAAATAATACACACCAGCAGCTGAATACAAATGCCATTGAAGTCCACTGATATTATCCTCTAGATCCTTCCAAACAGGATCTTCTTCTTCTGTGCATACATTCTCTTGAATGTTGACCAAAGCTTTATTCCATTGACTGAAGTAGGTGCTTCAGTCTCATACTTGGCTAGCAATAACCTCCAAAGGTCTACCAAGTCTTCGCTATCCATACTTGCAAATAGAGACATAAGAGTAGTAAATGTGTGTACCTCTTTCCCATATTTGCCAATCATCTAAAACCCACTTGCATCTTCTTCAAAGCTAATGATAGGGTTTTTGGCATCAAGAGGTAACACTTGTACCATATCTGAAGCTTCCATGGGTGAGAGCTTAATGCTCCTTCTAATAATAGCTTCACTAGGATTCAATTTATCCAAGTCTTTAGGGAACTCAAGTGAAACTCCCTTCTTCAAAGGCCTTGGAACAATCATAGCCTTTTGAATCTCCATCTCTTCTGCAAGTTCTTCTCTCCTTTCATTTGAGAGAAGTCTGATAGTATTCATTTCCTGCACTGTTGCCCAAATGGGATAAACCTTATACTCCAATTCTTCAAAGGATAATCCCTGCAATTTCTGAAATGTCCATCCTGTTTGATGACATCTGAGCAGCATGTAATAAATCTCCCTTCTATCTCTCTTCAGCAGTGAGAAAACATTGGTAGCCTTATGCTTCAGAATTACCTTGCAATCTCTTTGAACTCTTAGAAGAATTTCCAATCCCCAAATTTGATCTGAAATTGTCATATCTGGATTCTCCATCACCTTATTCTCCCAAGCATGGTACATCTGAGCAACTTCTGGCATATCATAATCTACCTGCAACTTTAACTCTCTAAGTTTCTCCCTTGCCAACTCATCACCATATTCAAGTCTTTCTAGTTGTTCAATTATCATAACACTTGAATCTGAACTGTCATCATCACTTCCTTCTTGTTCCTCAGAAGTAACTACAAATGGTGATTCACCAACCTTCCTCTTTTCTTGTTCCATAAGTTGTGCAGCCAACTTTGAATCAAACTCTACTTGAGCTGCATCCTTTGGAACTTCTGTTTCTACCATGATTCCTTTACCCTTATCTAATGGATCAATGATGGGTAAAGATGATGATGGTACCTGGTAAGACACTTCCTTGATGATAGCTGATGACTGGAATACATCAACCATATCTGCAGGTCTATCAACGTTCAAATCCTGTGTGTCAGCGCCCAACTTACTTTTATCAGCGCTTGGTGTGTCAGCGTCCAAAATCTGCTTGTCAACTCCCACCTTACTCTTCTCAGCGCCTTTTGTGAACTGCTCCATCATTGTTGTAAAGGACAAGTTCAAGTTTGTAGGAGTAACCAAGGATACATCAAAACCTAGTTGCTTCTTCAATTCTGTAAGAGCTTCAGCTACACCCAAAGATTCTCCATCATATGGGCCTTTGCCACTAAATCAATTGGCTCTGTAGCAGCTTCATGTGAGCCTTTATCACTTAAATTAACAGGCTCTATAGCAGCTTCCTCCCATTTGTAAGAATCCTCTCCTGATGAAAGGACTCTTGCCTACCTTCTCCTAGATTCGGCAGTTTCCAAGAAAACAATCCTCTCCCTCAATTGCTTGAGTTCAAGGCCTTGGGTAGAGACAGTATGTACCAAGTCTGCATTTTGATTTTGCAATCTAATGCAGACAACCGTCAATTCGAACAATATGTATGGTTCCAATCTGCCCTCCTCTAGAGTGGGGATTTGACATCCCAAAGTAGAGTCATGGGGCATGGATGAGGTCTTAAATATGTTAGGACTGGCTTGGCCTGCATCTAAGCTAGCACCAATAGTCCTAGCCTCACCCATATCACCAACCACACTTGTGGTGGTGGTTCACTCTGCAACATGGCTAGGACCACCAGAGGAAAACACTCAAATGGTCCTTTGGCGTTTTTCCATCATATAGTTTGGCGGTGGAGAAGATGATTTGGATTGGGTGGTAGTTTGAAGGTTAAGGGGTGTTTGGGTATGTGATGGAAAGGTGTCAACGTTTGGATTAGTAGTGTCAACGCCAACATTTAACGTGTCAGCGTTGAAGGATTCCTGGTCAAGTTCCATGTGTTGAGGTGAAGGTAATGGTTCAGGAAAAGGTTGTGGGTCAGGTTGAGATTGTGCTGCTGCAATAATAGCAAGCATGGCTTGGGTAAGGGGTAAGTCTCTTTGAGAGGGTGAGTTCATGTTACTAAAAATAGCTTCCTTTTGCACAGGGATCACATAAAAATCATCATGATTCCTTGTGCAGTATCTTTGCTCATCAAAAATCATTTGTAAAAATCTTGTGTAAGCCAAAGTCATCTTATTACCCTTGTTTTTACACTTGCAATCAAAAATCAGTTTAGAAAAATTATACTTTTTCCCATTTGTAATACACACAATTGCACTAGCAATTGATCTATTAATTTCATTATGTGCAGTACATTTGGGACTCAAACATTGAAGGATGACATGTATTAAGTACTTCCAAGCTGGGGGGGGGGGAATTCTTGTTTATGATATTTATTTAAAGTACCCTCTTCAGGGAAAGGATACCCCAAAGCTTGAAGTCCTTGTTCTATCTCATTAATGGGTAGAGTGGTTATACCATCTACATCATTAAGATGCAAAGCCTGGCGAACCAAGGCTTTAGTAACCACCCATGAACGCCCATGAACAATAGCTGTTAATGTAGTCACATTATTAAGCGTTGAAGAACTTACAGTGTTCCAAAACTGTTTAATATGAGTGACAGGGATGAGAGGAGCATGAGAAAGAGCATACCGTAATGGAGATGCATTCAAATAAACCACCATATGGGTGTATTGTGGAAACAGAGCATCATCAGCCTCCAAATAAGCAATCATATTGTGCTGACTTCTGAATACCAATACCAAGTCACTTAGTTTAAACTTAGGCGCCATTGAGGTAGAAAGTTGTTTGTGAAAGATTATAAAAGATGACTTATAGGAGAAAAGTTGTTAGACAAGAATATGAGAGTACCCTGTTTAAAAGTAGGAGCCAAATATATAGGAGTGATAAGCACATGTGATTGGTCAAAAATGAGGCAAGTATTTACAAAATATAATGATGAAAATATTGAAAAGAAAATAAGTTATCTTGTGCATTAATTAAAAGTTATCAACTCCCAAAATTACAGCCCTAATTTTCGTCAAAAATAACAACTGGGTAGGACCCAATGAGTGTCAACGGTAAAAAATAACTCATCAACGCCCAACGGCTATATTCTTGTCAACGTTGGTAACAGCCATGTCAACGTCTAAATTGGTCACAACAACTCTTGGAAATATATCTGTCAACGTCTAAAAATAAAATAATAAAAAATGAAAAAGGACCTTAACAAAGTAATTTATCCTAGTGAAGATAACCTATAAACTGTAAATTATTATAGGGCGGAAAGAACTGTCCAATTATGCACACTTTCTTATGCAAGATAGACATAACAGTCCTCTAGTGTCCATTGCTAACCATAATTCTTAATAGTTAAGTTATCTCATAAAATCCCTTGTAACTCCCAGGTAAGCCCAATATCAATCATACCCAAGTCTCCCAACAGACCACATCCAATTCTAGGCCAAAAAGTTCTTGGCAGCATGCATAGTATATCAACTTTGCATGTTACAGTGCCTCATGAATTAGTAAACTAACTCATACTCACCAGTGGACACAATCTAAAATTGTGATAAGAGTATCATAAGAATACCCAAAAGTCCTAAAGAGTTCCTAAACCTCCCCTTAAACTATGATACAAAATTTGCCAATAATATGCATGTAAATAAAAATTTATGTCAAGATAGGAATATAAATATTCCAACCATCATCCATAAAATAAAACATGTTCCAATAAGGCTCCAAGAATCCATATGCAACTCTGTATCCAATGGTACAATGCTAACAACGCCTGCACAATTAGATCAAAAACCACAAAACTAACATGTTGCTGACAACGTCACGATAACACTTATCAGCGTTAAGATAACCTTTGTCAGCGTTAGACAAATAAAGTGGAAAATCTAATTTCACATAAAGACCAATAACAATGCATAACCTGTACATACTTTTACATCATTATCCCAAAACACATATCAAGTGAGATTGATCATTCCAATACTTGTCACCAAGTATTGAAATCTTCCAGTATCAAAAGGTTTAGTTAATAAATCAGACACATTCTCTTCTGTGTCAACCCTATCTGGTTGTATTAAACCATTTTCAAAGCAATCTCTTATAAAATGATGTCTAATTTCTATGTGTTTTGTTTTAGAGTGATGTATAGGACTTTTAATAATGCATAAAGTGCTGTTATTGTCTACAAAAATCTTGGTATGCATGAAATTATACCCATAATCCAACAGCTGGTTCTGAATCCATAAGACTTGTCCACAACAAGCAGCTGCTGCAACATACTCTCCTTCAGTTGTAGAATTGGCCACCACTGTTTGTTTCTTGCATTGCCAAGATATCAATCTACTCCCAAGAAACTGACATCCACCAGTTGTGGATTTTCTATCAAACTTGTTACCACCATAATCACTGTCTGAATATGCAATAAGCTCCAATGGTGGATCTTTTGGATACCATAATCCCAGGTCTGGATAACATATAAGGTATCTAAAGATTCTCTTGACAACATGAAGATGACACTCTTTGGGAGTCACTTGATGGCGTGCACATGCACACACAGCAAACATAATGTCAGGTCTTGAAGCTGTGAGATACATCAATGAACCAATCATTGATCTATAGTGTATGACATCAATTTCTTTTCGATCTCCAACTTTTCCCCAAGGGTGTTCTCTATCCATAGGAGTGCTAGCCCTTTTCTCATGTGGGGAAAAGCCAAACTTCTTCAAGATTTCTGCTACATATTTATCTTGAGAGATGAAGATACCATCCATTTTCTTCTGAACTTGTAAGCCTAGAAATAAATTCATCTCCCCCATTGCACTCATCTTGAACTTATCTGTCATAAGCTTGAAAAGTCCTCACTCATCTTTGGACTTGAAGAGCCAAAAATGATGTCATCCACATAAACCTGGACAAGTAAATAATCCTTACCGGTCTTCTTTGTAAATAAGGTCTGGTCTATGGTGCCCCTTTTGAATCCATTTTCCACCAGATAGGTGGACAATATACCATACCATGCTCTTAGGGCTTGATGAAGTCCATACACAATTTTCTTGACTCTATACACCTTGTCTGGATGTTCTGAATCTTCAAAACCAGGAGGCTGCATTACATAAACCTCCTCTACAATTGTGCCATAAAGAAAAGCACTCTTAACATCCATTTGATATACTGTAAAGCCCATGCAGGAAGCCTAGGCTAGCAAAATCCTTATAGCCTCAATCCTTACAACTGGTGCAAAGACCTCCTCATAGTCTAGCATGATGTTTTTAGGGTTTTATGAAAATTAGGGTTTTTGGCGATTTAGGGTTCTTGTGTTCTTTAGATCAAAGTTTCTCAACAAGCTCTGATATCACTTGTTGATCCCAAACTTAGATCGATTTTGCTTGTGTAAAAGAGATTAAATCAAGTTAAACACTTAGAAAAACTTTGTGTATAAAACAATTTAAGTATTATGCGGATATAATACTCAAACAAGAACACACAAACAATGTAAACCAAACTTTCACATGATTGATTAGAAAAAACTTGTGTACAATGAAAGTGTTAAAAGTATGAAAAATTATATTGAAACAAAACCTAAAGGTCTTCTTTTATAGACTAAGAAGCCTTGTACAAGAGTCTACGTACCAACTATTATAGGTAAAGATAAATATAGAAAATACATTGTTGATCATATCTTTACTAGGAACAAACTAGAAACATAATACGTGTAGACTAAGTCTTCTATCAGTGTTTGAATTCATCCTATCAACGCTTGACATCTTCCTGTCAACGCTTGTTCTGTCAACGCTTGTTTTCTTCTTATCAACGTCCCAATTCCTCTTGTCAGCGTCCAAGTGTACTGGCTACATTTTATTCCCAACAATCCTCCCCTAAACTTGATATCTACTCTAGCAATCAAGTTTATGAATAAAAACTAAGAAATAGGAGGATTCTTAAAAATCTTATCATATTGGTAATAAACATGCCTAATCAAATCTTTGGCCACATCACTTGAATAGTCAATCTCCAGCTGTGTTGTCTTCATCTTTTCCAAAACTTCTTTGGACATGGATACTCAACATCTACAAGAAGATACTCAACAAACTTTGTAGAACTCAAATAATACACACCAGCAGCTGAATACAAACGCCATTGAAGTCCACTAATATCATCCTCAAGATCCTTCCAAACATGATCTTCTTCTTCTGGTGCACACATTCTCTTGAATGTTGACCAAAGCTTTATTCCATTGATTGAAGTAGGTGCTTCAGTCTCATACTTGGCCAACAATAACCTCCAAAGGTCTATCCCTTCCTCTTGTGTATATCCTTGAGCCACTAAACGTGCCTTGTTTCTGACCACAATGCCACTTTCATCCTTTTTGTTTCTAAGAACCCATCTTGTCCCAATAGGTCTGACATGTCTGGGACAATCAACCAACTCCCAAACATCCTGGATAGCAAATTGGTGAAGCTCATCTTGCATTGCTTCCACCCAACTTGGTTCTTTGAGAGCATCAAAAATGTTCTTGGGTTCCTGTTGTGACAGAAAACAAGCAAACAAACATGCTTGAACAAGAGGGGTATCAACCTTCTTGTGAATATTGGCAATAAATCCACCAAGATTCTGATGAGATCTTCTATTTTGAACAGGAGACATCATATCACCAATAATGAGAGAAGAAGGGTGATTTTTGATTGTAGAAGTAAGCACTCCTCCCTCAATAAGTGTGTTGTCCTCAATCTCATCTTCCATGTTACCAATATCCTCTTCAGACTCTCTTCCATCAACATCTGAATGAACCTTTGAAGGTTCACCTTGTTCAAAATTATTGGAAGAGAAAATATGGTCAAAAGAGTTGTCAACGCCTGGACCATGGCTGTCAACATTTGAGCCATCAACGCCTGAATTTGTCTTGTCAGCGCCAGATTTTCCTTTGTCAGCGTCTAAAATATCATGCTTGTTGTCAACTGGTGATACTTGGGACCACCATTTTCCATTCCAGCAACAACAAATGCATCTGTCCAAATGGGAATGGTACCATACTCAAGTATGGGTGCTGATTTGTCTACTTGTGATCCAACCTCTTCATCAACCTTTTTACCTGAAACATCAACAACTGGTTCTTCCACAGCATTTGAAGTTACCTTCACAATGTTTGGATTAGTAACAGGCATATAATTCAAAGTCCTAGATAGAGGTTCCAAGTCAAATAACCAATTTGGACCACTTTTAGGATCACCAAGTTTACTTTCTAAAAACCTAACATGTATTTTTTCAAGTATACGTTTTTATTTCTTAAGGTAAACTCTATATCCTCTACTCTGCACTGAATAACCCATGAAGTAGCCTTCATCACCTTTAGCACTAAATTTACCTAAGGCATCACTAGTATCAAACACAACTACATGACATCCAAAAGGTTTAAGAAAACCAATATTAGGATTTCTTCCCCAAAGTAACTCATAAGGTGTTTTGTTATGAATCTTGTTGACTAATGCCCTATTCTGAACATAACAAGCTGTATTCACAGCCTCAGCCCAAAAAGCAATGGGAAAGTGAACATCAGCCAACATAGTCCTAGATGCTTCTATGAGGGTTCTATTCTTTCTCTCAGCTACCCCATTTTGCTGTGGGGTTCTAGCTACACTAAACTGTCTAGTAATCCCTTTCTTGGCACAAAAGTCATCTAATAACTTATTTCTAAACTCACCACCATTGTCACTTCTAAGCATCTTAACCTCATTACCAGACTTCTTTTCAATTTGGGTAAAGTTAATCAAAGTATCAGCAGTGTCACTTTTCAAAGCGAAAAAGAAAGTCCAAGTAAATCTAGAAAAAGCATCAGTGATGACAAAACAGTAGGATTTACCATTTAAGCTTTATATATTAGTTGGACCAAACAAGTCCATATGCATCTGTTTAGACTTAAATGAGACCTTGTGCTGCTTGCCTTTAAGGTACGCAACATAAGAGTGATCATTGTGGAATGCCTTTTCAGGCCAACCATCAACTAAACCATGTCTCACAAGTCTGTTTATATTTTTAAAATTAATTTGCCCTAATCTTCTGTGCCAAAGATTACTCTCATCAACTGAAGCCTTAGCATATAGACATGACAAATTATTATTCATCCTAATTCCATTAAGTTTCACATTATAAATGTCCTTATGCCTAGGTGTTCTATAATCAATGAATTTCTCATCTGGTATTTTAAAATCTTTGCTCAACACCAAGCATTCAGTATCAGGAAAAAGAACCTTATTTTTGTAATCACAAACTTACGATACACTAAACAGATTATAGTCAAGTTCTTTTAACAGAAACACGTTTTCAAAACGAAAATTGTTGGTGAGAAGAGTTCCTTTGCCTGTGATAGTTCCATATCCGCCTCCAAAGTAAACTTTGTCACCATCCGTAATGGGAGTGAAGTTATTGAGATAATCTTCCTTCCCAGTCATGTGCCTAGAGCATCCACTATCCCGATAGCCATAATCATTAATCTGCTTTTGAATGCCCTACACATAAAGAAAACAAATTAGTTTTCTTTGATAACCCAAGCCTGAGCAGACTTGGATTCATTTGGTTGTCCCTATGACAACCCCTTGTTCATCCCTTTTGGATTAAACACCCAGTTAACCCCAATTGGTTTCGTTATGACCTTTGAAATATAATTAAATCTGTTACAGGTCATACAAATCCTACCTGAATTAGGGTTTTGGTCTTTCTTAGGTCTCCATGTCAAGCTAGAAGAAGCTTTAGACCCCTTTCCCTTTGGTTGCAAATATTTACCATTATTCGGTCTAGCAACGTTTCTATCAGCGTTTGATTTGGTCTTGTCAACGCTGAAATTACCTTTATCAGCGTTGAACCTATGGTTTGCTACAGGCACCCATTGTCTATTAGAAAATGTATTGGTCTTCTAAAAGGTCTTTGTCCATAAGTATTACACCCTTTAGTAAAGAATGGGGCTGGTCTAACAACTTGTGGACTTTGCTGGACAAAAGATTTGGGTTTGACAGTGTTTGACTTTTTGTCAGCGTCGACCTTTGAAGCATTCACATAGGCTAAATGAGAAAAACTTCCACAAGTATAACAGGCTTTTCTAGACATAACTCTAGGTCTAGAAGAAAAGAAACCTGTTCCATTATCACTAATTTGGCCTTTTGGTGACCTAGGTTTTCTATACATTTCTGTATATTTAATGCTAGGTTTCTATCAACGTTTAAGCCAAGGTCAACAGTCTTGCCAGTGGTTGGTTTTGTCACTTTGATAGGTGTAGACTCATTTGGGCTATCACTAAGCATGCCACCCTTAACAAACAAGGTAGGATTGGCTTTCTTCCATTCGTCCAAATCAGTCAACTTCTGCCTATATTCCTCTACTAGGGTAAGAACTCTTGGTGGAGGAATAAATTCCTCTTCTTGGAGTTCTGGTAAACTAGTCCAAGACAAGTCCTTGCTAAGGACGCCATAGAAGTTCCCAGCAGCTGGTGGAACACCAACATACTCTTTCATCCCAATCCCAGCCATATCCCTAGAATCCCTTTGTTCACTAACACATTTTTCTAGGGTTTGTGAGGCTTTATCAAATCTCTGATTTTTAAGATCTAAATTATCCTTATTTTTGATAGCCTCATCTAACTTAGCCTGTAATTCAGCATTGACTCTCTCCATGATGTTTCTAATATCAATACTAGCATTTAAATCATGTTTTAAAATATTGATTTGATCTTTTAGGTCAAGCACCATTTTCTTATACTCAGCTACAGTATTTTCAGTTTGAGTAAGAGCAAGTTGATAGTTAGACAACTTGCATCTTTCATTAACCACATCTGTTGACAATTTTAAAACTTCTTTGTTAAGTTTTTCAGTGTTTGGAAGACAACCCTTACTACAAAATGCATCATCATATACCTCATCGTCTGATGAAGATGAGGAGTGTGCCATGAGAGCATAGTGAACATGCTCTTCTTCTTCCTTTTCTGCAACCAAAGCTTTGTTCTCTTCCTCATCCTTAGCCAAGTAGCTCCAATCCCATCCAACACCATCAATTTCTTGCATTGCAACCATGGCTTTAGAATCCTGAGCATTAATGATTTGAGTTGAGGGTTTTCCAGCATCAGATCTTCTTGGAGATCTGCATTCTCTCATAAAGTGTCCCATACGATGACAATTATAACACTCAACCTTGGATTTATCAAATCCAGCAGTGTCCTTGGCATTGAAAGTCATCTTCTTCATAAAACTTCTATTCCATCTATTTGCCCTTATGATTGCAAGGGCCATATTCCACTTTATGTCCATCTCCTCCAAATGCTCATCACTAATTTGCTCAAGGTCCTCATATGTAATCAGTGAACCATTGGGCAATGAAGCATTGTATGCACACACAGTATCTAGATCAATACCAACATGCTTAACTCTTGGTGAGTCACCTTTGTATGTGTCAGCGTCTGAATGTGAGGCGTTGACAGGTTTTGATCCAGCGTTGACACAAGTTGATCCAGTAACGGGGTGCATGTATGACTCTTTTTGATCAAATTGACCTTCACTATGTGAGAAGAAGGCCATGTGTCCATTGGTAGATTTGCTTCCATGATCCAAAAGAGTTTCATTCTCCACTAGCCTCAGTTTATTGTAAACATCATCAAAAGTAGAACTTTAGTGAGTGTTATTAGCAATTATAGATCTTGCTTCAATCTTCCATCCATCACCAAGACTTTTAAGAAAAGTGGTGATAATATCAACATCACCAAACATTGTTCCCATGAAGGACAGCTTGCTTGTGATGTCAAGAAGTCTGCTTCTCACACTACTTAACTTCTCACTGGGTTGAGCTTTAAAAATAGCATACTCATGCAAGAGTTGCTTCTTTTTTTCTTGGACAATATCAGCATTACCACCATAAGCAACTTCAAGAGCTGCCCAAAGATCTTTTGCAGACACATAGCTTCTATATTTGTGCTGATTTTCTTGTCCCAAAGAGAGTTTCAGAATGCTTAGGGTTTTCATGTCACTCCTTTTCTTTGCTATGTCCTCAGTCGAGACAGCTCTACCATCTTCAGGTTTTTCTTTTCGATCCTCTTCAGTAGAGCCTTGAACATTTGTTCTTTGTAAGATGGCAGCCTGCAATCTTTTGAGCTTTATTGAATGTGTTTCCATATTTAATAATTTCCCATAGGGTGTAGTCATGGATTTGTAGATACTGCTCAAATTTAAACATCCAAAGGTCAAAATTGTCTGGGTCTAGCATGGGAATCTTGATGTTTGGGGTTGAGGAGGAGGAGGAGTTTACTTCTGGGGTAGACATGATGTTTTTAAGGTTTTATGAAAATTAGGGTTTTTGGCGATTTAGGGTTCTTGTGTTCTTTAGATCAAAGTTTCTCAACAAGCTCTAATACCACTTGTTGATCCCAAACATAGATCGATTTAGCTTGTGTAAACGAGATTAAATCAAGTTAAACACTTAGAGAAACTTTGTTATGTATAAAACAATTTAAGTATTATGCGGAACTAATACTCAAACAAGAACACACAAACAATGTAAACCAAACTTTCACTTGATTGATTAGAACAAACTTGTGTACAATGAAAGTGTTAAACGTATGAAAACTTATATTGAAACAAAACCTAAAGGTCTTCTTTTATAGACTAAGAAGCCTTGTACAAGAGTCTACGTATCAGCTATTATAGGTAAAGATAAATATAGAAAATACATTGTTGATCATATCTTTACTAGAAACAAACTAGAAACATAATACGTGAAGACTAAGTCTTCTATCAGTGCTTGACTTCATCCTATCAACGCTTGACATCTTCCTGTCAATGCTTCTTTTGTCCACGCTTGTTCTCTTCTTATCAACGTCCAAATTCCTCTTGTCAGCGTCCAAGTGTAATAGCTACATTTTATTCGCAATAGATGATTCAGGTGTAGTTTGTGAATTGGTGGGGGATGGGACATCTGGTTCAATAGTAACAGTAGATGCCTCGGACTGATTTCCTTTATCTTGAGCAACAACTTCAGGATTCAGAGCTACTATTGCAGGTGTTGGAGAATTCTTACTAGGTGGATCGAAGAATTCATCAAACATAGGTTGAAATAACTCATCCCACTCGGGCCTTGTAGGTGGTATAAATGATGGAGAAGTAGGATTGTTGGGATTTAATCCAGAACTAATCGTACCGTTTCCCATCTCATGAAGTGCGGGTTCAGAGTTGTGTTGCTCAGAAGCCATCGCTGTCAGCTCATCAAAATCGGCATCCAAAGTTTCTAATATCTTGCCAATACGACGGTTATAAATTCAGTAAGCTTTCTTTGCAGGTGAGTAACCAATGAAGATTCCAATATCAGCCTTCGGTTGAAGTTTGCCCAAATTCTCACTATTAGTATTTGGATAACACAGTGCACCAAACACATGAAGAAATGAAATATCGGGTTTGTGTCAATGAAGTAGATCATATCGAGTTTTACCATGGCGTTTACGAATGATGGAGCGGTTTTGGGTATAACATGCAGTTGCCACTGCTTCAGCCCATAAGAATAAAGGAGCATTCGCATAAATCAACATAGTTCTAGCAGCTTCCATTAGTGTACGGTTACGTCTTTCCACGACACCGTTTTGTTGTGGAGTGCGAGCAACAGAATTTTCATGTGAAATACCGACCTTTTCATAGTAGTCTCGTAGAGTTTGATTAACGAACTCAGTTCCATTATCAGTGAGAATGCGGCGAACCGTAGCATTAAGACGTATTTGGATAATCTTTAAAAAGGTAATAATATACTTTGGTGCTTGATCCTTGGATACTAAAAATTTTACCCATGTAAACCTTGAGAAATCATCCACCATGACGAGGATGTAGTTTCTACCACTCACACTAGCCGTACGCATTGGCCTGCAAAGATCCATGTGCAAAAGATACAGTGGTTCTTGGTTGGTGTCTTCAGCTTTAGGTTTGTAGGATTTCTTGGTGATTTTCCCCAAAGAACACGCGGAACGTAAATGATCCTTGTCGAACTTAAGTTTTGGTAGACCATGAACAAGTTCGGTTTTAGCCAAATGGTTAATAGCATCAAAATTAAGATGAGATAACCGACGATGCCACAACCATGACTTGGTCTTAGATGCTTTGGAAAGAAGGCATACAGGAGAGGTGGCCATCATGTTTTGAATGGACAGTGTGTAGAGATTATCCCCTCGAGAACGTTTTAACAAATCATTTCCTTCAAGATTGCGAATAAAGCAAGTATGTTGTCGAAAAGCCACCTCAAGGTTTGAATCGAAAAATTGTCCCACTGAAAATAAATTATGACCAAGTCCCTCCATATAATATACCCTTGAAATTGTAACATTCCCAATTTGATATTCACCGTATCCCATGATCTTCGCAATATGGTCGTTGCCGAATTTCACTGTTCCTATAAACTTGCTGACGAAACTTTTGGGCATCGAGCGGTCTCCGGTCATATGCTTTGAGCATCCAGAGTCCAAGTACCAGAAGATGATTTGGACCACCTGAAAATATCACCAGACAAAGACGATGTGTCGGTATCTAGTAGTTCCTGTATGTTAGCAGGTACATATATATTTATCTTAGATTTGCTAACCGAAGAATTATTAGGCTTCCAGATTTGCTTCCTAAAATCCGGCTTAGATTCTAGTTGTCTAAGATCCTGAGGTACTTCTTCACTGGCAGGCACAATAGTGGGGGCAGACATAGTTAAAGGGTGCTTTTTCCATTTCTTAGTGTTAGTGTTCCTATTTAAAGGACGCTGAGACCTAACTTCCGTGGATGTGATCCTAGTTAAAGGGCACGTAGTTCCATTAGTAGTGAAGGTCCTACTAGTGGGTTTCCATTACCAACCAACTTGGCTGAATTTCTTGCCCGTTGGAATCCATTCAAGATTGTTCCTAATTGCATACATTTCATCCACGTGATCAACAAGGCATAAATCATGATGCTTAGAAAACATGCATTCATTAAAATTCCAACATCACAAATTAGAATTCACATTTTTCTTAGGCTGCTGCACAAACGCAGGGCCTTTAGTCTTAGTTACATGATTCTTTTTATTCAAATTTGAAATAACATTCCTAGGGTGAACTTCTACTTTCTTCTTCGCAGACCTACTAGTGGGAGGCTTGATCCTATTCTTCTTGTCTTGAGATCCTTTAGCCTTAGTAGATACAATTACTCTTGTAGAAGCCAATGGAACATTAGTTACAGATTTTGATTTAGCCTTGATGGGTGTGTTTAATATAGGCTTAGATCCTGGATTCTTATTGAATGGAGTTATGGCAATGGTGGTGGTTTGTTGGTTAAGTGGTGTAGAACCCGCTTGTCCTATGTACTTTAAATGCTCTAATCATTGTTGTACCCTCTCAATGTAAGCCTGAGCATGGTAATATTCACTATTCCTAGGATCAAGTTCATAAAGATCATCTACCACTTCCCTAGCAAGATCCGCGTACTTAACTGTATGCTGCCAATATAACTTATATGACAGTGATTGTTCTTATTGTACGGGTTCTTAGTGATCACCACCTTGTTGGTTTTTGGAGCACTAGAGGTCGGGACAGAAATTGTAGCTAGATTATCAAAAACTTCTTGTCCTTTGAGTTGAAGTGTCTCCTTTAATTCAGCCAAAACTATGTTTTTGTCTATGAGTTGAATATTTAAGTCAGAGATTTACTCACACTTATGGTTCAGTTGGTCAACGAGTGACTTTTACTCTGCCGCATTAATAGCAAAGCGATCTTCTAACGAACCATAAATTTGTGAAAAACTCTGCTTTACTTTATCATACTCCCCTAGCATAGAAGTAATTCTATCTTCTAGGGCATGATTTTTAATCTTTGCAACCTCTAGTTCCAATTTCTCTGCTACAGATTCTCTCTTAAGTCTCATATTTTCTTCCTCTAATGCCTGAACCACTTGAGTCATCTTGTCACTAGTCTCAATGAAGTTTTCACAATCATTTGTTTCTGAAAGAGTTTCATTTTTAGATTGATTTTCAATTTCAAGAGATATACAATGTTCTTGAAGCTCATCAAAACGTTTTGAAAGTGAGTTATAAGAATCTTAAAGCTTTAAAAATTCAGCGTTAGATTCATGACAGGAATAATTATCTACATTATTCATAGGTTCAACAATATTCACAGATAGATCATGCACATCATCACATTTATTCATAGCAGATGTCATCACAAAAGCAAATTCAATAGTAACAACTTGCATCACTTTGATAGACACTATATGTTCTAAGAATCGGTCATATTCGGACAAAATCTTTTCTTTCTCAATTAAATGTTGTTCATAAGCATCATCCATTTCATAGAAAAGTTTTCGAACTTCACCCATTTCGAAACTAAGATTTTCCGCGAGATCGAAAAATCCCGCTTTAATATTGTCTACAAACGGAACGATCTCTTTCTCAAACACCGTTTTCATGTGTTCGAAAGCCCATTCTCCAGCGGTTTGAGCCGTTGAAGTCGTACATTCCTGGATGACCTTGTCAAATTCGGTTAGGTATCGCTGAATCTCTTCCAAGCTTAGCAATACCGTACTTACCGGTGGAAGATTCTTAGGAATTTCCTTAGGTTCTTCCGAATTAACAAGTGTAGGAAGTATACTAAAGCTTTCTCTAGTAGGCATGTAAGTTGGTGTATGGATAAATTCCTTTTGCATATTAAAGCGGATTCTAAGATCTATTTTTTCATACGTTGCATTAAGTTGTGCATAATCATACTCAGGATATGTAAAAATTACTTTTGACCGATTCTCTTCATGTAGTGACATACTCTCAGATTCATTTGGAAACACAATCGGATCTAAGACTAATCATAACTTTGTTGCATCATAAAGTCGTGGGTCGTAGTTAAATGCTTGCTTTGCATACCCCGGGTTAGGTGATAGGTCTATTAGACGCGATAGATTGAACTCTTGAAAAGAAGAATGAAACAAGTGTACTAAATGTGAAGCAGAGTATTGTTTTAAAAGCAAAATTTCAGTCTTTTTAACTTTCTCAAACGCCTTAATTTCCATTTTAACCCTTTTAAACTCGAGAATTTCGAAATCCGTTTGTAGTGTTTGAAAATTATTAACGACTGACTCTTTTTCTTATGTTCTTTCGAAAGATTTGCTCTTAAACTCTCAATTTCTAGCAAATTATCCATTTGGACTTTCATAAACCTATCAAATTCAGGATTAGTTAAGGTAGTGGTCACTGGAGTTAATTCCAAGGTTTTAACCTTTTCCTTATACAAAGCAAGCTCGGCAGATAAAGTCTGATTAACACTGAGGGTTTCAAGGACCACATTATTCATTTGGCCAAGCATAGATGCCGACACCATAACCAAATCTTGTTGAGCAAATGAATTTGTAGTCGTAATAGCTCCCGGTTGTGGTTCACTCAATGTCTGGGGACTTGCATTGATATTGTTATCATTGTTTGTCTCCTCGTTTAAGTTACTAACCACCGGAGGCTGTTCCGGATACTCAGACACTTGCTCAACTTGATAAGGTACAATACTAGTATTCCTTGCAATATTTGGTACCTCGGAAATTATGTCAGCTCCATAAAGTGAAAGATTTTCCATGAGAGCTGCCTTGGCGGTATTGAGATCATCACAGTCAGATTCGTATGCATCAAGATCATCACAGTGATATGCAGCATTGTTTGTGATGGCTGCTGTGAGACCGTCAGTGTCCACAACTCCCGGATCTGTGAGAAATGCTAACTCTTCTTCATCGAGCTCACGTCCTTGGGCTTGAGCATTCACCAAGTAGATCTTCTCCTGAAACCATGTGTTATCCCTTTTCCTCTTGGGCTGCTTACACTCTTGAGCCATGTGCCCTTCCCCTTTGCAGTTATAACATATAATCATTTTCATTTTGCCAGTGTTATTACCCCTTGTAGCAGTGTTAGATGGACGTGCACCAGCATTAGATGAACTTGGTCTCCCCTGAAGTGGTTGCACCATTACTCTACCATCTTGAATTGTAGTTTGTTGTCGAGAGTTAGAAGAGTTCCTCAACTGATTGTATGTTGGAGCTGGTCCTCTGTAACCTCGTTTGTTCAATGTTTAAGTGAGGTAAGCAGACATTTGAGCAAGTATATCAGTAGGATTATCCCTTTGTCTAAACTCCAGGACATGAATCTCATCATCACAATAGAATGCTGGTGCTGATTGAGCTACAAGTTGATTTGAAGGAACACTAACATGTTGTGAGTAATAGGGTTGAGGAGCCTCATGGTGTTGATAAGTGATGGCAGGGTTTGTTGGAGGTTGATAAGGTGAATACTCTTGTGAAGAATAAGGTAACTAATGTGAGTCACCTTGTGATGATGTTGTTGGTTGCTTGTATTGTTGGTGATAAGATGTAGGCGGTTGTGGCAAGATCGAATACTATAGGAAGCTTGGAGTTTGATACAATGGTTGATAGGAAGATTGGTCTCCCAAAGCAAACGGAGAGTTGTGATATGACAATGTTGGTTGATTTGCCATTAAGGCCAATGGTTCTTGATAAGATCCCTGAGAGATGCGTTTTTGGATCACGTGCTTCTAGTGTTGCTGCAAGAAAGCATAGAGTTGATCTAAATTTGACTTATGCAATCTCGAATCATCTTGACATCGGTGACATATTGACTCCACGCTTGGGTTGCGTGTTCAAGAACTTGGTTTTTAGTTGAAACTGAGCAATCCTTAGATTATACACGTTCATATCATTCATCAAAGTAGTGAAACACCAGTAGTAATCGTGAAGAGTTTCCCCTGAAATGTATGTAAACCTATCAAACAAGTCATACAATTGACACTCTCGTTCTTGCTTAGTTAGAGAAGTCCCTTGTAACAAAACAGTTAATCGATCCCAAAGAATCTTAAAGCTTTGTGTTCACTTACCATTCTATAGATATCGGGTGGAAGAGCTTGAAATACTCTCTGAACGGATCTTTCATCTGGATCGGCAATGAGTTTGTTAGCATCGGGTAACTCATGATACAACCTTGGTCGCGTCACACTGTTGACAGTAACTTCTCCCCAATCTAGTGGACCTTTTTCATTGGATTTCAACATAAGTCTACCATTAGATTTACCCATGATGTAAGTTTTCACACGACCTTGCCATGCTTCAAATAAGTCTTTGATGAGCAACGGTGGGCGAGTGTCGATACCCGAAATGATTGAAATATCGGTAAGAGATGTCATTGTAGGCATAAATGAATGAGGATTCATTTTTTGAACACTTGATGGAATAAAGGTTATCTTTTGATCGAGCAATGAAATAAGGTTGTGAAAATTGTTGTGAGTTGTTGTAGAATTCTTCCAAAATTTACAAAGTCCAAGAAAAACTTGATCTAATTCTGAATATGTAAATCCTTGAACTAGTTCGGAATGTTAAATTCTGAGTTAATTCGGAATATGTGAATTCTGATGTAGTTCGGAATCTGGTGATCAAGGATGTAACTCGGAATCTGAAGATCACTGATGTAATTCGGAATCTGATGATCAAGGATGTAACTCGGAATCTGTGAGATTCCGATGTAGTTCGGAATCTGGTGATCTACGACGTAATTCGGAATCTGTTGATCTCGAACGTAACTCGGAATATGTTGATCAACGACCTAACTCAGAATCTGTGAGATTCTGATGTAGTTCGGAATATGGTGATCTACAACGTAATTCGGAATCTGTTGATCTCGAACGTAACTCGGAATCCTTGGATCACAGATGTGACAACCGGGAATTTTCTAGACATTAAATAATAATAAATTATATTATTTATTAATCAAAATTCGTTCTCGAGCGATATCAAAGTTATTTGATTCAAAAACAGGAGTTTATCTTACATATTGTAAAGGACTACGCAAAAATCTGAGAGCAGACGCGATACAATTAAATTTATATTTAATTTTTTTAAGACATTTGATAAAAGATTTATTAAATTATTTTATATTGTAATTATAGTTGTTGTTAAATTTTAATAACGTACGTTAAAAACGAGAATATCAAATGCAATTATAAAAATTCTTTGAACGCGAACTATTCAAGGTAACCGATAATTGGTAATTATTTTAAATAAAAATGTAGACGATTACAAAAATTAGTCGAGTAGATACTCTACTTTATTGGAAAAACCATTCTAAAAACAACGGAACAAATTTCATAAAACAAATCAAATTTAGCAAACCCGAACGAGTCCCGAGCCACGTTTAAATATGATGGAAGAAAAGTTAAATAAATAACTTACATAATAAACCCTCATCTATATACAAGTTATCACTAGTTTTAACAAACTTTTATTGATTTCATATAAATAATAAAAACATCACATTTTCATTCATTTTTCTTATTTACAAAACACATACAAAACCCTAATCACTCTCCCTCCTCTCCCTTATAATTTCCGGCGCCACCCTCATCATTTCCGGCCATCAACCACCGTTGGAAAACTTTTCCAGTCATCTTCTCCGACCAAGTCTTAAAATACTTATAACCTTCCGATCTACCAGATCTATAACATCATTGTTTTAGATACACTATCTTTCCAACTACCCTTCGGCGGAATCCGACCGCCACCATTTTGAAATCACTATCACTCATCTCTCCACCATCACCACCCTACCGTCACTCAACTAGCCACCAAAAACCACACTCCGACAATCGAACCGCCATCATCATCACAATTCCAGTCACCTTGTCACCACCCCGCTGCCACAAACATCACTGTTGTCACGTCGCCGCCCTCACTACGTCAGCAACCGCCACCTTCACCGCGACCAACAACCACTAGAAGCACCACTATCGTGGTAATCAACCACGCCTCATCCCCATTTCATTTTATTGTCACGACCACCAGAAACAAAAGCACCACAAATGTGAGGCTTACCACCAGATCCACGATGCACTACAGTCGCAAATCTTGTCTACTGCCATCGTCGGCGTTGGACGTCGTCCGATACACCAGCTACCATCACGTGAAGGTTTATGTCGCTATGATGGTCACCATCGTCACAACCACTGCCCGAGGTGTTTGCGGCGGGTGTTATTCATCAGAAAGAGGGTGTTTGTACGTGTGTTTTGGGTTACCGCAGTACCAGCAGGAGTGGTAGTTTTATTGATGTGGATTACTATGGTTTTATTGTTGTTGATCAGTGGGGAGGTGTTTGTTTTGGGCAGAAAGACCAGCGGGGGGTCTTTGGTTCTGATTTTACGCAAGGGGTGCGTCGTGGTTTTGTCGATAACACCACGAGTGTGCGTTCGGATCAGCAAGAGGGTGCGTTTGGTGCGGGCAGGAAGGAACACATCAAGGCACGTTTGGTTCGGGTTATAACATCAGCAGGGTGCGTGGAGAGCAAAAATGACTACAACAAGGACGTTGGCTCGGGGCAGAAATGAGGACGAAGAGGGTTTTGGGTTCGCTGTTTATCAGCAGCAGGAGTTCGTTTGGTGCCGCAGAAAATCCACATGGTGCGTTTGGTGCAGCAGAAACGTCACCAGGGGGTGTTTGGGGCTGCTGACAATTATCAAGGGGTGTTTGGTTTGTTGATTATTAGATTCAGTTGCGTTTAGACGCGGGATTGCAAGGGTTTGAGTACCGGGCGCGATTACGATCCATGGTTGGTTGTGGTTTAGAAATCGGCTAATAACTTATATAATTTTATTAATTATAAAAGCGGATTAAACGGTGGTATGTATATGGTTAAATGAAAACGTTGAATACTACTGATATTATGAGAACTATAAAAATAATTATACTTTTAAATACGTGTTTAAATAGCTCACATCGGGCGTTTGGCTTTTTGATTTACAACACATAGGTTGTGTTCGGTTTACTTAATTATAGTGATTTATTTAGTAATTTGATATATGTTAAAACGTGATTTGAGTAACATAGATTGTTTAGGAAAAATGAAAAACATTGAGAATTGGTTAATATGGAAAACTTTTTATAAACGAATAGCTCACGTCACAATTTCTATAAAATCTTATACTTTATATTTTATTCGATACAAACTACCATTATATTCATAAACCGATAAAATAAACAAATATTATATTTGTAAACCGATAAGTTATACTTTTTACCTAAAAGTGTCAATTATTAATTAAGTGGTGATTTTATTTAAAATGTGTCGAACTATGTTGTTTAATTATTTTTATCACGATCTTCGATGAATACGAACTAAATATTACTTTAATTTATTTTGTAAGATTATTATCTCTGATATATGACTCAACATATGAATTATATAATCGTTTGGATATACGTAATGTGTACGTAATACATTAAATATTTGGTGTGAGGCCATGTTATTCATTTTATTTAACCAACCATCAAACTACTATAACTTGAAACTTAAATATTTTATCAACGGGCCACGTTGATGTACATATCTATCGGGAACACAATTACACGCTTTTTTTTTAGAATTAGCCGATTAGTAAACCACAACACCATGACCGAGCCGCTTCGATTTAAGTTTGTGCGGAGCATATTATTAGCATCACTATCTTTTGCGCTACTACGTCAAGGGGAGTTCATACCCCACCTTTTTTTGCTTTAAATTGAGTTATAAATGTTTTATAGTTGCTCTTTGGGGGAGGTACATGCTTGGTCATAAACTACTTATAAACTTGCTTGGTTGTCAGAAACTGATATTAAACTTGTTTGGTTGTGTATAACTGTTTATAAACTACTTGATCATCATAAACTAATGTTAAGCTTACTTGATTGGTCATAAACTATCTTTAAACTGGTGTAATTGTTACGTGCTGAGTGGTCAACTCCTCTAATTGTTATACTTATGAATGCTGATACTAAAATTTCTATTGTGATTTTCATAGCCAAAACTTTAACTGCTTTTCACTGGTTCTCGGGTAGAGACAATGGTTGCAAGAATGAACACAAGTGCATATCTTGTTTATGTATTGGTCTAAGTCGCACTTTAACCCAATTACTTTGGCCCATTATCATGAACCGTTAATTTCGGACCGGATGACCGTTCGAAAGCGCGAATGTTATGGATAGATCTATCGGGGTTGACGCCCCTGTTCGGCTTGGTTCAACAGAGGACAAGCGGGCACAGTTTCATTTGAGTCTGTGGACGGATGTCGTGGGTTAGACATCCGTAGGGGATGCATTATGTGATTATACTACCGGTGTTGTTAACACTTCGTTGTCATGAGCTTAGACAATAATAAATGCCTTATTTTATTTAGTGACTTTGTATTTGTTATATTGTCACTAAGTGGTTGGAAAATCTTGTGGTTCATTAAACAATTCTATTCTATTGGAAAACTCTATATTTATCAGTGAGCTTTGTTTTTATCAGAAAACGCTAACTATTATCTGTGAACTCTGTTTTATCAGAAAACTTTATTTATTTCCAGAAAACTCCGTTGTTATCAGTAAGCTATATTTACTATCAGTAAACTCTACTTTTATCAGTAAACTCTATTTTTATTAGTAAACTTTGTTTTTATCAGTAGACTCTGTTTTTATCAATAAACTTTGTTAATATTAATAAACTTTGAAATTGTCAAAGAAAGTCTATTTAACAGAAACTGTGATTCTTAAACTCTTATATTTTACTGCAAGGTGTAGGTCGGTAATACTCTAATTTGTCATAAACGTTTTAAAACAAACTTATGAACTCACCAACTTTATGTTGACATTTTTAATCATGTATTTCAGGTACTTGTCTATGTGGATTATTTGGAGTCTTCTTTGTGGTTCTTGGCATGTAGAGGTCGTTCTCGGATCAAGCTCTTGAATACTCATGAAGTCACAGCCTCCCAAAGCCAGTCTTCCGCTGCGGTGAATTTGGGGGTGTGACAGATTGGTATCAGAGCCTTAGTTATAGAGAACTCGGTTGCATTAGTAACTCTAGACTATAACCGACTCTCAGTTTTATTTAGTAGTAACACTCATCACATCATACTTATTCCGCTGCTATATGAGTACTTGCAATACATGTTTGTTATTGCTTTGTTGTCTGCCATGTGATTACTTGTTTACGTGAGTTTGATTGCTTGATTAGTGCGCTTAGACATATAATATGCTTTTATATATGAACGTTAGAACATTCATTGGGCATTGTGAGTTACACAATGGTCCCGCGTATCTGTTTATAACAAAACTTAGAGACATTATGTGATTTTTAGTTGATAATTAGTCATGAGGTATCCCCAGGTTCGAGCTAATTCATCAAGAGGGTTGAGATGTGTAACAATACTTAATTGGTTCTCAGTGGGCCTCATATTTGATTGAGTGCGAGATGGAAATAAGTATCGGGAGTTACACAGCCTATGATTTTTGACGAATTACCTCGGGTGTGGGTAAGACTCGTAGTCTTACGTGTTAATTGGGAATGTGTTGTATTTTCAGAGTCGAGCTGAGTCATCGAAAGGTTGAGATGTGTAATAATTCATAACAAAACCCGAGCCATTCTTTGTGAGTGAGTTTCGAGGTTGGGTTATGATATGTTATTATTTAGCGTAATGTTTGATGAGTCTTCCTCGAGGATGAGAAGATTTGGGTGATTGGATAATTGCTTATTTAGAATCGACTACTATATACGTATCCTACTTATAACTGTGAGTTTCTTTACTTGATATACGTCTACGACTGCTTTATCGCCTATCGACACTTATGTTCTTCGATCTGGTACGTTCGAAACGTCTACTTATGAAAGACGACTTATTTTCAACTCATGCTCTTTGCTTTTGGTAATTTTGGATATTATCGTTTAGAGATTTTAACGACTATGAATTGGGTATTTTGCCGGTGACACTGAAGTAGGATGTTTTATGAAGTCTTTATTGAAATGGATTGGGACGCCTTAGCATTTGAATAAAGAAATCATAAATCACCGAACCATAAGTTTATAATGACATATTTGCATAGATTAGGACGCTTCTGTATGCAAATATGAGATTATAAATGAGTGGGCTTAAGGATATCTGGCGTGACCCTATCTACTTATGGTATTGATTTAGTATTCTAGTTTGGAGTGTTTTCTATTAACTCAGGATTTGTCCATACGAATATATCGTATTTCGTCTTGTTATGTTAGCATTACGACGTTTTGACGAGTGATTTTTAATCTTCGTTTGATTCGCGAATTGTTACGAGAATCTTTTCTGAATGTATACTGATCGACGTGAACCTAACGGGCTGGTGGTGGTGAACCATTGTAATCTTTTAAGAGCTGACGAACTTCTAGACACTTCGTTTCGAATTGTTTTCCTTTTATCGTTATATTAACGAGAGCCGATTTGTCATATTGACATGTAGAACCGCTCAGATATATCCCTTTCTACTATTGGTGGATAACACAAATAAAAAAAAATAATTTGGACAGACTTATCTGTGAATAACTATAAGTATATTCGATGTAACACTAGGGTATAACTCCAAAATCATTTTCTCTACACTTTTATTAGGGTAACAACGATTGAGTTCGAGGGCGAACTCCAAATAACACGGATGTACTGTGACAACCGGTAATTTTCTAGACATTAAATAATAATAAATTATATTATTTATTAATCAAAATTCGTTCTCGAGCGATATCAAAGTTATTTGATTCAAAAACAGGAGTTTATCTTACATATTGTAAAGGACTACGTAAAAATCTGAGAGCAGACGCGATACAATTAAATTTATATTTAATTTTTTTAAGACATTTGATAAAAGATTTATTAAATTATTTTATATTGTAATTATAGTTGTTGTTAAATTTTAATAACGTACGTTAAAAACGAGAATATCCAAATGCAATTACAAAAATTCTTTAAACGCGAACTATTCAAGGTAACCGATAATTGGTAATTATTTTAAATAAAAATGTAGACGATTACAAAAATTAGTCGAGTAGATACTCTACTTTATTGGAAAAACCATTCTAAAAACAACGGAACAAATTTCATAAAACAAATCAAATTTAGCAAACCCGAACGAGTCCCAAGCCACGTTTAAATATGATGGAAGAAAAGTTAAGTAAATGACATACATAATAAACCCTCATCTATATACAAGTTATCACTAGTTTTAACAAACTTTTATTGATTTCATATAAATAATAAAAGCTTCACATTTTCATTCATTTTTCTTATTTACAAAACACATACAAAACCCTAATCACTCTCCCTCCTCTCCCTTATAATTTCCGGCGCCACCCTCATCATTTCCGGCCATCAACCACCGTCGGAAAACATTTCCGGTCATATTCTCCGACCAAGTCTTAAAATACTTATAAACTTCCGATCTACCAGATCTATAACATCATTGTTTTAGATACACTATCTTTCCAACTACCCTTCATCGGAATCCGACCGCCACCATTTTGAAATCACTATCACTCATCTCTCCACCATCACCACCCTACCGTCACTCAACTAGCCACCAAAAACCACACTCCGACAATCGAACCGCCATCATCATCACAATTCCAGTCACCTTGTCACCACCCCGCTGCCACAAACATCACTGTTGTCACGTCGCCGCCCTCACTACCTCAGCAACCGCCACCTTCACCGCGACCAACAACCACTAGAAGCACCACTATCGTGGTAATCAACCACGCCTCATCCCCATTTCATTTTATTGTCACGACCACCAGAAACAGCAGCACCACAAATGTGAGGCTTACCACCAGATCCACGATGCACTACAGTCGCAAATCTTGTCCACTGCCATCGTCGGCGTTGGACGTCGTCCGATACACCAGCCACCATCACGTGAAGGTTTCTATCGCTGTGATGGTCACCATCGTCACAACCAGAGCCCGAGGTGTTTGCGGCGGGTGTTATTCATCAGAAAGAGGGTGTTTGTACGTGTGTTTTGGGTTACCGCAGTACCAGCAGGAGTGGTAGTTTTACTGATGTGGATTACTATGGTTTTATTGTTGTTGATAAGTGGGGAGGTGTTTGTTTTGGGCAGAAAGACCAGCGGGGGGTCTTTGGTTCTGATTTTTACGCAAGGGGTGCGTCGTGGTTTTGTCGATAACACCACGAGTGTGCGTTCGGATCAGCAAGAGGGTGCGTTTAGTGCGGACAGGAAGGAACACATCAAGGCACGTTTGGTTCGGGTTATAACATCAGCAGGGTGCGTGGAGAGCAGAAATGACTACAACAAGGACGTTGGCTCGGGGCAGAAATGAGGACGAAGAGGGTTTTGGGTTCGCTGTTTATCAGTAGTAGGAGTTCGTTTGGTGCAGCAGAAAATCCACACGGTGCGTTTGGTGCAGCAGAAACGTCACCAGGGGGTGTTTGGGGCTGCTGACAATTATCAAGGGGTGTTTGGTTTGTTGATTATTAGATTCAGTTGCGTTTAGACGCGGGATTGCAAGGGTTTGAGTACCGGGCGCAATTACGATCCATGGTTGGTTGTGGTTTAGAAATCGGCTAATAACTTATATAATTTTATTAATTATAAAAACGGATTAAACGGTGGTATGTATATGGTTAAATGAAAACGTTGAATACTACTGATATTATGAGACTCTAAAAATAATTATACTTTTAAATACGTGTTTAAATAGCTCACATCGGGCATTTGGCTTTTTGATTTACAACACATAGGTTGTGTTCGGTTTACTTAATTATAGTGATTTATTTAGTAATTTGATATATGTTAAAACATGATTTGAGTAACATAGATTGTTTAGGAAAAATGAAAAACATTGAGAATTGGTTAATATGGAAAACTTTTTATAAACGAATAGGTCACGTCACAATTTCTATAAAATCTTATACTTTATATTTTATTCGATACAAACTACCATTATATTGATAAACCGATAAAATAAACAAATATTATATTTGTAAACTGATAAGTTATAGTTTTTACCTAAAAGTGTCAATTATTAATTAAGTGGTGATTTTATTTAAAATGTGTCGAACTATGTTGTTTAATTATTTTTATCACGATCTTCGATGAATACGAACTAAAAGTTACTTTAATTTATTTTGTAAGATTATTATCTCTATTATATGACTCAACATATGAATTATATAATCGTTTGGATATACGTAATGTGTACGTAATACATTAAATATTTGGTGTGAGGCCATGTTATTCATTTTATTTAACCAACCATCAAACTACTATAACTTGAAACTTAAATATTTTATCAACGGGCCACGTTGATGTACATATCTATCGGGAACACAATTACACGTTTTTTTTTTAGAATTAGCCGATTAGTAAACCACAACACCATGACCGAGCCGCTTCGATTTAAGTTTGTGCGGAGCATATTATTAGCATCACTATCTTTTGCGCTACTACGTCAAGGTGAGTTCATACCCCACCTTTTTTTGCTTTAAATTGAGTTATAAATGTTTTATAGTTGCTCTTTGGGGGAGGTACATGCTTGGTCATAAACTACTTATAAACTTGCTTGGTTGTCAGAAACTGATATTAAACTTGTTTGGTTGTGTATAACTGTTTATAAACTACTTGATTGTCATAAGCTAATGTTAAGCTTACTTGGTTGGTCATAAACTATCTTTAAACTGGTGTAATTGTTACGTGCTTAGTGGTCAACTCCTCTGATTGTTATACTTATGAATGCTGATACTAAAATTTCTATTGTGATTTTCATAGCCCAAAACTTTAATAGCTTTTCACTGGTTCTCGGGTAGAGACAATGGTTGCAAGAATGAACACAAGTGCATATCTCGTTTATGTATTGGTCTAAGTCCCACTTTAACCCAATTACTTTGGCCCATTATCATGAACCGTTAATTTTGGAACGGATGACCGTTCGAAAGCGCGAATGTTATGGATAGATCTATCGGGGTTGACGCCCCTGTTCGGCTTGGTCCAACAGAGGACAAGCGGGCACAGTTTCATTTGAGTCTGTGGACGGATGTCGTGGGTTAGACATCCGTAGGGGCTGCATTATGTGATTATACTACCGGTGTTGTTAACGCTTCGGTGTCATGAGCTTAGACAATAATAAATGCCTTATTTTATTTAGTGACTTTGTATTTGTTATATTGTCACTAAGTGGTTGGAAAATCTTGTGGTTCATTAAACAATTCTATTCTATTGGAAAACTCTATATTTATCAGTGAGCTTTGTTTTTATCAGAAAACGCTAACTATTATCTGTGAACTCTGTTTTATCAGAAAACTTTATTTATTTCCAGAAAACTCTGTTGTTATCAGTAAGCTATATTTACTATCAGTAAACTCTGTTTTATCAGTAAACTCTATTTTTATTAGTAAACTTTGTTTTTATCAGTAGACTCTGTTTTTATCAATTAACTTTGTTAATATTAGTAAACTTTGAAATTGTCAAAGAAATTCTATTTAACAGAAACTGTGATTCTTAAACTCTTATATTTTACTACAAGGTGCAGGTCGGTAAAACTCTAATTTGTCATAAACGTTTTAAAACAAACTTATGAACTCACCAACTTTATGTTGACATTTTTAAGCATGTATTTCAGGTACTTATCTATGTGGATTATTTGGAGTCTTCTTTGTGGTTCTTGGAATGTAGAGGTCGTTCTCAGATCAAGCTCTTGAATACTCATGAAGTCACAGCCGCCCAAAGCCATTCTTCCGCTGCGGTGAATTTGGGGGTGTGACAACAGACGTAACTCGGAATCCTTTGATCACTGACGTAACTCGGAATATGTTGATCCTTGAACTAATTCGGAATCTGTGTGTGTTGTACCTAACTCGGAATATATTGATAATTGATGTAATTCAGAATCAGATAATGAAGGATGTAACTCGGAATCTTGATAGTCAAGAACTTAATTCATAATTGATGACGTTCTCATCTAATCCTGAATACCCCAAACTGCACACAACTCGGAATGTTGCAAAACCCTAGAATTCCGAATACTAAAACCCTTATATTCCGAATAAACAAAAATTTGAACTTTTAAGTTTTACCCAAAAATCAAGCCAAAAATTCCAACTTTTTTAAGAAAATCACCAATATGAATAACACAAATTCCTACCACAACTATGTAGGCAATTTGTAATAAAGATTTTGTGGTGAAAAACACAAAAAAAATTTGAAAACACGGATATACCTTTATTAAAAGAGTATATAAACTAAAAACTAACACAACAAAAACCTTATATCATCCCATGGCTCTTGATATCAATTGTAGAAAAATGATAATCTTATAACTAATCAAGAGGGTTGTTGTTATTCTAGAGAGAGAGAGTAGAGAGAGAAGCAAAGAATACTTTATTAAGTGTAATGTGAAATAAACAACCAACACCCCTTTCCATGGTGGAAAAGGGTTTATATACCCAAGTCCTTAATGGACTTGGGCCTCCAACCCATGACAAGCCCATGGGCCGGGTTAAACATTAATATAACGTAACATTTAACAACGAGCTACTAAACATATTAAAATATTGTTGGAGTGACCGATACTTCTAATATACGTTAAAAACGTATTTCCAACAAAGGTTATCTTATAAAATTAAATTAAATTAATTTTACAATGTATTTTCACAAGTTATTCTACTTTGGTCATGTAAAGAATTCTTGTAACGATAAAATTTTGATTTAAACATCTAGCCAATTAGATACTGGCGAAAAGTTTCATATGTTATTTTGATTCCGGTTTTTACAAATGCTATTATATACATATTTTAAATCATATGATATGTAATACTAATTTGACGAAGATGAGCATCGCATTGCTAGTCCTAAATTATGCATGGTCTGATCACCTATGCTTAATTTAGAAGGAGCCATGCAAGGCTGGATAGTCGTCGCCTTAAATATTTGACCAATAATCAACTTTTTAATTATGTTCCTTAGAAAGTTAGATAAAATAAACTTTTGAAAACTATTACATCTTATGCGAGTAGCAACAATTCACGACATACACATATGAATCCTTATCTTTCTGGAACAAAGTACATGCATATTTCCTTACTCAACGATATTTGCTTTACTTGTTACCTCATCATCCTTATGATACAATTTTCGTTACCATCTGCCTAAATTCTTACCATTGATACCAGACTTGAAAGTCCCAACGTTGTGATACTTTTATATCAACCGACCTTCTCTATCTATTTTGGTAACCCTTCTAAACGCTTCTGGACGCGAATAGTGATTTATGACTGGACGTGAACGATAATTTCGTGTAATTGTCATGATATGTGTTAGACACTATCGTCTTGAAATTCATTCCTTTGAATCACGTGTTGATTTTGCCTCTCGTTGCTAATGTTACTCATATTACTGGAATTACACTCAAGTGACTTCTTAAGAATTTTCTGTGATTCGAAAATTTATTGTATGGTTTTCTCTTTCGATCGTGTATCGACCACCGAGAACTTAATAAGTCGTTGTTGGTGACACCAACTGCACTCAAGAAGTGAGGACTTGCTATAATAATTTGTTTCTTATTATTTTTATCATCGACGCGTCTATTCTATCACGTTTATTAAGTATTGATACGACTTTCATTTTATTCCCTTGTGTTATTGCTCGCATACAAATTTTTGACCTTTATATGATTCATATTCGTTGCTGGCTTGTCCCCTTTTGAAAATCAGAAAATGTTACGTGTTTATCATTTGATACCTTAATCACCTTCTTGGATTTCTAAAGAAAAAAAAATTACTATAAATTTTTAAGAACGTTTTATACATTTTATCAAATGTTTAAATTACCATAATAACTGATTCAAGTTAAATACCAGATATGTATATCCTCTTTGGGAAATTTACCTAGTGTTTCAAAGGATATCAGGTTGTATCTTTTAAAGTACTTGATTTTATCATACCTTACCTTCAATATAATGAAATTATTAATTTAATTTATAGTTTCTAACAATGATTCTAAATAACTTGGAAAAACCTGATTTTTCTAATGGTAACGATAAACCTGAGGTTTTAACGATAATTTCATACAGACATCCAAAAAGTTCTTAAGCCGATTAGGATAACTATTCTGAACTGTTCTACTTTTTCTTTAAAAATCCTGATCAAGGAAAAAGATATAGCAACAACATACTCACTAAATATAGATAGTTTGATTTATATCACTACATCTTGTAAAATTTTCTTTTAATCAAGAAAATATTTAAACTAAGTTCTAAAGTAATACCAAAATACTAGACAACTGATTGTGACAACTTGTATTTTAAATGATCCTTCGTAATTCATTTTTCCCTTCTATTTCTTTTGTAACTATAATGTTACGTTTTAAGATTGTCATGTTTTATAGTTACACGATTTGCGACTCCTTGTGATTAACAATCTTGATTCATCTTAATGCACTTTGTCCGTTTAAGCGATTCTTGTGTTCATTTTATCTTTTGAATATTCCTCCATACTAAAAGGTCATTGTTCTAATCCGAGTTTGAATCTTATTCGAAAAGGAGTTAAGAAAACTGAAACGTAGTGAATTATAACCGTTAAGATTCGTCGTGGTACAGAAATTACCTGGGAAGCAATGAAATTGTTCTACACTTTGTACCTCCTCTTGTTTGCATCTTCTACCGTTTTCAGGAGAACTCTGAGGAACCAGAGTTCCTTTAGGGGGGAAGACTGTAAGAGCCCGTACTTTCCCTGCATTATTTTATTCTTTTATTCTTATTTCTTGAATTTTCCAACGTATTATGTTTTCTTGTATTCTTATATGTAAATACTGAGATCATGATAAATTTTAATAAATTATACTTTTCAAGTATTTTTTGATCATTGATAAATACTTTATCGGGAATTATAAAATTCTTTTTTTATTTTTCAATATTTATTTAAATCAAAGTTTTTGATTTAAAATCACCCGCGTGCGTTTTACTACGAGTTTACTCAAAATCAATGTACAACAAAAATTCCTAGTGATCGCGATGCAGACAGATGCCAAAATTTTACATTTTATTATCGATTGTTTCGATAATTAATATTTTTGATGATGTCGTTTTAATTACCTATTAAGTCGTGTCGAAAAATCATATAATCATTTTTATGATGCATTGTAACTTTTGAAAAGTATTTTTACGAAACCCGAGCCCCGCAAATATTTTCAATATTTACCAATAACCATTTTCTACCCTTTAAAAATATTAATTGTTTTTGAGTCCACAAGTTTCAAATTTTGCAATAATGGTCCCTCCACTACTTACCATATATAAACCACTTTCTTCCACCACAATACACACTTCATCATTTTTATAAAAAATTTACAAACAATCTTCTTTCCTCTCCTTGTTGTCGTGACACCCCAACACCAAAACACCCTAAATCATCATCATCAAAATTTTTTAAGCCAAAACAAAATAAAGACTCATTCCTAAAATCATCTTGTGTTCCTTTTGGAATCCATTTCTCATACATGCATCATGTTTTGATGATTTTATGATTTGGTGGTTTTAGAATGTTTTGATCATCTTGCATGTGTGGTTTATGCAAGGGACCTTCATGTTTTCATGATTAAAAAGGTTTATTTTTATCTTTGATTTTTGTTAAATTTTACATACATGTGTTTAGGAGTTTGTTTGGTTGATGGGTATGATAGTAGGATGATTATAGAGGTGTGAGAATGGTTAGAATTGGTGGGAACAGTGATTTGACATGATTTTTAAAAGGGGTATTTTGGGACAGTAGGTCTATAACAGATTTTCGTGGGTTTAAAATTTGATATAGGCTGAGATTACCTGATTTTGTTGTATAGTTTTCCGAGACGCTCGTTTTGGTATAAGATAAAGATTCTAACACTTTTCGAGTCAAAAGTTATGCTAGTTTTAGTATTCGTGTACCATGAGATGCAAGTCGGCACCATCCGAAATTGTGGCTGATTTTGGGTCGACTCTCGGGGACCTTACGCTTGGTTGATAATGTGTACTACTGGTTTTTAAAGTCTATAAACTTAATTTGATGAGTCTAGTAGTGATTTTAAAAGGCGGATTGTCAAGTTAGTACTTTTTTTTGGGTAAAAGGGACTACAACCCCGGTAAAAGATATATTACATCAAAAAACATTAAAGTACATATGGAATATGGCGGAAGTACCTCATTAACCTCAAGCACAAGCACTTGATGAACACCTAAACTAGTGTATATGACATTCCATACACACTTACAAAGTTTGAAAATAACAACTCACTTTTCTAGCAAACATAGAAGGATTATGATTTAAATTTCGCCTTGTCCCTCTTATCGTGGAAGAGGTTAGCAGCCTCATCATAAATATTCTCAACATCTTCCTCGTCCGATTAGTTGAGAATGTTATAAGCATTAGATGTAGCAACACCGCTAATGTTCCAAGGATCCTTCGCATTTTTAGGAACAGATGTAGATGATGAAGGTATATCAGCAATCTTAGAAAGCTTCTTTGGGACCACTTTAGGTGGCATATTCAATTTAGGAACATACAAAGTATTAGTTCCTACATGAATTCCTCCATTCCTCTTCTTACCTCGTTTCTTACGAGTCACTGTTTTAAAACCATCATTGGCTTGCTCACCAACATTTTGCTCTCCTGAAACAGATGCATCAGGAATACTGACCTTTACTGATTTGGGGCTGTTGGAAATACGTTTTTACGTATTTAGAAAGGATTGGTCACTCCAATGATATTGGGCTCGTGATCTAATATAGTCCATATAGCCCACATGTAGGGTGGGATATATAAACCCCCTCCTAGCATGTTAGGAGGGGTTGCTCATTTGTCAATTTCACATTTCATTAATCAAACATTACTTTCTCTCTCTACTCCTCCCCTTCTCTCCTTTCTCTCTCTAGTTCATCTTCCACTTCTCCATCTCATTCAATAGATAATTCATAGATTGCTTAATCCTAAGAAACTATGGACCTACAATTGGTATCAAGAGCTTGGTTGATTCTTCGGATTGAAGCGTTTTTTTATGTATTGTTTTCGGATTGATTAGAGCATAATAGATTGCAAAAGTTTTTGGTGTTTCGAATTTCTATCAAATTTTTTAAACAATCAGTTTTATTTTTAAATCATCAGTTTTTTATAATTTTTTTTGTTATCCAATCACGATTTTTTTATCTATTTTTTTCACATTCGTATCAAATTTGTCCAGTCAGTTTTTTTCTATAATCTATTTTTTATAATCAGTTTTTTATAATCAATTTTTTTATTTATAATCTATTTTTTTGTTATTCAATCAGTTTTTCGTTATCTGGGTTTCTTTCAACCTATTTGTCCCGTCAGATCTGTCAACATTTTGTATTTTTTATTTTTTCTCATCCATATCTGTGTTTTCAGAAAAGGGTTATTTTTTCCAAAGATTTTTTTTGAAAACCCACTATTTTCTGAAGAAATTTCTGAAAACTCATTTTTTTCCGAAGAAATTTCTGAAAACCCACTTTTTCCGAAGAAATTTCTTAAAATTAACTTTTTCCGAAGAAATTTCTGAAAATTAACTTATTCCGAAGAAATCTCTGAAAATCCACTTATTCCGAAGATTTTTCTAAAAAATCAAGTATTCCGAAAATCCCATTTCTCTAAAAATCAAGATTATTCCGAAGATTTCTCTGAAAAATCAAGTTTTCCGAAGAATTTCTAAAAATCAGAAGACTTGACTCCACCCTTACTGATACGAACCAGACCTGGACAACCACTCGACCTCTTTCACTCGACTCGACACAACCCTTTCGAATCAAAACAATACGGGAAACATGACTCATACCCTCGACACACCCACACTCTCGACTCTCACAACAGCCTCGAACATCTCTCATAACTAGACTCACTCAACACTCAAACAAAACACCCTCACCGACACTCTCGTTACAACACTCTCGTTTGGATAAATTCTCTCATCAGACTCATCACTCGACGCCCACAAGACTCGAAAAAACTCTCGACTCCCTCACCCATTTTCGACTCCAACACAAACACCAACAGACTTACACCAATCAAACATTCTCGTTCAAGAAACTTTCAAACTTTCTCAAACACCCTTGACAAGGAAAAGACTCGACCCACTAAAACCCCCTCGTACAAGACTCAAACCATTTACTCAAACCAAAAATACCTCTCTACACATCAATATTCCAAAAACATCCTTTTAATTTTCAAAAACAAATTGAGATTAATAACATTAATGTTATAATCCACTTATCTGTTTCGATTACCACACAAAACAAGTTAGAACGCCTACCCGAGACCACTTTAAATATCTTGATGTCGACAACTTGTGGAGCCTGAGCTTGAACATATCAACATGGGTTGATTTTGTATTCAGATTTGGTTTAAGGATTGAGATTATGTGTTATGTGTGGAATTAAGCCAAGCTTCAGATGGTAGAGAGTGAGATTAGTTGAGGAGACGGAGGATTTGAAAGAGAGAGAGACGAAGGAGTTTTATTTGGTGAGAGAAAGAGATAAGAGTGTCGGCTGAGAGATAACTGTAGAGATAAAAGGGTTGACTATAAAGTGATAAGGGTTGGGTTTTTTTTATTTAGGCAGACGGAGAAACCAAGGGTCTGTTCAACTTTGGCCATGTTTTTGTTTTATCTGCCACATGTTTTTCTTTTTTGTTTTGTGTATTTTTTTAGTGGGGGCAGTAAAATAATTTACTAAAATTAAGTAATTTATTTTAATATTTTGATTAAGTAATTATTTGTGTTAGGTGTTAGGGTTATTTTGACTTGGGTCGTGTTTAGTTACTTTGTAGAGCCGAGGTTATTAGACTTATTAGTTTCCGGTTAATTTTATCAACGTTTGAGCTGACAAAAATTATTGAGTCGAGAAAAGAGTTATACCATCAAACGAGGATTGGGACGAAGTTTTACGTTTTTGGTTGGGTGTAAAATCTCGTAAAATCGACTTCACGATTTCTTCACAAATTGTAAAATCCCGAAAACAATCACATCCACATCATTTTTCATCGATATTCAATGGATTCGTTCGATTCGACATGTCAAAAGGGAGAAGCGCATAAAATGCAAGACAAAGTTAGTGATAATGGCATAACTTTATTTCAAATGCTTCAGTATCATCTAGTTACTCTTTCATGGATTCAAGGAGGGAGCGAATTTGTGACACTCTTTGGTCAAGATTGTCATATATGCATGGAATCGATGTTAATCATCTTGAACCAACTAGCAGAGCAACTCCACAATGAAGACATTAATCACTCTGCATCAAAAACAGCATATCAGGCTCTTGTGACACAACTCACGCCTTTCCTCCAATTCAATATCATCAAGTCTGACAATTCAGGGATATGCCGGTCATTTTTTCGAGACACACAAACCGAGCTTCAAGTTTTCCGTGGTACACTATTGAAACTTTTGTCATCGGTCTCATCTTCGATTTATGAAAAATATCGACTTCAGCAAGCGTGTGACAATGGAGTGCGAGATTTTATGAGATAAGAAGATAATGGTCATAGGATTGAAAAATTGGGGGCGGCTAAAGAGTGTAAAGGCATAGAATCAACAGTTAAGCATGATATCAGCAACACGTCAGGGAATGATATAGACATCTCTTGTGATGACACCATACCCGTTTATGACGAAGAGCCTACAAACATGGTACATTGTAATGTCGTATATGATGTGTATGTCGATGAAAATGCTAATGAACTATCACATATTGGGCATTTTGAACCTAATTATGACAAACATGGGATGGAGAAGAGTGATAGCAATACCACTTCTGATTCATCCGATGTGAGCATAATGGGGGAGAGATTGCTCAGAATGCTATAGTATATCATGATAATTGTATTATAACTGCTTCATTGACTGCCTCTGATTCCAAGATTAAAAAGCCCCAAAAGATTATAGCTGAGCAATCCAAAGAGCTTGAGGATGCAAAATTAGAATTTTCCAAGAAAACGGACAAATTTGAAAAGTATTTTGAAAAACTTGAAAAGTCAAACGTTGTTCTTGAACGAAAATTGGATCAAAAAGTTCTAGATTCTAAAGCTAAAAAGATAATCTTTTGAAACAAATTAAGTTGCTAGAATCTAAGTTGGCATCCCAAGATGAATTGCTCAAAGAGAATGAGACTTTAAGGGCTCAAGTACAAGAAAAGGTCTTTGCTATAGCTGCGTTGAAAAACGAATTGAGGAAAACCAAAGGAACTAGTGTGGACACTAAGCTTGAAAAACCATCAATCTTAGGGAAACCGCCTACAAATCAGTTTGTTAGACAACCGACTTCATTTAGATCCGAGCGACCACAATCCTCGAGACCGCGGTTTGCCTCCCAGGTTGATTTGGTTCATCTTTCTAGACCAGTCACTCCTGCAACTAGGCCCAATGTGACCAAAACGGCTTTAGCAAGACCTAATCACATGATTGCCTCTAGTCTCCCTAGACATAGTCCAAAGACCACTTCTAGAACTAGTTCAAATGACGTTCACCATAAATCTGGTCTGAGGGAAGTTAAGCTAAAGACACAAGTAAGAGATAGTTTCAAACTTTGACATATGCCTTCTAGATTACCCAACACTGCTAACCGTAGCATGTCAAATCCTAGGAGCATCAATCAATCATCCAGGAATTCTAGATCTTACTCGGACATTAAATATGCTACTTGTAAAACATGTAGAAAATGTGTCTTTACGGCAAATCATGATTCTTGTATCAAGAAATTACTTAATGAGGTGAACTCCCGTGCTAGACTTAAATCCCAGTGGGTCTCTAAAATCAAACCCATTGGTAAAATGTGGCGCCCCACTGGTAGAACTTTCACTCTTGTAGGAAACGAGTGCCCTTTAACTAGGATTGTCTCTGATTCTACTAAGACTACTAGGGATGAAATTGCAAAGGATGATACATCACTTAAGCCTGATCTTAAGGTTTTCTATAAAAGGAAACGTTTGCCAGCTAAGACAATGAATCATCCCCTCAGGCCACCTCTGGCACCAGAACAGAAAACTGTGAATCCCCGCATGGTTCTAAAATTGATATTGCTAACCCATATCAAAGCATGCAAATTCCTAATGAGAATGTAGGTACCAAAGTTGATGTTCCAAAAGAACGAAGCGGTCCAATCATTGTATACCGTTCAACTAAGGATACTCTTAGAGTTTTGTTGCCGAAGAAGAAGATATCGGAGAAACTAGTGTCTCAGGGAATTCATGGTTAAGCTTATCAACAAAGGACTTATAGTCAAATCATAGACCGTAGCTCGGACTTCAAAGAAAGGAAAGTTTATCGCCGATGATAAACTTATCCTAATAACGAGAAATTAAGTTTTCTCGGGCATGAGCTAAATTTAAAACTATTCAAAGGTTTTAAGCTCATGTATATGGCTCCTCGTTAAATGACAGACGATGACCCGGACTTCAGAGACATGGAAGTTTATCTACGCAACGATAAATTACCCTCTTAACAAGAAATTAAGTTTTCTTAGACACGAGCTTATCCTAAAACCATTCAAAGATTTTAAGCTCGTGAATAAGCCTCATCATTAAATAACAGATGATGACCCGTTCTTCAAAAAAAGGAAAGTTTATCTCTGATGATAAACTTATCCTTACAACGAGAAATTAATTTTTCTCGGGCATGAGCTAATAATAAAAACATTCGAAGTCTTTAAGCTCATGCACAATGACTTACAATTAAATATCAGACTGTAACTCGGACTTCAATTTTAGGAGAGCTTATCTTTAAAGATAGTTTATCCTCGTAACGAGAAATTCATTTTTCTCGGTCATGAGATTGTCTTAAAACATTCCAAGTTTTAAGCTCATAAAGTAAGTGTATCTTTTAAATACGAGAAATTTTCTTCTTAACGAGAAATTCATCTTTCTCGGTCATGAGCTTTATGTTAAAACATTCAAATTTTTTCAAGCTCATGAAAACGACTTCTAAGTAAATGTCAACTTTGGACTCGTTCTTTAGTTAAAAGGAAGGTTTATCGCCGATGATAAATTTATCCTTAACAACGGGAAGTTTACAACTTCTCGGACTTTAGCTCGTTTTGCAAGATATTCAACATCTTAAGCTCAAGTAATTGGTTTTCAAAATGTTGAACACAATTTTTCGAGATTTTCTCAAAAAGGTTTTTCTAAATCTTTCAAAATTGTGTGTTCAAAAATGTTTTGATAAAAAGAGCATGTCTTTTGGAATCGATAATATTTACGATACTAGAAATGTCATTCAATAATGACACGGGGTTGTAAATAAAGTTCGAGCAGAAGTTCAAATGTTTTAAAACATGGTTAATATGGTTTGATATTATTTCAGATAGTAACCCGATTTCTTATTCAAGTCAATCATTTCACCGGAAAGCTTTGACTGAACAACGGGAATTAATTTTCTCGGGCATGGTTTACTTTATAACCATGTAAGGGATTGTGTTTACGTAATAACAAAATCTAACACAAATTTATGTACGTGTCAGTGCATTTATTTGTTAAAACAAGAGAAATCTTGTTTTTATGTATCATCTCCACCAACCGTATCAATTTACAATTGATATCTACATACTCAACGATGCGACTACTAAAACGGCGACTACAGCTCTTTCAATAGAACACGGGTCAACAATTAAGGGGGAGCAATTGTCAAGAATTCAGAATCTTTGACGCCGAAAGTGCCAAGTTCACATGTTGGTGTCAAGACAACGATATTAATCGTACACATGGAGTCAAGAGATAACTTCAGACGTGATGAGGCGACCAACATTCGTGAACAAGAACCATGTGCTTCTTTCATATGATGTTCTCCATCATTCAGGTCCAACCTCATAAATCGCTAATCTTGTGAATACATTATCATATATGATCTTTGCATGTGATAAGTACCATACACATGTGTTTAAAAGGTATTTAATTTATGTTTCAAGTACACACTGATTAATTTGAGGGGGAGCTTGTGTAATTCATGTAGATAATTGGATTTGCATTTTTCTTCCCAAATTTTCTTAAAATGCTATTAAATAAATTGATATTAAAAACATCGACTGGGTTAATATTTTTAATATGGGGGAGAAAATGTGATTTAATATGGGAAATGATAAATCACAAATGGTTTGACTTAACGTGCTAGCTCATCCCGACATGTGCGAAATGTTTTCGGATATCGTGGCATATGTTAAGGGGGAGCAAAATGGATTTGCACTTCAAAATGGATTTCATGGTGACATACACTTACCCAAAACATCTCTATTCACGATGGTGAAGATTTTAGTGCCATAAGGATGGTAGGATAGGTTAAAGTCCAATGATTTCTCTAGAACCGGAGGAATCTTCCCAAGGACATTCCATAGATAGAAATAGTAGTCCTTAGGAAAGATGGAGAAAGATTGTGAACGTAGCTGAATGTCGACCAAGTACTTAAGTTAGCACTGGAACAATCACAACAAGGTGCTAGTGATGACGTATTGGTAAGCATTGAAGGGGTTGAAGAATGAAAAAGAATTGTAAAGATAAAGGGTGTAAAGAAAGAAGCCCTCCTTACAACCTTAGGCATAAACCTGGTCAATTCATATGCTATTGAGATTATTTTTAATCATTCTTGATATTGAAGATAGACATCATGGACCCAGTGATGCAAGGCACAACCCATCCCAGCTAACTCAGATATCTCTCAAAAGATATTTATTTTAATCACACGGAGACAACGCATTATTTATTGATTTATTCACTCCGAATAAATTGGTATTGAAAAGGTGGCACTCCTCTCCAGCCTCCGATCACTTAAATCCAAAATGCACGATCGAGTCTAGAGCCATTTGAGATCATCATATATCTTATTAGGACACACTTTCATTATTCCTTGCTTGTTCACACAATGTGAAAAGTAAGAAAGATATTAAGAGTCCTACGCAAAATCTTCATGATCTTGGCTGAACATCCGAGTAATACGAAAGTATTTACAATGAAGATGGATATCCTTCTTGAGTGAACGTCAAAAAGCTCATGGTAGGTGCTTGTGCGTTTCTTTATGAATCAAACTTGTGATAACTGGAAAGCAACAGTGGTTTAATTCTTAAATGAATTTAAACATGTTCCAGGCCTCTACGCAATATCTTAGTGGTCTTGGCAGAACACTCAGAGTGATACCTTAGTGTTCACAGTGATGAGTGGAACTCCTTCTAGTGTTAACCTCAAACAGCACTTGGTAGGTGACTTGCAAGATTCTATACGAATCAAGCTCGTGACAACTAGAAAGCAACGATGGTGCGATTCTTAATTGAATTTCACTTGTTCCAGGAACATGAATTGACGGCTTCAAATCATGCGGATATTATTATCTAAATGATTCACTCTTTATGTTCGCAGTCAGCCTTGGACGGTCGAATAAAGAGAACGGATTTACCCGCGAAATCTTGTCAAGGAGGTTCTTAATTGAAACTACCTGCCACAAGTACGATATTTAATATCGTCCAACGGTCTTCACCGACCAGAGGTAAAATGCTATCGAATTAGTATGAAATGTTCAAGGCCATTTCATCCGTGTATATGTTTTGTTGCTAACTGTCTTATGCAGCATAACAAGAAGGTGGCATTGCGGTGTTCAATCCAGAAGAAGTCGTCAACACATGCTTATGCTTTCTGCACTTAATACTTTAACAAATTCAAGAAAGTCTAAAAGTCAAGTCTTCCGCTGTATCAAAATCTGAAGCTTTCATGAAATTAATAAAGTATAAGTATGTGGAACGTGAAGTCACGAAGAGGCAAATATCACAAGTAATGAATGCACAATGTCAAGGCAAGAGAACATGCTCAAGACTTAAGTCAAAGATCTCATCAGCAAATTCACAAGAACAAGATCGAATACTCTAGCATAGTATGCTAGGTTTAAGATTTTGTAAAATGGTGTGACCTCCCTTTGGGGGAGATTGTTGGAAATACGTTTTTCCAAGGAAAGTCTCGGTCACATCATTATTAGCATAGATCACGAGCTATAGACTATTTAGGACATTGTAACTTGGAGTGACCTCCCTTTGGGGGAGATTGTTGGAAATACGTTTTTACGTATTTAGAAAGGATCGGTCACTCCAATGATATTGGGCTCGTGATCCAATATAGTCCATATAGCCCACATGTAGGATGGGCTATATAAACCCCCTCCTAGCATGTTAGGAGGGGTTTCTCATTTGTCCATTTCACATTTCATTAATCAAACATTACTTTCTCTCTCTACTCCTGCCTTTCTCTCCTTTCTCTCTCTAGTTCATCTTTCACTTCTCCATCTCATTCAGTAGATAATTCATAGATTGCTTAATCCTAAGAAACTATGGACCTACAGGGGCATACATCATGATCATGGCCAAATATTTTACAATGAACACACCGAGGAGGCTTCCACACATATTCAATGGTAATGTCTCCGTTGTGTACCCAGAACCATCAGCCAAAGGAACACCAAATGATAAACTCTCCCTGAGCTCGACATCCTCATGAACTTCAATCAAACATCTTGCAAAGTTGCTCCTACCCCAAGAATCAATGCACATAGCACTAGTAAAAGCATCAAGCATAATTGGCTTACCATTGTGGGATGCGATGATACAAAGACCATCTTCTTAGAAAACCTGTAAAGGAACATCATGAATCTTTACCCATACCGGGATGCGGGTTAGCTCCTCCTTTTGTAACCTTGTATCTAGATTCCATTGCTTGAGAAAAATTGGAAGTTTATGAATCATCCATGGCCCATTCTCAATCATCTCCTGTATACCCTTCTTTGTTTTAAACTTAAAAAAGAAAACCCTTTCCTATTCAACATAATCTTGCTAATCCCATATTTACCGCAGTTTTGACGTGCAAAATATTCGACCACAGGAAAAGCAAGACGTTTACCAAGGAAATATCCATACAAAGTATTCTCAAAACGAGAATTTACCTCATTAACAACTTGAACCGGCATATTAAATGCCACATTTGTACCTAAATCTGGTGTAACAGATTGTATAAACCTAAAGTTAGCCTTAGGGTTACAAGCTGTTGTCGACGACCCATTAGCAACCATATCATTGTTGCTATTAACAACCACATTAATCTGCTCATCCCGCACATCAACACCAGCCTAAACCTCTTCAATATCACAAGCTGTAACAAGATTAGTCTGATCCATTTGATTTGCATCATTCAAAACAGTATTAACCATTGTATCAACTGGAGAAAACCCACCCATACCATCATTTTGGCCCGAGATACGAGTAGTGTTCTTTGTACGTGTCGTAGACGACTCAACAACATCAGATCTATGGTTAACACTAGCTCTTCGATCATTCATCATTGTAACCCTAACACCAGTAAAATTAACCATATTAGGGTTTTGTATAACCCTAGCAGCGTTTGATCCATTAACCATATTAGGGTTTTGTATAACCCTAGCAGTGTTTTATTCAGCCATTGTTTCCCTTAATAGCTTCATTCGTGCCATCAATGAATGAACATCAGCATTCTGAATTCCTTCCATAATCAAATAAACGCAACAACCAATAACTCTAATAACAAACCCTAGTCAAGAGACGAGGGTTTATGCGCCCACACAAAACAACACTAACCAACAGCCATAATGAGATCTTCTAATTAATCTAGTTTAAAACCTAATATGCAATTCACCCTAATCGTACCAAATTCAAAACCCTAAATCACGTAAAAACCTAATAACAGCTATGAAACCCTAAAAACGAGGTATTGCGTACAAATCAGAGATTCAGTACATGATAACAACGTTTATAGGATTAGATAAAGAAGATTAGGATTGAAAATGAAGAAAAAGAGATTCAAAAAAGGTGGCGGCTAGATGTAGGGTTTTCTATGCATTGTCAAGTTAGTACTTTTAAAGTGGTCTAAACGGTTTTATAAAACAAGTGCACAATCTGTCCCAAATTTGGAGTCGAGTATAGTGTCGAGTTGATGAGTTTTAAAGTGTGAACTTTGGCTCAAATTTTGTCAGGGTCTTATATTGGTTATAAGTGACCTTGACACCAAGTTTCATCTAAAACGGACAAGTCTAGATAGGGTAGATCGGTGTGTACATTCGGGGTGTACTTGCTGATTTTATTTTGGACACATAGTCCAATGCTTGTTATGCGTGAGTTTGAGTATTCACCATCGGACATGGTGATTTAGTCAAGTGCTTAGTCATTATATAAATGACTTAGCTACTGGTCCGATTAAGTTAAAGTAATAGTTTGACTTGCGTTGACATGGCGTCATATGACGGGTCAATTTCAAGTACACAAGTGTTTGATCGTGTAGTGTTGGAATAAATGGGTTAGTATGAATTCATTTGGTTCGAGTCAATGGTTTTGGATATGAATACTTTGGAAACATTTGAGTCATATTATATTTGGTGTATATCGATATTTGAGTTCGAGTCTTAACGCGCGCCTTATTGTGATAGGTTGCGGTTTTCGTGTTTCATCGGGCATCCATATCGTCGGTGATCGTCTCACTTCCATTGTTCCTACTCAGTTGCTGAGTACCGTGATTTGGCTTACCTCGTGGCTAAGGTGATTTCATAGCCCCTTTTACTTGTACATGGTTTCTAAACACGGGGTGAGATTTTACATGGTGGAACACAACCATTCAAAAACTATGTGCTATCCTCAACTTGTATGCTATCCAGAAATTGTATGCTTTCCAGAACTTGAGGATTTCCAACCGAATTTCATTGATATTATTGCTTTTAATCTTTAGCCTTAAGTTGCCTCTCATTGATTATGAACCGTTAATTAATCCTGCTACCAAGAGCGAATGTTGTGGGTGGATCCATCGGGATTGACAATTCCCGTCCCGATTACCTTGATGCATGTACATTTGTTTATTACTTGAGTATTTAGGCTGAATACTCACAAGAGGAACTTACACTGAGTTAAGCTTCGGTTCATGAACTAAACAACAATAATAATGTTTCGGACTATGGTTATCGTATGTAACCATTTTCCCCTATTTCTTGTTTACAAATGAATGCTTGTGTTCCACATCCTTATTGCTAAACCTATGAATATCACTCAACTTTGTGTTGACGATTTTACATATTTAATCTCAGGTATTATTACTTAGCTTTGCTTGGATGGGAGCCCGCAGGATATTGTCGCAGCTTGGAGATTTCTATGATGCTTTAAAAGACTGTTTTTAGTAAAAACTGTCAGGAGTTTATTCTATCTTTTGGGCAACTTTATGTTATAAATCGAGACGAAATAATATAATTCTGGCTTCTAAAACTCTGGGACCTATGTTTAAAAAACTCTGACCTTTTATGATGTAATGTACATGTTTTTATTTCGTCATCTTTGTATGAACTGTAATTCATTGTTTCTTGGACTATAACGTGTTACCCCCTTGTTGCCTAGTTGTTCCATGTCAGATTTTGGGGGTCTCACACCATAAAGGCTCAGGTCTTGACTTTGACTTCAGTTTTTTATTTTTAAAATCTTCAAACTTTGTCGAGTTGATTTGATTTGATTCCGATAAGTGTATTGATATGTGTGAAAACATCCATCCTTTTACCACTTATTTCTTACTAAAACGAGACCAAAACATGTATTTAATGTCATTTGTTTGGAATTATGCGTGGTTTGTGTGTTTGTTGTGTTTTCAGAGCCAATCGGATAAATATTGAAGAAAACATGGGATTGCACGGGTTTTATCGAAGAAAAAGACGAAAAGACAAAGTCTATAGTCCAAGAGATGCAAAAGATTTGAAGTCAATGGGCCTATTTAAAGATTTATCCAAGAAAAGGACCAAAGATGGAAGATTTACATATGTCTAAGAAACTCAAGTCTATTAAATGAAGAAATTAAAAGACGAGTTGAATTTATTCGTTGACAAATCCCGAATCGAAATCGAAAACGTCAACTTTTCTGAAAAGAAGAGAAGACAAAAAGAAAGGGAAAAATCCACTCACCAACCAAGGAGGAAGCCTATAAATACTCCTCCCATTCACATTTTCCACTAAGTTTTTCATTCTGTTACATTTTTCCTATTTCGTAGGAAGAACCATCTCCCTTAAGGAGATTGGTGGTTTTTCATTTCCTTTGATTTCTTCCAATCTTGTAAGTTTAATCTTTCCATTTTGTTTGTTGAATCTTAATCATCAATACAAGTTTACATTTAATCTTTCTATCATCTTGTTCTTCATCTCTTTGTGATTCAAAGTTCTTAAGTTTCATTTTATTGGTTTGATCATAAAAAGTAAGTGGGTTTTATGTTTTTGTTGTTTTGGATTGATGTTTATCATAGGTAAATGATTAGTGGTTAAATTGGTTTAAGTTTTGATTAAAAACTTGGTGGATTTTGTGTTAAAATCGTGATATTAAACTTCCCCTGTTCTTCGTGCTTTTTACTGTTCTTTGCCCAGATTCCGGATCAAGGTTTTGTGATTTTATTGTTTACTCGGAATATCCATTATTCCGGATCAAGGTTTTTAGATTTTAGTGTTTATTCGGAATATTCAATATTCCGGATCAGTGATTTCTTTCAAACATTCCGAATGAGCTTGTCCATCCGGAATAATAAATATTCCGGATGAGCAGTTATTCCGAATAATGGTTTTCCGCATCAAGTCATTTATTCCGCATAAGCACTTTATTCCGCATAAGCACTTTATTCCGCATAAGCACATTATTCCGGATCAAAAGTTATTCCGAACGAAGGCCATATTCCACATGAAGCAAAGATTCCGCATGAAGGACATTTATTCCGGATAGAGATTTATTCTGGGTCAAGCATTTATTCCGTATGAAGCAGACATTCCGCATCAAGTGAACATTCCGAATGAAGCAATTTTTCAAGTTATTCCGCATTAGTTGAATTATTCCGAATAAGCTAAATTTCCTTGATATTCCGGATCAAGCATTTATTCCGAATAAGGTGTTTTCTCCAAGTTTAGGTATTTTACTGTTTGATTTAAATTCTAGTTTATTTCCAGTAATTGCTTTTAGTTTAATTTATTACTTCCTACACTTATCGTTTTAGTAGTTATAGACCAAAGGTCCCCCTTTTTTGTCACCAAGTACAACAATTCCACTTTTTACCGTGATCGATTCGAGAAGATACCGAGAACGAAACAACGAAAAATACAATTGGGTACGAGCAATGCAAAGAAAGATCTTGCAAGCAAACCTTTTTATTAACTAATAAAAAATTAGTTATTAAAATGGCGCCGCTGCCGGCTCTTTTCGTAAGGATCAACGGTTTTTTGTGAGAAAAAATGGATTTTGGGATCCGTTCTTTCGGGAACGTTATTTTCAAGCACAAAAATTTTCAAAAACCCATAAAAATATAAAATTTTCAAAAATACAAAAACATTAAAAAACCTATTTTCTCTTGCATTTTCTTTTTAGTGTATGCGTACTCGATAAACGTCTTATTCAGAGCCCGAGACTCTCGAAGATTTAGACATGGCCGGTGTACACAACAACAACAATAATAATCCACCCCTCCCCAACAATAATAATCCACTCCACCCAAACATGAATAATCCACCCTTACCCGACCTACGAACCATGGAGGAGCTATGTCAACCCACCATGAACGGACGTGGAGGCCCGACTGCGCCGATGCATATCACGGCTCAGGAGTTTTCGTTGAAGCATCACATGATTCAACAAGTGCAAACTAACCCATTTCGTGGAATTCCGGATGATGATGCCAACAAACACCTCGATAAATTCATTACCATCACCCAAAGCATGAAGTCCCCTGGTGTTTCTATGGATGACCTTCGCCTTCAACTATTTCCCCACTCGCTTTCTCACCATGCCGAAAAATGGTTTGACCGTCTCCCAAAGAATTCTATTCATACATGGGATGACATGACTCAACGCTTTTTGTCGCGCTACTTCCCACCATCCATGGTCACAAGCCTTCGTAACCAAATTAGTGGATTCATGCAAGACAATGATGAATCTCTCTTTGATGCTTGGGAATGATACAATGATTTGATTGACCGCTGTACAAATCACAACATGCTCCCCGTCACTCTTATTGATACTTTCTACAATGGTCTCACTTTCATGATCGTGACACGATCAACGCCGCCGCCGGTGGTACTTTTATGAAAAGGAGACCGAAGGAGTGTAGAGAGTTGATTGAAAACATGACTACTCACCACAAGAATTGGGATTCATTCGGATCCTCAAGATCTAATCAGAGAGTCAATGTTTCTTCTACTACTTCCAATCCCGAGATAATCGAACTTACCCGACAAATCGCGGATATGCGCAAGGATTTCATGACCATGGCCACAAACCACTTTCAACAAGCTAAAGCCGTTTCTATTTCTTGTGACACATGTGGTGGTCCTTATTCCTACAATGATTGTCCTTCTACTCAAGGCAATTTTTCTGAAGACGTTAACGCGGCATACGGTACTTATCCCATGGGAGGCTATCAAGCTCGTCCTCAAGGAGACCGTAGCTTGCTAAGTTATCGTTCAAACAACTATCTTTCTCCACCCGGTTTCCCTCCTCCAAACCAAAACCAACAACAAAGCAATAACCGAAACAACCAATCCCAACCTCGTGCTAACAATCAATATCAATCCCAAAGAAACCCATACCCACCTCAATGAAATTCTCAAGCTTACCAAGCTCCACCTCTCAATCAAACGATGGTATTGAATCAAGACGTCGAGACGTTCATGAAGACTAATCGAGAGATGGTGACGAATCTTCAGAGTCAAGACGTCAACTTGAAGGGAGAAATGGCGAAACATGGGAACGATATTCGAGCCGAGCTAAGGAATGACATGGCAAAACAAAGCAATGAAATTCATGCAGACATGAGAGACTCTTTCAGCACACAAGCGGTTAACATTCGTGATATGATCGATTCGCTCTTCCAAGGTAATCAACCATGTTCTTCGGGTACTCTTCCGAGTAACACCGTTGCGAATCCAAGAGGGGAGATGAAAGCAATCACCACTCGTAGTGGAAAAGGTTATACGGAACCCGAGCTTCCTACACTTCCACCAGTGATTGTGAACAAGGAAAAAGAGCAACTTTCCTCACCTCCTTCGCCTTCTATCCCCATTCCCCCACCACCCGTGGTTGTGAGTGATCCTACTCCCCTAAAGCCTTCCTCTTCATCCGATATACGTTATCCTTCAAGGTTAAGGAAAGAGAAGCAAAAGAGCAAGGATGATATTCAAGTTTCAAACTTTCTAAAAATGTTTAAAAAATTGAATTTTAACATCTCCTTTGCCGAGGCTCTCGCTCACATGCCTAAATACGCGAAGATGTTTAAAGATCTTCTTAGTGACAGGGAGAAGCTTCTTGACATTGCTCAGACCCAACTTAATGAGAATTGCTCCGCCGTTCTCTTAAGGAAATTGCCCACCAAACTTGGTGATCCGGGTCGCTTCTGGATTCCTTGCAACTTCCCTGGAGTAGTGAATTGAATGGCCCTAGCCGATCTAGGTGCCAGTATAAACTTAATGCCTTTAAGTGTTTGGAAGCAATTATCTATCCCCGAGCTAGTCCCCACCAAAATGACTTTGGAATTAGCCAACCGTACGGTTGCTTATCCAGTGGGGATAGCCGAAGACGTCTTTGTTGGCATTGAAAATTTCACCTTTCCGACGGATTTTGTTGACGTTGACTACGAGATGGATCCTCGTGTTCCATTAATCGTTGGACGTCCCTTCTTGAGGACCGGTCGCACTCTCATTGATGTAGCCGCGGGCGAAATAATCATGAGAGTTGGTGACGATAAAATTTTCTTCAACATGGGTAAGATTTCTAAGCAACCTTATTCATATGAGAGTGTTAATGCTATTGATGTTCTCGATGAGGCTTGTGAAGAACATTTTCATGATGCTTGCAAAAGTACTCTCTCTTCTCTACCCAATGTTGAGACCGTTGCCTCAATTGCTCCGTCATTGACTCCTTTTGGAGAAAGTGACTTGGATAATTTCGAAGCTAGCTTGGGTCCTCTCGATCTTAAGTATGATGATTCTTCCACCGATTTGGATGAAGACATTCGTACTATTGAGAAACTTCTTAATGAAGACCCTTTTCTCCTCCTTCTCCTAAAGAGGTGACTAATGATGATCCATCGTTAGGTACACCATCTATTGAGGATCCTCCTACTCTTGAGCTTAAGGATCTACCTCCTCATCTCGAGTACGTTTTCCTTGAAGACAACAAGAAGTTACCGGTCATCATCGCGAAGGACCTGAAAGAAGAAGAAAAAACCCGACTTATCGCCGTGTTGAAGAAACATAAAAGAGTTATCACTTGGAAAATATCTGATATTCGTGGAATTGATCCTCACTTTTGCACACATAAAATTCTCATGGAGGACGACTTTAAGCCCACAATTCAAAGCCAACGAAGGGTGAATCCTAAAATCCATGACGTTATTAAAAAAGTGGTTATCAAACTTCTTGATGCGGGCATGATTTATCCTATCTCGGATTCACCATGGGTTAGTCCAGTCCATTGTGTGCCTAAGAAAGGCGGAATCACCGTTGTGCCCAATGCAAACAACGAGTTGATTCCTACATGTGTCGTTACTGGGTGGAGGGTTTGTATAGACTACCACAAACTCAATGATGCCACAAGAAAGGATCATTTCCCTCTTCCTTTTATGGACCAAATGCTTGAACGTTTAGCGGGTAATGAGTATTCCTTCTTTCTTGATGGTTTCTCGGGTTATTTCCAAATACCCATCGATCCCCAAGATCAAGAGAAGACAATATTCACTTGTCCCTATGGAACATTTGCTTACAAAAGGATGCCTTTTGGCTTATGCAATGCCCCCGGGACTTTCCAAAGGTGCATGTTGGCTATCTTCCATGACATGGTTGAGCAAACCATGGAAGTCTTCATGGATGATTTCTCGGTCTTTGGGGATTCCTTCTCTTCTTGCCTTGCCAATTTGGAACGTATGCTTAAGCGGTGCGAAGACATTCGCCTTGTTCTGAATTGGGAAAAATGCCATTTTATGGTAAAAGAAGGCATTGTGCTAGGACACAAAATCTCTAAAGCCGGTCTTGAAGTCGACCGTGCTAAAGTAGATGTCATAGCCAAATTACCTCCACCTTCAACCGTGAAGGGTGTTAGAAGTTTTCTCGGTCATGCGGGCTTCTATCGTCGATTCATTCAGGATTTCTCTAAAATTGCTCGCCCGATGACCCACCTCTTGGAAAAAGATACTCCTTTTATCTTTTCTAAAGAGTGTATCGAAGCCTTCAACCTTCTTAAGGATAAGCTAACTAAGGCACCGGTCTTGGTTACCCCTAATTGGGAGCTACCCTTTGAGTTGATGTGCGATGCTAGCGACTTTGCTATTGGTTCGGTTTTGGGCCAAAGAGTGAATAAACACTTCCAACCAATCCATTATGCTAGCAAGACAATGACGGGGGCTCAATTGCATTATACGACAACCGAAAAAGAGCTTTTAGCTGTTGTCTATGCTTTTGAAAAATTTCGCCCCTATCTTGTTTTATCCACCACAATTGTATACACGGACCATTCCCCGTTGACCACTTCTTTGTGTTTCTTAATCTTGACCACTTCTTTGTGTTTCTACACCTATTTTCTTTCTCATCTACTTTGATGCAGGTTAAGCACACCTCTTTGTGTTTTACATCTATTTTCTTTCTCATCTCACTTTGATGCACGTTAAGCACACCTCTTTGTGTTTATACATCTATTTTCTTTCTCATCTAACGTTGATGCAGGTTAAGCACAACTCTTTGTATTTCTACATCTATTTTCTTTCTCATCTAACTTTGATGCAAGTTAAGCATACCTTTTTGTGTTTCTACATCTATTTTCTCTCTCCTATAACCTTGATGCAGGATAAATCTCTAAATTTGATCCATGAATCCACTGGTGATCGACATAGATGAATGGGGAGCACTTGCAAATTTTTCTACTCATTTGTGATGGGTCTTAAACAACCATTTTCTCTCTCTATCATCTCTATTTGCAGGATCTACCACTCATTCTATCTATTTCTTTATAACCTTTATTTTGTAGGTTTTCGCAATCCATGTATTCCTTGGTTCTCGTACCTACGGGGAGTATAAACCAAGGAGAAGTATATGAAAATCATTTTTTATCTATATTTTCAATTTAAAGCTCTCTAAAGTCAAAATCTCTCTCTAAAATGATTCTTCTTTCATCCTCACCTTTTTTGTTTCGACAAAAAGGGGAGAAGAGTGTAAACGAAGAAGGTATTTTTAATGTGGTAAGGACATAACTAACTTTTACAATTTACTATCTACTACGTTTACATAGTTTGCCATCATAAAAAGGGGAGATTATTTCTGAAAATATTACGATATTTAATCTATACGTCCTTGTTTGTTTTGTTGATTACAAACATGTAACTTGTAATACATAACGTAAAATGTACAAGTTACTTGTAATCATATTTTCTCTCAACATACTTCTCACATTACTACGAGTCTTTTTCTAAACTTATGTATTTTTGTATAATGTTACAAACACAAAAATGGTACATGTAGAATCAAATAAATCTGATTAAGAAAATTAACTACAAGGTAGTAATGACATTGAGTGTAATCTTGGACAAGAGATTTGGTATTTATGGCAAAACCAAAGTCAACTCCCATGTACCCCTTTCATAAAGGGACAGACGCCTTTGATTTGGGTCCATGCACAGTTACGTTTGGTGCCTATATATACCAAGCATTCTCCAAGCTTAGACCTCATCCTTTCTATCTTAATCTCTTTATCCTTCTTTCTATATCTGATCTTGTCTAACATGTAGATCTTAGATCTATACTTGTTCTTCTCTTAGTGTTTCTCTTTCTAGATATAAAGGTCATTTAGGTTGAATGCAAGACATCTAAGATCAAACTTCTTCTCGGCGCCATGTCTAAGATCTCACTACTCATATATCTAACTCTGTCACCATCAAGAAACCTCTCCAAGCTTTGATCCTTTATTGCTTAATTGTGTGGATGTATCAAATGTCACATATGCATCCACCATTGTTGTATCAAAACATCTACTACTTGTGTAGAACTGTGGTTAGTATTTTAGTCCTCAAAATAGATAGTGTGAAGGGAGTTGTTATACCCATATGAAAGAACTTGACATCCTAGCTTAGGTGTCAGAAAATTTTGTAGGCGATGTAAAAGGGTGCTGGTCCTATCCATTGTGCAAGGACCGGGTGTTTAGCTTAGTACCGGATAAAGTGTAAGTGATGTAGAAGGGACTTGTTATACCCATCTGAAAGAACACGACATCCTAGCTTAGGTTCCGGTAAATATTGTAAGCGGCGTTTAAGGGTTTCTTCACCGGTATAAAGAAGGTTGTTGATTAGTGAAAGTCGAACTATTGAGTAGGTGACTCGGGGAATGGATGTAGGGCAAGGAAGGGGTCCTTGTAGCCGAACCACTATAAATCATTGTCTTGGTTTTCATTTCCTTTTCCTTATTAATTTATCCTTATACTTGCATTGCTTTCATATATTGTGATCACTCTATGTGCTACTTTATATAGTATATAGTCCTTGACTATAAACAAATACCTCTCATACTATATCCCTCTTGATCGACATTTGATACAAAAGATTTTAAAAATGTATTCACCCCACCCCCCCCTCTACGTTGCTACAATCTCCTTCATCTCCTCAATATACTTCACACAATTGTTCCAAAATCATCACATTATGAAATCCCTAATTTGTAATTGGATGAAGAACCCAAATTAGATATGTGGTAGTTTATGATTAGTCAAGACATGTCGACATTGGAACAAACAGGAGTGAGAAGCATCTCTAACTTCTGAATTGGATGCAATAAATACCCTGATCCTCCAATTTATAAATCATATAGTTTAGCTTTTAATTTTCTAGTGTTAATCATAAGATTCAAGCTAAAAAAGGGTGATCCGGAGGTCGGGGAGGATAAAATAAGTGTTTAGACATTTTAGAGAGAGAAAGATAACAAGGTGAAATGAGTGTGTTTATTTTAGAGAGAGAAGTGAAAATAAACAAATGAGAATCCTCACCCCTCCATGGAAGTATGGAGGGGTATATATAGCCTAGACACACATGAACTATTCTAACTTAACAAAACTAGTCCCTGCGTGTGTGGCTATATTAAACTAATGTAATTCCGTAAATGGCGCTCACATTTTAGGGCTAACAATCTTCTCCTAATGTGGAGACATATGGAATTATTTCAATGTTCCTAACAAGTACAAATACAACAAAATAAAGTCTTCCAAGGCGCTTCCAATGCTGAGGATGTCTTCTAAGTCTTCTTGTCTTCATAACTTGTACCTCAGCTTGAATCCTCTTTGTCTTTGCTTGTTGTGGAACAATTGTAATATCCATGATTTGGATTAAATTCCCCCCCAATTCATGCAGCATGTATTAAAAAAAATTCTTCATAGACTTCTTTTTGACGAAGTTTCTGAATCAGCTTCCCCCCAAACCAATATCTGTATCTTAAGCAGATTCTGACACTTTGATGTAGTTTGAACAATCTTCTAGCTCATCGGTTTAAGTGCATAGTGGAAATTTGTAGAAGAACCACACCAAATAACACTTCTTCTATACTGTTTCATGTCGTTTAGGTTTTTGGTGATAATCCGTTTGGGGTAACATGCAGGAAATCAACAAGAATTCTTCTCACGCCTGCAGAATACTTCATAAAAATCATATAAAGTAAGTAGATACCGTTCCATGTACACTACTTCCCCCTGGAAGTTGATCCGATCACTTCAAAGTACACGATCTTCCCCCATGATGATTTCGAACTCTCGGAAGCATCATTATCATGGACGTCCATATACTCGAGAAGTTCTTAGTCTTAAGCAAATGTCATGAAAAGTTTTGAAAGTCATTAAGAAACTTTGAAAATTTTTGCTTAGACTATGAAGTACCATTGTCGTTGTGTAGCTCATAAATATCCCGTGAGAATTAATTGTTGATTCTATCTCTCTCTGTCTAACTTACTAACCTCGAATTCATTCGGCTATTTGTTGTGACCACATGTGAAGTAAACCCAATATTCCAAACTTGAAAATGAAGTACAATCCCCCAAATTTGTTACTTAAGCTTGCACTTATGTCGATTGAAGAACGGTGCAGAAACAAGTCTCTTATACCTCTTGAAGTTATCCACACGAGCAACTGCGTGTGACACCCAAAAATGATAGTTATCCATGTCGTCGAGAATCCACCCCTTGACAGTGGAAACTAGATAATTCAAGTCTCAATCATAAATTTTATCTCCCAAGCAAGTCATCAATTGATAGACTGGGTTTGAAGAAAACGGGTAGAAAAATAGAAGGAAGGCTCGATGATGAAATAAGTAGACGCCTTCATGAAATCCCACTTCATCTTTAAAGAAAGAATACCAAATCCACTCCGTGATCACTTGTCCTTGAAGAATCAAAACTAGCCGTTGTCGTTTAAGTGAATCTTATATCGGATCGTTTTAGCGTTAAGTGTTTTGTTTGCTTTGGTGTTGTGTGTTGTGAATGTTGTTAACTAGAACAAATTATGTAATGAATTGTCATTAAAGGACAAAATTTATCTAGGTAACTTGTCGTCTAAGCCCAACGTCAATCACATGCCAATTGATCCGCGGATCGACCTCACCGCGGTGAGGTCGCCGAAAATTTCTTTGTCGTTGAAGCACTTTTGTTCGAAACATAACGAATACCCGACATCCAAAATAATGTCATCATAGCCCAAATAAGACTAAATTTAGACAAAAACTCCAATTTAAATTATATGCAAAATTTCTAGAACCGGCCCATCACAAATAATAACTAAATCCACTCCATTATCGTTTGATAGAAAACTATGTTAGTCCATATGATGTTTACTCCATCTGATTCATAAAGTTAGATATATAGCACCATATACCACATAATTAAGAAACCTAACCCTACTTCACTCACATATCAACCGCCTCTTTTTTTTACTCTCTCCTATATATTCTCTATCCTAGAAAACTCCGTCCCTTTTCATATCTTTTAAATCATGGCAGTCAACAAACAAATATCCTTCGTCTGATCATATTAAACAGAACTCTTCATCCTAAATACCAGTTAAAGCCATCCACCCTTTTTTCAAAGTGACCATTGAATTTCGAACCTTAAAAACTTTTATAGTGACGATGAAGTATGTTTGGCTGCAAGATCATGTTCACAAGGTCTCGGGTAGGTGAAACAATGATTGGTTTGTATTGTTTTCTTTATTTTTTTGCGTTGACCGAATGATGAAGAGAATGGAACACTATTGTTCATGTTCTTTTCTTTTAGATTCGAATATGAAAAGGTAAGCCTTACATAGATCTGTGATGATGATTTTGTGATGAATCTGTAAAGATCTTGATATGCATGTTTGTTAATCACGAAATGAATCTGAGATCATTTCTCATTTATTAAATTGTTTTTCGAGACTAGCTGGTTACGAAGGGATGGAGATGAATATATGTGACGATGGGTGTAGATAGAGTCGGGGTTGATTGTTGATATTGTTATGGTTTCGAGGTCTAATCTGGTTTGATCATTATTGCAATGTTTTGAAAAAAAAATGCACCATCGAAATGTTTTTAAGTCTCCATCGGAATCAATCAAACACCCCATCGGAATAACTATCCGAATAAGCATCAGAATATGAATAGCATCGGAATAGAATCGGAATACGCATCGGAATGCAGAATGCATCCGAATATGGATCGGAATAATCCATCGGAAAAATCATCGGAAAAGGGTTTTGACCTTTTCTTGGTTTCTCCAAAAAATAGATCTCGGGATTTCAAATCTGTCAACCTTATCTTCATCCAAAACCCAGATTCAGAATCCATCAGTTTAAAAAAATAACACAGATCTAGAGATTTATTTTTTGTTTTTTTAAAGATCTAACTATACTTTTACCCAAAACCCATAAAACCAAGAAAATCAGCTTAAAAATAAGAACAAGTAAAAGTTTGACTTCCTTGAAAAGCTGTTAAAACCCACCAGATACCATAAATAATGGTGACCAAGAACGGTTAACGATAAAAAAATATGGGACTTTTGAACTTTTGGACAACTGATTGAGCAACATATGTGACCATTTGGACAGAAACCAAATAAACAACACCAAAAATTCGTAACTTATAACATCTTAAAAATAAGCCGAAAAAGCTACAAATCAGCAAACACAAAACACCCCCAGTTAGGTTCCGGTAAATATTGTAAGCGACTTTTAAGGGTTTCTTCACCGGTATAAAGAAGGTTGTTGATTAGTGAAAGTCGAACTATTGTGTAGGTGACTCGGGGAGTGGATGTAGGGCAAGGAAGGGGTCCTTGTAGCCGAACCACTATAAATCATTGTGTTGGTTATCATTTCCTTTTCCTTATTAATTTATCCTTATACTTGCATTGCTTGCGTATATTGTGATCACTTTATGTGCTACTTTATATAGTATATAGTCGTTGACTATAAACAAATACCTCTCATACTATATCCCTCTTTATCGACATTTGATAGAAAAGATTTTAAAAATGTATTCACCCAACCCCCCCCCCCCCACCCCCCACCCCCCCCCCCCCTCTACGTTTCTACACTCTCCTTCATCTGCTCATTATACTTCACACACTTAATTCTTCCAAAATCATCATATTATGAAATCCCTAATGTGTAAATGGATGAAGAACCCAAATTATATGGTGGTTTATGATTAGTCAAGACAAGTCGACATTAGAACAAACAGGAGTGAGAAGCATCTCCAACTCTTGAATTGGATTCTATAAATACCCTGATCCTCGAATTTATAAATCACATAGTTTAGCTTTTAATTTTCTAGTGTTAATCATGAGATTCAAGCTAAAAAAGGGTGATCCGGAGGTCGGGGAGGATAAAATAAGTGTTTAGACATTTTAGAGAGAGAAAGATAAAAAGGTGAAATGAGTGTGTTTATTTTAGAGAGAGAAGTGAAAATAAACGAATGAGAATCCTCACCCCTCCATGGAAGTATGGAGGGGTATATATAGCCTAGACACACATGAACTATTCTAACTTAACAAAACTAGTCCCTGCGTGTGTGGCTATATTAAACTAATGTAATTCCCTAAATGGCGCTCACATTTTAGGGCTAACATCTAGTCATAGTTATTAATAGTTAATTTAATCTTTCAAATTATATTAAATAGTTGTTGTAGTTAGTTATATTTGTTGTAATTGCCTTTCATTAATAAAATTCAAGTTTTCATAATAATTCAATTTACTTCTCTTTTGTTTCATAAGCTCTTAAGAGCTTTTGGGTTGCTTTTCCTGCTAGTTCTCTTATCTTATATAGCTTTCAAGTAAGCTACAAGTTTTACCTTACTTAGAAACCTTTTAATTAATTGTGAACTAAATAGTTTGAGGATTAGCTTTATAAGCTCATAAGAGCTTATTAGAATCTAAAAGTCACATTTTTATCAAATTCTGTGAGAATAATATAGATAAAGTTAGACTTCAAGTTTCATCATTTGATCTCAAGTTTTCATAAGAATTCAGTTGCAATTGTTATTCGAAGAAGCTAATTTGAATAAGCTGTAAGAGCTTATTGTAGAAGTAGCTGCTATGCTTGGATGATTGGGTTCATAAGGCTTAACGCCCGGGTTAAATAAGAATTTTGAATTGTGTTCTGTGTCCCTAATCTTACATGATCAGGATGGTCAGGTTCCATGATCTTTCCTTTTTCTCTTAGATTTTAATTGAGCATTTAGACAAGTTGTTTCATGAATAGATTTTGCTAAGTAGTTTTAATTAGGTTTAGGTAAGTTTTCATTAGCTACATAATCAATAGGTAAGAGATTATAGGATTTAAGCAAGTTAAAGAAGTGTTTGGGACTAGATTGTTATAAGCTGATTTTGCTTTTGAGGAAGTAGATTAGAGTTTGAAATTGGCTAAGAGTTGAATATATGTAGATAGATGTAGAGAGTAGTTAGCTTTTAAGTAAAAGTCAAAGAATAGTAGTGTAATTTAAATAGTCAAACATGGTAAAAATTGAGTTTGAACTTGTAATCAGTTACTCTTGCAGATTTTTATAGAAAATCTATTGAATTTTAGAGGTTGTAATTGATTAATTCTTGTACACTTGCTCGTTGATTTGATCATTTTTTGGTTGAAAGAGCTAGAGCTTATTAATATAGCTTAAATTTAGTTCAACAAAGCCGTATAAAGCTTGTTTCACAAGTAATGTTCATTTCTTTTCATAGTTAACCTCTTGATCTTAATTCATAATTGTTGATCCCTTCGAATAGATCGAGATCCTGTTAAGGATTGAAAAATAGCTTGCAAACAAACTAGAGCACTTAAGATACTCTTACTCAACTCAAATAAGTTATGCGGAATCTAACTTAAATAAGCAAAGAAGAACACAGAATTCTACTAACTTTTTTATTCTTATTAATATCTAGGTTGAGGTACAATAAACTCATCGTACCTATGTTCCTTTTATAGTCCAAAGAACACCTAGAATATTCTATTAGGATACGTATATCACACACGATATACTCCTATAATAACCAGAACATATCTTTACTAAAGATATAACAGCCCTTATCTATCTAGCAGTACTTACTTTAAGCCTAATGGTACTTCACATGTACCACACATATACTAACAATACTTGCTATAACTAACTGTACTTGGTTACATACTAACGGTACTTGGTGCTATTACAAATAATTCCTAACAATCCTCCCCTAAACATGAATGATAACTTGTTATCTTCTTGTTTCTCTGTATGTTAAATGTATAAAAATACATGTCTTCAAACTTCACTTTAAAATCTGGGTAGGTCATAGTAATCTTGATTTTGTATCAACTAAATGCATTCAAACACCTTTCGCAGATCTTCTTCTTGTATAATGAACTTCACTTCCTTTATGAACTTCATCATTGTCTTCAAAATATGATCTATCTGTGTCTTGAATCAAAAATATTCTTCAATCTTTCTACAACTGTATTGACTTCATATATCAAAACTTAGAATCTTGACATCTTGAATTTCAGCCCAATAATCTTTCTTCTATTTGATGTATAGTTCAGGCAATAGGAACTGTTAATTATTGTATAGCCTATTGTAGAATGCCTCACGACCCATGAACTAAAACTGTTAATTATTGTATAGCCTGAATGATATAAATAGATCTATTTAGGACTGACCATCCCCGTCTGGGTGAGTATTGCTCACTGTGCCTGGGCCAGGTAATAAGTGTCAAAACACTTATCCTTTTACCACTTAATTATAGTAATAACCAAGCTGAAACGTGTATTTTATGTCGTAAATGTCAGAATTATGCGTGGTTTATGTTTTTGTTGTGATTTAGGATCAAAATGTGAAAAGGGAAGAAAAAACGGGCTTTCACGGGCTTTTATCGAAGAAAAAGACAAAAGACGAAGTCAAAAGATCAAGAGTGCAAAAAGAACGGAAGTCCAAGTCCTATTCTGAAGATTTATCGAAGAAAAGTCTAAAGACGGAAGTTTAATAAAGTCGAAGAACTCAATTCTAATTAATGAACAAAATACAAGACGAGTTTAATTAATCCCGAGACAAAGTTGAGAAAGTCGAAGAATTTAGAAGACAAAAAAGCGAGAAAGAAAGAAAGAAAGAAGGAGCAACACATGCTAACCTCCTTTCTCCCTATAAATAGATACCTTTCATCTCATTTGCTTCTTGTTAGCTAATTTGACAACTTAGCTCTCCACCTTTAATTACTTGCACCTTTAATTTTCATGTCATTTTACTTAATTGTCATTTTAATTTCCTTGTCTTGAACCTTTAATTTCTTGCCTTTAATTCAATTAAGTCTTTTAATTTTGTTGTTGAATCTTTATTTTCCTTTAATCAAGCTTTTCTTTATCATTCTTATTCTACTTTTCTTGTTTTTGATTATTGATTCGGATTAAGCATTCCTTTTGCTTGATCTTTTTGCTTATTTGGTTAAAAAGTTTATCTTTTTATTCCTATCTAGTATTTTATACGATTTAAGCTTTAATCTTGACATGCTTATTGGCTTATTTTGTATTTAGCTTATTTGTTTAAAGTTTTCTTAAAAGTTTTGTCTTTTTAAAGTTTGCTTAATTTCTTTTATAAAGTTTGCTTATTTTGTGTCTTTAAAGTTTCTAAATTTGTAGCTTATTTTGTTCGTCTTATTATTGCTTTGGTTTAGTTTTTGGTATTTTCTTATTGTCTAAATGCTTATTTGGTTTGCTTATTGCGAATTTCATTCCATCTGAAAGGGGATTTGGATTCCGACTGCTTGTTACGATCGCAAAAAACATCAGTTTTTCTATATTGCGATCAGTATTGCGATACTCCCCCTTATTCCGATCAAGATTGTGATCGCTCATTGCGATCGTATATTGCGACGGGGCTTAGGGTTGTATTGCGACGGAATGCTGCCAAATTTTTGACAGCCATATTTTGACAGAAGCAACATTCCGATGGGAGAGTATTCCGACAGATTTTCTTTTTAGTATTCCGACAGTTTTGTTTTTTTATTCATTCCGATAGATTCTCTTCTTACATTCCGACGGGTACACATTCTGACCATCATTCCGATAGAGTGGTAAGTGCACTCCGACGGCTTACATTCCGATCGGATTCCGATAGGTGGATTCTGACGGATTTGGTTTTGTTTTAATATTTTGTATCAGTTTAATTTTTAAGTTTGCATTATTTTATGTTTTCAAATTTTCATTTTTATTACATTGTCTAATTTACTTTGTGTCGAGTTTTAATTTTACGTCATTTAATTTCTCGTCATTTACTTTTAAAAGTTTTAATATTGCACCATTTACGTTTTAATTAGTTTTATTTTAATTACCCGTCATTTACTTTAACGTTTTGCACATTTCTTTACTACAACGACCAATCTATTTGTTCTCCACCAAAAGACGACTGAGTCGCACACTTAAACCAGTAATCAATTCGATTACACACCGAGAACGATTAGACACACACACAACAAACTTAATTTTTATACTTGGCAAAAGCTTTGTAACAAATGGCGCCGCTGCCGGCTCTTTTCGTGAAGAATAACGGTTTTTTGTGAGAGACGCGTTGAATTTTGGGATCGGTTCACTCGTGAACGTTATTTTTCTTGCTCAAAAATTTTCAAAAAATCCATAAACATTAAAAATTGTTAAATATCCATAAAAATTAAAATTTTTCAAAAATCCAAAAAGATTTTTATTTTTACACGTACATATATATTCTCTATTTCTTTGGTATCTTTTTCTTTTGCTTTTGCAGATGTATGCGTACTAGATCTTCAACTTATTCTGAGCCCGAGACTCGTGAAGATTTAGACATGGCTGGTGTGCACAACAACAATAACCCACCCCACCCCAACATGAATAACAACAACAATGTTCCCCCACCCGACCTTCGAACGATGGAGGAGATGTGTCAACCTACGATGAATGGACGAGGAGGACCGACTGCGCAGATGTAAATCACGGCTCCAAATTTTTCGTTGAAGCATCACATGATCTAACAATTTCAAAACACTTGTCCATTTCGCGGATTACCAGATGATGATGCCAACAAACACCTCGACAAATTCATTACCGTTACTCAAAGCATGAAGTTGCCCGGGGTTACTATGGATTTTCTTCGCCTTTAACTATTTCCACACACCTTATCCCACCATGTCGAAAAATGGTTTGATCGTCTTCCGAAGAATTCAATTCATACTTGGGATGAGATGACTTAATGATTTTTGTCGCGCTACTTTCCACCATCCATGGTCACGAGCCTTCAAAATCAAATTACTGGATTTACTCAAGAACCCGATGAATCACTTTTTGATGCTTGGCAACAATATAATGTTTTGATCGATCGATGTCCAAACCACAACATGCTCCCCGTAACCTTAATTGATACTTTCTACAACGGTTTAACTTTTCATGATCGTGATACAATTAATGCAGCCGCCGGTGGCACATTTATGAAAAGAAGACCCGAGGAGTGTAGAGAGCTTATCGAGAACATTACTACTCACCACAAAAATTGGGATTCATCCGCATCTTCAAGGAATAAACCGAGAGTCAATGTTTATTCTACTTCTTCAAACCCTGATATCACCGAATTGACCCGCGTAATGGTCGAACTGAGCAAAAATATGCAACTCTTGGCTACAAATCAACAACAACAAGTTAAAGTTGTTGCAAATTATTGTGAGAATTGCGAAGGTCCTCATTCATACACTGATTGTCCTTCTAATCATGACAATCCAAAAAACGTGTATGCGGCTTATGGTAACTATTCAACGGAAAACTACCAAGCCCGACCTCAAGGTAATCGTAACTTGCTAAGTTACCGTTCTAACAACTTTCTTTCACCCGCTTTTTCTCCTCAAAACCACAACCCTAACAACTACAATAGAAGCATCCCAAACCTACCTCGAGCTTCTAATCCGTATCACGCACCCGCTCAACAAGCACCACCCATTAATCATGATGTTGAAACTTTCATGAGGACCCAAGGAGAGCTAGTTAGGAATCTACAAAGCCAAATCATCAACTTAAAAGGAGATATCACTAAGCAAGGGAATGATATTAGAACCGAGCTCCGACATGATATGCAAACCTCCTTCAGCAATCAAACAAATGATTTAAAGAATATGATGGCTAGTTTCTTTCCAAGTACTTAACCCTCCACTTCGGGCTCTCTTCCTTCTAATATTGTCACCAACCCAAGAGCGAATGTGAGTGCTATTACTACCCACAGTGGAGCAACATTAGTAGGACCATCTATCCCTCCCAAAGATACTCCATCTACACCTCCTCCACCACCATTTATCCCTCCTACTCCCACGCCTAGTATTAGTTCCCCATTACCGTCTCCACCTCTTACTGAAGAAGCACCCAAGAAGAACCCTTCACCAACCCCACCTTACACCTTTAAACCTTCAACATCTCAACCTTTACCTGCTACACCTACACCACCTAAACCCAATATCCTTTATCCTTCTCGCTTAGACAAGTGCCAATTGCTCACCAAGGATGATATTCAAGTGTCAAACTTTTTGAAGAAGATTTCGGGACTGACCATCACCTTTATCCTTGTTGAATCTCTAGCCCAAATGCCTAAATTTGTTAAGATGTTTAAGGAATTGCTTAATAAGAAGGAGAAGATGGTCGAGTTTGTTAACACTCGATTGAATGAAAATTGTTTTGCCGTCCTTGTTAAAGAACTTCCGGAGAAACTTGGAGATCCCGGTCGTTTTGTGCTACCATGTACTTTTAACAAAACTGAAGAATTTACTGCCTTAGCTGATATCGGGGCAAGTATAAATTTGATGCCTTTAAGTGTTTGGAAAACACTATCATTACCCGACCTTACTCCAACAAAGATGACTCCTGAGCTAGCAAATCACACTCTCTCTTAGCCCGTTGGTATTGCTAAAGATGTATTTGTAAAAGTTGGTACCTTCACTTTTCCGGTCGACTTTGTTATTGTTGATTATGAAATGGACCCTCGTATTCCATTAATACTTGGTCGGCCATTCTTGAGAACCGGAAAAGCCTTAGTCGATGTTGCCGAAGGTGAGTTAATCTTAAGAGTCGGGAATGAGGCACATGTTTTTAAAATGGGGAAGATCACAACCAAATCAAATGGAAGAGAATCATCAAATATGATAAATGTGCTTGATGATTTTGTTGTCTACACAATCCTCTTTTTGATTCTTGCTATGCTAATCCACTGTTCAAAGATGATGTGGATGATTCTCTCTCTAATTTAGATCCTCCACCAATTTATGATTCTACACCGATCTATGATGATTATGATGATGATTCTAGTTCTGACGGGGATGATTATGATAATTTTGTTTCAGAGTATCCAGACATGCCAACATATGATGATTTTGATGATGTTGATACTCTTTCGCGTGATTCTTCACATGATGACCTTGCACCTACTTTTGATGAAGATCCTCCACCAACAATGCTTGATCCTACTTTGGATGACTACTAATTTGAGGAAGATTTTGCTACTTTTCTCAACACTTACTTCCCAAATGAGAGTGATTCTCCTCCTTTGGACTTTGATGATGCTCTTTATGTCTTGACACCGATATCCGCGGTACTTATGTCTTGACACCTCTCTATCCACCTTCTGAGGATGAGATTATCCGATTTATGAGCGGATCCTCTTCAAGGTCCACTGAGCCTGAGTGCTATTTCCCCTAAAGGAATAGGTGTTCTATCCCGGTATTGCAATTTTCAAGCCATCTCAGTATCCATCTGATGAAATAAAAGGAAAGATTTTTGGAAACAATGGGGATATGCTTGCACCTCATCACCCTTGCTACCACCGTGCTCAACCATTGCTTAAGGGAACCTTGCCTACTCTTCTTTGGCTTGCCTTGTTCGCCTTAAGCTTGTGCTACTTGATGGATGAAAACAATGTCTTTGATCCCGGTGGATGTGTTTCAAGCTTCTTCCTATGCTAATCAAGGTCGACTCAGGCTCACGACTCGGTTAACATAAACAAGCGCTTCTCGGGACGCAACCCGCAGTATCTATCCTTTTTATCCGTTTTTATAGTAAGTGTAGGGGGAGACCCTAGTATGTATTTGTTGTTGTCTTTCTTAATCTGTGCAGGGATTCGAGCTTTCAAAGATCCATTCTTGATGACTTTTGACGACCCGTGATTCCGTGTCTCCATATTCCCGGTTCTATCCTAAACTCTTTGATTCATTATTTTATATTATTCAATATTAAAATAGGAATCACTTTAGTTGTCTCTTCCTTAGCAAGATTTAAACAATGTGCACAATGTCCTAAGTGTAGGGGAGGTTACTTCCACATGCTTAAACATTGAGGACACTGCTTATATTAAGTGTAGCGGGACTTCTATCAAAGTTAAGTGGGCTTTTCCTTGTATTTGTCCTCATTTTAACCGGAAAATTTGATTTTTCGACATTTTTCAAAATTTTTGATCTATTTTTGGCCTAGTTGTTTTTACCTTTGTTATAGTTATTTTCTTTCTTTGCTAGAATAAATTTTAATAAAGTGGTTTTAATTTTTAAACGTTGTGAATCTTTTAACTCAACCCAAGTTTATTTATCTAAGTTTACTCTAGCTAGTATCCTTAACGTGTTTAAGTCAAGTTTTACTAGGCTTTTATATAGTGAACATTAAAATGCGAAATCTTAACTCTTACGGGTTAAGAACAAGAACTTTTCGCAAGTTCCTGTAATTGATCGTAGAAAGTCGTTTATCAAGGGAACTTTAAAATGCGAATTCTAAACTTGAAAGAGTCTAAGAATTTGCAAGATCCCATAGATGGCTTGAAAACCAAAAACTTTGATTTAATTGGCTAAGCATCCACGAGTCTCATTACTAGAGATTTTAAATTTTGGAGAACGAGAGATGATATAGTCAATTATAATTTTGGTATTCTTTCGTGAATTTATGTGAGTTGATTATAAGCTTCTTCTCCCATGGCTTGCTAATAAATTTATTTGTAATAAATAAGGTTGTACTATTTAAAAAGTTACTTAGCTTCTAGCACAAGATCGTTTAAAAGTTGCTCGGTATTAATTAGAGTTCATAGCCAAGGCATAACTTGTTGAAGCGGGATGCGAAGATTGGCGAGTCCGAAAAGGCCCTAACAAGGCATGAGGGCTATATTTTGTTGCTAAAGATCCCAAGTGATGTGAAGAATCATTTATCAAAAATCAATATGAAGGATCGATACGCATGACGAAAAGCAAATACTTCCCTAAAGATCATGGAGAAGTCTATCCAAAAATGCCCTAACAAGGTATGAGGATAAATAGATCCAAGTCCTAAAAGGAGACGGATCGTTGTATATCAAAATCCAAAATAAAGATTGGATAAAAATGAAGAAGTCGTGGTACAAGTATGAAGAATCTCTCAAAAACTTCAAGTGAAGAAATTCTTGTTATGAATAGAAGACCATAATTTCAAGAACGTCTCTCAAGATTCGAAGTATGAAGTGGCTGCCAAATATCGGTCCGAGAAAGGTCTCGAATCGTGAAGCGAGTTATGCCACGATATGAACTTTAAGAGGTCTCGAGAAGCAGTTTTAAAAGATTTTGTCCTTTAGCTAACTATTAATTAAATCATCCTACTTTATTTTCAACCTAAATAACTCTTAAAATAAGTCAATAATGCATCCTCGTGATCATTCAAGACAACAATAAAATATAAGAGATACACCTAGGAATAAGGGAGTCTATGTAAATAATTGGCCCACATGAGTTTGTGTTAGTTTTCTAACTTATAATAGCAATGATCTCGTTTTTAAGCTTGGTATGGGGAACGTGAAACTTGAGGATGATAATCATTCATGACATCCCAAAAACCTAAGGTAAGTTTTTGATCCTTTTACTTGTTTTCATCCTTTAAATATTTTGTCTCTTTAATAAAGGCCAATGTGGATTAATTGTGATGGAAAATGTAAAACTTTCTTTGTAATTAATGCATTGCATGAGGAATTTGCAATGGTCTAGTGTAGGGGATTTAATAAGTGTGAAAACACTTATCCTTTTGCCACTTAATTATAGTAATAACCAAGACAAAACGTGTATTTTATGTCGTAAATGTCGGAATTATGCGTGGTTAGTGTTTTTGTTGTGATTTAGGATCAAAATGTGAAAAGGGAAGATAAAACGGGCTTTCACGGGCTTTTATCGAAGAAAAAGACAAAAGACGAAGTCAAAAGATCAACAGTGCAAAAAGAACGGAAGTCTAAGGCCTATTCTGAAGATTTATCGAAGAAAAGTCTAAAGACGGAAGTTTAATAAAGCCGAAGAACTCAAGTCTAATTAATGAAGAAATTACAAGACGAGTTTATATAATCCCGAGACAAAGTCGAAAAAGTCGAAGAATTTAGAAGATGAAAAGACGAGAAAGAAAGAAAGAAAGAAGGAGCAACACATGCTAACCTCCCTTCTCCCTATAAATAGAGACCTTTCATCTCATTTGCTTCTTGTTAGCTAATTTTACAACTTAGCTCTCCACCTTTAATTACTTGCACCTTTAATTTTCATGTCGTTTTACTTAATTGTCATTTTATTTTCCTTGTCTTGAACCATTAATTTATTGCCTTTAATTCAAGTCAGTCTTTTAAATTTGTTGTTGAATTTTTATTTTCCTTTAATCAATCTTTTCTCTATCATTCTTATTCTACTTTTCTTGTTTTTGATTATTGATTCGGATTAAGCATTCCTTTTGCTTGATCTTATTGCTTATTTGGTTAAAAAGTTTATCTTTTTATTCCTATCTAGGCTTTTATACGATTTAAGCTTTAAGCTTGACATGCTTATTGGCTTATTTTGTGTTTAGCTTATTTGTTTAAAGTTTTCTTAAAATTTTTGTCTTTTTAAAGTTTGCTTAATTTCTTTTATAAAGTTTGCTTATTTTGTGTTTTTCAAGTTTTTAAATTTGTAGCTTATTTTGTCCGTCTTATTATTGCTTTGGTTTAGTTTTTGGTATTTGCTTATTGTCTAAGTGCTTATTTGGTTTGCTTATTGCAAATTTCATCCCATCTGAAAGGGGATTTGGATTCCGACTACTTGTTACGATCGCAAAAACCATCAGGGTTTCTACATTGTGATCAGTATTATGATACTCCCCCTTATTCGTATATTGCGACGGGGCTTAAGGTTGTATTGCGAAGGAATGCTGCGAAATTTTTGACAGCCATATTCCGACTGAAGCAACATTCCGATGGGAGAGTATTCCGACAGATTTTCATTTTAGCATTCCGATAGTTTTGTTTTTTTATTCATTCCGATAGATTCTCTTCTTACATTCCGACGGATACACATTCTGATCATCATTCCGATAGAGTGGTAAGTACATTCCGACGGCTTACATTCTGATTCGATCCCGATAGGTGGATTCCGACAGATTTGGTTTTGTTTTAATATTTTGTGTTAGTTTAATTTTTAAGTTTGCATTATTTTAAGTTTTCAAATTTTCATTTTTATTACATTGTCTAATTTACTTTTTGTCGAGTTTTAATTTTACGTCATTTAATTTCTCGTCATTTACTTTTAAAAGTTTTAATATTGCACCATTTACGTTTTAATTAGTTTTAGTTTTAATTACCCGTCATTTACTTTAACGTTTTGCACATTTACTTTACTACAACGACCAATCTATTTGTTTTCCACCAGTAGACGACTAAGTCGCACACTTAAACCAGTAATAAATTTGATTAGACACCGAGAACAATTAGACCGATTTTAACGAACAATTTTAATCTAGTAAAACCGGTTATTACCAGGACAACAAATGTATATCATGTCGGAACATTGTTATGGGTGCATTATTATTATGTGAAGGGTCCTCATTTGTTGAGGGCTTAACGAGTCTAAGTGTCAGTTTCGGGCAATAGGATATGTAGTTACCTTTAAGTATTGATGCGATGTGCATTACTACTTCATTAAGTGTTTTACTTTCCAAACTTATTTTATTAAACCTGTGAATTCACCAACTTTATGTTGACTCCTCAAATCATGTTTTTCTCAGGAAACTAAAGCAGGTACTTGATGTGTGCATGGAGTCAAGCATCATGATAGACAGCAACTATATGGCTCATCCGGGGTTTTATAAACATGGGAATAAACAAACTATTGAATAATGTTAAGAAAATTCTTATGACCATTCGTACTATGGTTCATGTAATATTTGTTTGATAATCTTTTATCTGTTGCTCTACATACTATTGCTGTTTGATCCACCTACGTGACACCCGATTATTATTTTCGCTGAATTTAACCTATTTTGGGGTGTCATAGAATGGTATCAGAGCGATAGTAAAGAACCAGATAAAAATTAAAAATAAATATTTATAAACTGGAATATAACTGAATAAAAATCATTTGGGATTTTCGGGAATAGAATAGTTGAGCATATAGAATATAGAGAATGCATTTATTATGTGAACTAAGTGTGCATTGATTATTAACATACGGTTGATTAATCTTATAAATACTAACCTAACCTTTTACTTGTGATGTTAAATGGCACTTATTGTATAAATTACAACTATGATTTCTAAAACTTTTAATTTGAGTAAGCCTATACTTACGTCAATTTAAAATGATATTATTTTCATATTTACCATGACTTCGCCAGTCGCATCTCCTACTGCTCTACCATAGGTAGACCTTACTACCACCCCACTATCACCATCTTCTGTGTTACAGAGGTTGCCTTCAGACACTGAGTCTGAGGACAACCAGTTTCACGGAGTTGTACCGATTGCTAATTTTCCCACTGATTCTCCACATGCTGCACTTGCTTCCCCAACTGGGGAAGAAGACCTAATGACTCATAGTTTGCCACCTTTCCCACCGACTTCATCTATACAAGAATATGCTCCCGAGTCTCTACCACCTTGTAAGAGGAGGTACGACGCTACTCCCGGCTCCACTTTCGAGATCGGCGAGAGCTCTGGGGCAGGACGTGCTAGGGTAGACCCTGTCTAGGCCCAGACTGCCGCCTTGGCTGCATGCCAGACACAGGACATGTCAGATGTCCGCATCTTGCTGGTAGCCGGACAGGTCGGACATTCTATTATGCAAGAGTGTCTGGACTCTCTTTCTTGGATGGCTAGGGCAGAGGCCCATGCAACATGGGGGACGTGGCAACGGTCTACAACACCCTACAGTGGCTGATAGAGTAGAATGCTTTTCTCCGCCAGCGTGTGTTTACCTTAGAGGGTCAGCAGTACCAGACCCATACCTCTCTCTTGAACTTAGAGTATACTTTCTTGATGTTCTTCGACCTAGCAGAGGTTCACCACCAGGGTTTGATCTTGGAGACAGCCCATCTTAGAGGAGCTGACAATACTTTCCGGACTCACATGATTCAGGCACTTCGACTCCATAAGGAGACCCAAGTAGCCATGGTGATCATGTAGGATGATATGCAGGTACCTGTATTCCCAGCAGCACCAGTTACACCAGCCGCTCCCAGTGAGTCTGCTAGTCTTGTGTAGATTAGATGTACTAGATCTTTTGTAGATCATGATATGCTTTTGGGTTGCATCCCAACTATCATGATATAGGACCTTATGTACTTTTGTTTCCTTTCCATCTTTTGTATCCTATCTGATCATTGTACTCTCGGTGTCTGTATATGTAGTACTTTAGACTATGTGTACCACTATCCCAGATAGGTGTGTTGTGCTTCTGTCTTGGATTCGTTGTGCATCATGTTATGGTTGTTTTCTCGTAGAAATGACATGTACTCATTATCTTTTGTTATATTGTGTGTTGTATTATATTATAAACTCTTGACAGGTTATCCAATTTGTTGTGAATTATATGCATGGGCTTTCGCATGCAATTAAATATAAAAATTGTACTGACACAAAAACTAATGATCTCATTTTTGTGTATGACTATAGACAAATGTCAATCACTAGAACAAACCCCAGCAATACCGATGCCACCCAAAATGCCACTATTGCCCAACTAAGGGAACTGATTGAATAGGGCATCGCAACTGCTATGGCCACTACAGATGCTAGTAGGAACATGGACGATAGCCAAAACTCCATTGCCCGCAGAGATAACCGTACCACAAGGGGTTGCTCTAATCCTGACTTCTTAAAACGTAAGCCTTCATACTACAAGGGCAAGGAAGGTGTTGTGTAACTAATGAAGTGGTTTGAAAGGTTTGAGACTGTGTTCTGTATCAGCGATTGTGCGGATGAAAACAAGGTCGAATTCGGCACCTGTACGCTACTTGAAAGTGCTCTTACATGGTGGGACTCCGTAGTTGCTACTCTTGGACATGATGCTGCTTATACTCTCAGTTAGACCGGATTGAAAGAAAGAATGACAGAAAAATATTGTCCAAGAGGTGAGATGAAGAAACTAGAAGTTGAACTATGGGATCTCAAATGCAAAAAAATGAAATTGTGTCATACAACCATAGATTCCAAGAGTTGACCTTGATTTTTACCAGGATGTGCCCCGATAAGGAGGAAAAGATCGAGAAGTATATTGGTGGACTCCCAGACTCTATTCATGACAGTGTGCTCACATCTCGACCCACTACTGTCGAGAGTGCCATTGAGTTCGCTACTGAGTTGATAGACAAACGAGTCCGTACCATGTCTGAGAGGCAAGTTGAGAATAAGCGGAAGGTAGATGAGAGTTTCCACAGTCAGAACCAGCAGCCTCCTAGAAGGCTAAATGCTGGACAAGTTTACAGTGCTACCACCACCACAGGAGCTAAGGCATATGTAGGTACCAAACCTATGTGCTCAAAATGCCACTATCATCATGTTTTTGGTAGCCCGTGTCAGAAATGCCACAACTGTGGACATGTTGGTCACTTTGTCCGGCCTTGGCAAGTCAATGCTGTCACCCAGGTCCGATCCAACAACAACAATGATGTTGATCCCAAACTAAGATCTTAAACCTTAACTTGTTTAAGGGTTGTAGTAGAAAGAAAGAATTCAAACTACTACTAGAGAAAATTTGCAATACACAAAGTAACTAAAAAATATGCGGAAAGTAATGTTTAGCACAAGAACAAGTTGTGAATCAAACGTTAATCTTTAATATATTAATAATATACGAATACCCAAAGATGGTATTAGGGTTATACAACCTTAAAGCATGAAATGAAATGGCAGGAAAGTTATATAGAACACAAAACCTAATGAGTCCTATTATAGCATAAGGACCTTTGTACAAGATAACTACTAAACAAGCTAGGAAGATATTTGGAGTAGTAACAGAAACGCGTCAATATCTCTTCCAAGTGTATCCATGCAGTAGGGTCTTTGACTTATAGCAGGAGGAACAGATTCCCCTGTCTTCATTAAACCAGCAGGGGGAAAACCACTAGCAGGGGGAACTTACTTGTCATAGCATGGGAAACTCTTCTTGTGTATTTATTCCTAAAAAAAGACAACAACAACAAGGGCGGATACAATGCCCGTGGGAACAGGAATGGACAACAGGGAAATTGTAATACCGCCGGAGGAAATGGCAACGGTCCAAGGAAAGGAGTTGTGTGCTATGAATGTGGATCACCAGGACATGTGAGACCAGGTTGTTCGAAGTTATCCAACAAGAGTAAGAATGATGGAGGAGCTTCATCAAGGGTGTACGTTGTGGGAAATGCGAAGGCTAATCCGGACTCTAATGTTGTCACTGGTACGTTCCTACTAAACAATCGTTATGCATCTGTTTTTTTGATACTAGAGTAGATAGAAGTTTTATATCCAATTAATTTAGTAATGTATTAGAAGTCATTCCATCTGTTCTAGACCACCGCTACTCTGTAAAGTTAGTTGACGGTAAGATTGTAGAAGCCGATGCCATCATCAGAGGTTGTACCATAAATCTTTCTAAAATTCCGTTCAACATTGATTTCATCCGAGTAAACCTTGGTAGTTTCGATGTTATTATTGGCATGGACTAGTTAGCAAAATATCACGCAGTCATAGTTTGTGATTGTGCGTATTCTATAGGGAAACGAAACTTTAATTATTCGAGGGGACGGTAACACGGACCTTGCTGACACAAGACTTAGTGTTATCTCTTGTACTAAAGCCCATAAATATTTGTTGAGAGGGTGTCTTATCTTCTTAGCTCATATTTCCCTGACCGACGAAGAAGACAAACCTGAGAAGAAACAAATCAAGGACGTGCCGATTGCTCGATATTTTCCTGAGGTCTTTCCTGATGAGTTTCCAGGCTTACCACCGACCCGACAGGTGGAATTTCAAATTGACTTGATACCAGGGTCTGCACCTGTGGCTAAAGCACCGTATCGGTTGGCACCATCAGAAATGAAAGAATTAGCTGAGCAACTTCAAGAATTATATGACAAAGGATTCATCAGACCTAGTTCCTCTCCGGGGGAACTCTTGTTTTATTTGTCAAAAAGAAAGATGGTTCTTTTCGAATGTGACTACAGGGAACTGAACAAGTTACTGTGAAGAATCGTTATCCACCCCCTCGCATTGACGACCTATTTGATCAACTCCAAGGATCAAGTGTGTACTCCAAGATTGATCTCAGATCTGGATACCACCAATTGAGGGTGTAAAACCCGCATGCTTTTACCATGAATAGTACCTTTAAGATCGTACGTACTAGATTAAAACTTTCCTTTTATAGTATGATTACGTTTACATGTTAGGATTTTACGTATTACGTACGTGTTAGAAAACGATAAGTATTTATTACGCACGAACACACAATAATTATTTAACAATAATTAATCACGAACATGTGATCATGAAATCATGAACGTAATTAAAATCACGAACTATTATTAATTACGTATATATAATTATTACGAGCGTAAATAAATATATGAGGTCACGGTAATTATTTAACGAGAACACACAAAACGCGAACACAAATATACACGAACGAACAAATAAGCAACGAGACACGGAAAACGGTACGGGTACCCCATGTGGGGCCCCCTACTCGCGGCAACATTAAGGAGATGGGCCATGCCCATCTCAAAACTTACTAAGAAGGGGTTAAGGTAAATTTTTCTAGTCATTTTTCACTTTACAGGAAATTAAACAAAAACCTAAAAAGTTTTCTCCTTCTCCTCTTTTTCTTTTATGGCCGCCGCATATATACACACCAAGGGGGTGTTTGTTTGATTTTGATCTCGGTTTTGGTGCAAGTGTTCGTGTTTGTTCATCCTCGTTTAGATCCATGCATTCGGTATATTCTTTTAATCCTTTTCTTTTTGATTTGATCTAATAAAATAATTAAGAACATGATGTTTTTAAAAACCTAATTAAAAACATAGATCAAACATGTAAATGGTTTTTGGAATAAATCAAAAAAGGTTGTTTTAGGGGTGTTTGTTGGCCGGCGCCTAAACCGAACCCCAAGGGGGTCTCGGTTTGGCTAATAAACAACCACCGAGACCATATGGTCCCGGTTTGGTGGTGTGGGTCCCACGACAGCAGCAAATCAAAGGGAACCGCGAAGTGGTTCGGGGTGTGGTTTCGATTTCATGTCCGGTTCATGGTTTCTAGTCAAGATCCGGTTCACGGTTTATGTTAAGATTTTTTTTATATAATCATATGTTAAAATTAAATAAATAAATATGACATGGTTAATTTAATAAAAATGACTTAGGTTATAATTTAATCATTAGAATCATGGAACTATTAACCTAAGTATTTTATATTTTCTAGACTTATAATTAATTAATTATTTAAAACCCATGGTTATAATTAATTAATTAACATGACTTAGGTTATATTATTAATAAATAGTAATACATGTTTTAACCTAAGTATTTAACTATATTTAATTAAAAACATGATATATTTTAAAAAAATGTGACCCACTCCATAATAATAGGCTAATCCGCTAAGATTTTGGTAAATTGAAAGAAAGTTATTTGTAGAAGAGCTAAATTATTAGCGTTGTCTATAACTAATTAGAATTGATAGATATTGTTTATGATGAACTTATGTGGTTAAGATGAGTTTAAAAAATGATCATGTGGTTTAAAAGATATGCCATGTCACATTTCTTTCTCTCTGTAGTGGTAGCAATAAATAAGTAAAATAGTCTAATTTACTGTTTATTTAAATTACATGAAATAATTAATAAACTATACATTATATCATTATGACCTAGAAAATAATCAGAAAAACACTTAGGCTTATATACTTAGCTTATTTAACCAGCTTATATCTAATTATGGAAAATTTCAATTTTTAGAAACATATTTAATTAAGGCAGGTAATCTATTTATAGAAACTTTCTATTTTTAGAAACTTATTTAATTCAGGTAGCTAATCTATCTATGGAAACTTATTTAATTAAGGCAGCTGATCTATTTATGGAAACTTTCTATTTTTAGAAACTTATCTATTTTAAGCAGTAATTCTATTTTTGGAAACTTTCTATTTTTGGAAACTTTCTATTTTTGGAAAATTTATATTTTGGTTAACTTTCTATTTTTGGAAACTTTCTATTTTTTGAAACTTTCTATTTTAGGAAACCTGATATTTTTTGGAAAGTTGCTTATTATTACACAGTAAGTATAATAATACATGAAATACCAGAAATAATTAATCAGAGTAGACAGAATATAAGATAAACACAGTTAAGGCTTAAAATAGTAAAACATGATATGAACTTATAAAATAACCTAAGACATGACATAAAACCAGTTACGTATTTAGTAAGCAGATACTTATTCATGTATGTATTTATGTAGCATTAGTGATATCGAAGTAGGATTCTCCTCAGTTCATTTTCTTCGTTCACTTGACATAAGGTATGGATTCCCGTCCTTTTAGTATGGACATTCTTTCCTTATTAGGATTCCCCGTATGCAGCCAAATGTTTTCCCGTAGTATAATTTTATATGTTTGACTTGCTTATGTTTATATTAGAATACCTATAGCCATATACATGCATGACCAGTTTCACCTAGTTATGGAGGTACCATAACCATAAAATTAGAGTCACTGATGTTATGGATTCACCACGGCAGAGTGATTGCTCGTGGCGTCCCTTCAGCTTTGGCCATTTATTATATTTATCATGTGGGGCGTATGGGTGCATCCTAGTTACATGTTTTCAGCAGATTACTCAGTGTGAATGAGGTGTGTGCCTTGCATCCTTCACAAGGAGTTGATCCCTCCTACCCAAACCAGTATATTAAATTAGAGGTAGCCCCTCTAATTTGCATGATAAGGTTACCGCTCCAAGTATTCATGCACGGAGGATTTTCATGACCTATATTGGCTAATGGTAGAACATGCTAAACAGTTTTTATAAGATAAACATAAGGCTTTTCAAACTATAAAACAAGTTTTACCCAGACTTAATCAGGTTACTCGGGACTTAGTTTCTTCCGCTGTTATATGTTATATGTTATATGCTTATCCTATTCATGCTTATTTGTACATCCGTGCACTGAGCGTATTGCTCAGTCGTTTTCCGTTTCTATGTTCCCAAAACGGCAGGTACTCAGGGACGCTCGTAGACTTTAAGCGTACGTGCATATGGACTGGAAGCTTTCTAGCCTTTCTTTACTTTATGCATTATCTTCCCTTTGATACACTTGCTATGGACATTGTTTAGTCCTTTCCTTTACAGTACTTATGTTTGTGTGTGATGAGCTTTACTTTTGGACTACCGATGTTTGATTCCGGTATTTTCCTTTTATGGTCATGTAATGTTTAACATTTTTCCTTGTATGCTTTGATGACACACCATAATTACGCGTGACATTACATTATCAAAATGTGGTGTTACAGAGGGTCAGAGAGGAAGATGTCCTAAAAACAGCTTTCAGAACTCATTACAGGCATTACAAATTCCAGGTTATGCCTTTTGGGTTGACCAACGCACCAGCTATTTTCATGGACCTCATAAGCCATGTGTGCAGACCCTACCTGTATAAATTCGTGATAGTCTTCATTGATGATATACTCATTTATTCCAACAACGAACAGGAACATAGAGAACACCTTGCACAAGTACTAAAGGTGCTCAAGGAGGAACAACTATACACGAAATTCTCTAAGTGTGACTTATGGATTCCTAAAGTCCACTTCCTTGGTCACGTTATTGATAGTAACGGTATTCACGTAGATCCAACAAAAGTCGAATCTGTTAAAGATTGGGTATTTCCTAAATCACCAACAAAGATCCGCCAATTTCTAGGCCTTGCCGGATACTACCACAGATTTATTGAAGATTTCTCCAAAATAGCCAAACCAATGACTAAACTCACTCAGAAAGGAATAAAGTTCGACTGGGGAGAGAAGGAAGAGTCAACTTTTCAGCTGATCAAGCAGAAGTTGTGTAGTGCACCTATCTTAGCCTTACCTGAGGGCAACGAAGATGTCGTTGTATATTGTGATGCTTCACACAAAGGGTTGGGTGTAGTGCTGATGCAAAGAATGAAAGTGATCTCTTATGCTTCAAGGCAATTGAAGAAACACGAGAAGAACTACACCACTCACGATCTAGAACTTGGATCCGTAGTATTTTCTCTAAAAATCTGGAGGCATTACCTCTACGGGACAAAGTGTATTGTGCATACTGACCACACAAGTTTGCAACATATACTGGATCAAAAGGAGCTGAACATAAGAGAACGCCGTTAGATTGAGTTACTAAGTGATTATGATTGTGAAATCAAATACCACCCCGGTAAAGCAAACGTAGTTGCTGATGCACTAAGCCGTAAGGAAACAGATCCTCTCATGAGAGTCCGAGCACTAGTTATTGCAATCAGCTTGGACCTACCCAAGCAAATTCTGGAAGCTCATACCCAAGCCCAGAAACTTGAAAACCTCGCAAAGGAAGACGTTGGAGGAATGCCTAGAACTGACCTTACCAAGTAGAAGTTAGAACCAAGAGCATATGGAATTTGTGTCTTCACAGAAGGAGTTGGTTACCTTGTTATGGAGACTTGAGGAACGTGATCATGCATGAATCTCATAAGTCTAGATATTCTATACATCCCGCATCTGAAAATATGTATCAGGATATGAAGAAGTTATACTGATGGCTAAACATGAAAGCTGACATTGCCACATATGTTCAAAAGTGCTTAACATGCTCACGTGTCAAAACAGAGCACAAGAGACCATCGGGTTTGCTTGTATAGCCCGAGATTCCAAAATGGAAGTGGGTAAACATCCCCATGGACTTCATTACTAAACTTCAAAAATCGTCCCATGGTTATAATACTATTTGGGTAATCGTCGACCGACTTACCAAATCTGCTCACTTTTTACCAATTAGAGAAACTGATTCCTTGACAAAATTGGCAAAAACGTACCTTAAGGAGATAGTGACCAAACATGGAATACTAGTCTCAATAATCTGTGATCGAGACGGTAGGTTCACATCAAACTTTTGGAAAGCTTTCCAACGAGCTTTAGGTACGAGCTTAGACATGAGCACTGCTTATCATCCACAGACTGACGGTCAAAGTGAACGGACCATTCAGACTCTTAAAGACATGCTGCGAGCATGTGTGATTGACTTTGGAAATAGATGGGTAGAGAACATACCTTTTTGTTGAATTTTCCTACAACAACAACTATCACGCCAGCATCAAAGCTGCCCCTTTCGAAGCACTCTATGGTCGAAAATGTCATTCACCTGTGTGCTGGGAAGAAGTAGGTGAATTTCATCTTACTGGACCTGAGTAAATTCAAGAGACCACCGACAAAATCGCCCTCGTAAAGCAAAGAATTAAAGTTGTTTGCGATCGACAAAAGAGCTACGCGGACCTGAAATGTAAACCTATGGAATTTGAAGTAGCTGACCGTGTCATGCTCAAGGTATCACCTTGGAAGGGAGTAGTATGATTTGGTAAACGTGGAAAACTGAACCCACGTTATGTAGGTCCTTTCAATATGATAGCTAGAATCGGGGAAGTAGCATATCGTTTAGAGTTACCGCAGCAGTTGAGTCGAGTGCACTCTACCTTTCATGTGTCTAATCTGAAGAAGTGTTATGCTGAAGAACCACTAGCTATGCCATTGGAAGGAGTTCAATTTGACGACAAACTCTAGTTTAAAGAAGAGCCGGTAGAAATCATGGAGAGAACGGTTAAGAAATTAAAACCGCAGTCGCATCCCGTTGATCAAGCTACGTTGGAACTCGAGGAAAGCTCCAGAGTTCACCTGGGACGAGAAGAATCGTTCAAAAGCCAGTACCCACAGTTTTTTAACTGATAAGTGACGTGAATTTAAGCTTTGAGGACAAAGATAAAATAACGGATAACGGAGATGTACTGTAAAACCTCTGATTTTACCTTTTTTACTTTGACAGCATATGTACTCATTATTCCTGAAACTTATTATTGCCACCTTTGCATGAATACTTGGAATATTATTCTCACTTGATCATACTGTCTTTTCATATTATTTTATATTTATGAACCTTTAGTCCCATCTAACTAATCTGGAAATTACCTGGCCACATGATAAACAAGGACATTGATACTTAGGGATATTGCCCTGCAAGGACCCACCCTCTCAGTACATCATTTAATAATTATAACTATTTGAAATCATTGATCATCCGTACTTAAATTTACCATGTGTTTGGACCTGCTATTACATATATATATATATATATATATATATATATATATATATATATATATATATATATATATATATATATATATATATATATATATATATATATATATATATATATATATATATATATATATATATATATATATATATATATATATATATATATATATATATATATATATATATATATATATATATATATATATATATATATATATATATATATATAGAGAGAGAGAGAGAGAGAGAGAGAGAGATTAACATATCTCACATTATGAGAATCATACAATTCAATAAAAACAACCTCTTTATATTCCAACTTCACCTTAACATTCTACCATTACAAACAAGTGCTATATATCCTTTTATTATATATAATTTTCACATCATACTTTCACAAAACCTAACTAAATGGTTCATACTTAGTACATACTCATACTAGGAAACATTATAAAAATTACATTTCTCCTCTTTGAGGCATACTATCACACGTCCCATATATATTAAGGTATACATACTTACCTTACTTAACAACATACTCACTCCTTATACCTCCCTAGATATTTTGAAAATCTTTTTAAACCCACATGTGTATATCAACCCGCGGCTAGGAACTCCCAACCAAAACCAAATACCAACATTCCCTTACAAAATCTTGTACTAATATCATGTCATTAAAGCCTAGTACAAAGTTGTCCCCTTTGTTCCTAGTATTCGGCTCACATAAAGCCCCAAGAGCCAAGGTGTACAACATTGGCATTAATGGGTATGTACTCATCTCACTATACAAGTATATACAATACCATTGGCAAAGCACAAACCACACCTTTGCTTGTTATATCCCACGGCAAGGATACCATAAATAGTTAAGTCATACTAATTTCTCAAACTATCACTTCATTTACTTCTCAAATCCTCCTCAAACATCTATACATTCATCTCTCATAACATTAGATTGGGTCAAAGGAAACAAAAATGGAAGAGCATAGTCACGTCATACATATACTAGCTAGGATCTTCACATCATTTTTCTTAGTGATATCAAGGTTCACTTGATACTTCCATTACCATCACTCTCTATAAAAATAAAGTAAGTACCGTAACCTCTTTCATTATCTACTTTCATTTGATTTTGGAGCATAAACTATAGCAAATTTTAAACACTTACATCCTTGTATCACCATGACCTTCATAAAGAATAACCATGACTAACAACCTTGTACAAAAGTTATGGGATACATAAAACATAACCATATGTCACGGCATGAATTTTTAGAACATGAAATCTTATATAACTTTCATTTTGACATAACTATAAAACATGTATTTAGCTTATAAAATGGAATTATCACAAATGAAACCTAAATCAATTCTAAGCCGATACTTATTAGGCTTTTAGAGTGATATTTAATTTTTCTCTAGACTTGAATGAGTAACTTAGGCCTTGCCAAATCTTGCTAGACTCTAACCACCATTAGTAAACTTATAGATAATATTAGAATGGACCTAGGAGCCCATATGGTCTTAACGGGCCTTGTTGAGCCCAATAGGGTTTAGTCGGGAACCACATAAGCCCGGTAGGCCTATATACACGCAATAAGCCCAAGATTATAAGCCTCATGCCTTGTTGGACTTAAAGATAACCTTAGGCCTAATTAATATGCCCACTTCCGATTAAAGATAACTAGAATGATTTTCGGTCGTGTAGAGTCCATTAAGCCCTAACCGAGCCCATAAGCCCATTTAACTTATCCAATAAGCTACTTGATATTTTTTTGGGCTTATTAAAACTATTTAAGACTTTAAAAACGACTTACAAAAGTTTCGGGTCAAAAATGTAAAAGTATAAAGTATCAGGGCTAAACCGGGACATTTGAAACTTATGATAGCAAAAACATAATCCACAAGGGCTAAAATGGTATGTTTCCGAAACTTTAGGGACCATTTCTATCCTATTCGAAACTTAGAAAAACCCTAGGGACTATTGTCGTAATTAGCCAAAAGTTATAATATGTTTTTACAACTTGAGGGACTAAATATGTCATTAGCCTAAACTTATCCAAGCCCTAGGGGCTGTTTTTGTCACTTGCTAAAAGTCTCAAACCCTAAATATAACTTGAAGGACTATATTTGCCATTAACTGAAACTTAAATAAGCCCTGGGGGCCAAAAGTGTAGAATACCGAAAGATATAAACATTTAAAATCATGGAGGGACTTGTTTTGCCATTATACGAGACATATATAATCCCTAAATCCTTTTTATTATAATTATACTAAAATTATAATTAAAACCCTAATTTTTTGGGGACTAAAACTGTCATTTCACTAAACTTATAACCTATGGACTATTTGGCATTTTATGGAAACTTCAAGGACTTTAAATTAATTTAAATAAAGTGTTTTACATTTTATAAAAATCATTTATATAAGTTATATATATATATCTATATATATATATATATATATATATATATATATATATATATATATATATATATATATATATATATATATATATATATATATATATATATATATATATATATATATATATATATATATATATATATATATATATATATATATATATATATATATATTAAACAATTATATAAGTTATATATATTAAACATGCGTATAAAAATCATAAACCCAAACTGGAAGGACAAATACAGTAAAATTAGAAACTTGATGGATTAAACATGTATATTATTTCTCACCATTTCTGAATATATAAAAATCAATTTATATAAAGTTATATACATTAAACATAAATAAATTTATAAAAGCATAAGTGCAATATTATTTATGTGTCAACGAATATTTCTAATACTCATACTAACAGATATTTTTCGGGACAATTATAACAAGATGCCTAAAACAAGTATAAGCATGCACATATATTATTCAGAAACTTTCATGCATTATTTTATGCATGTACTGAGACTATGCAATTACTTAGGTAGTTGACTGTACCGTGGACACTTTGTTGGATTTCTAGTGATATCTGCCTGACACTACTACTGAGGTGAGTTTATGGCCCCACACTTACACATTGCTAAACTTTTGATTTTTTATGGGGGAGGAAACATGCAACATATTTTTATGGACGTAAACTGAACTGTGATAAACCTTTATTACATTTTGCCTATTGTAGAATGCCACACGACCCGTGAACTAAAACTGTTAATTATTTTATAGTCTGAATGTTATAAATAGATCTATTTGGGACTAACCATCCCCGTCTGGGTGAGTAGCGCTCACTGTGCATGGGCCAGGACAACAGATGTATATCATGTCGTAACATTGTTATGGGTGCATTATTATTTTGCCAAGGGTCCTCATGTGTTGAGGGCTTAACGAGTCTAAGCGTTAGTTTCGGGCAATAAGAAATGTATTTACCTTTAAGTATTGATGTTATGTGCATTACTACTTCAGTGAATGTTTTACTATCCAAACTTATTTTATTAAACCTAATTCACCAACTTTATGTTGACTCTCAAAGCATATTTTTCTCAGGCAACTGAAGCAGGTACTGGATGTATGCATAGAGTCAAGAATCATGATAAGCAACATTTATAGAGCTCATCTGGGGTTTTATAAACTTGGGAATAAACAAACTGTTGAATAATGTTAAGATAATTCTTATGACAATTCGTACTATGGTTCATGTAATATTTGTTTGATAATATTTTATTTGTTGCTCTACATACTATTGCTGTTTGATCCACCTACGTGACACCCAATTATTATTTCCGCTGCATTTGACCTATTTGGGGGTGTCATAAAACGTAAGTACGTTAAGTTTTTTAAGTTTATTTTATTAAGTTCACAAAAAGAAAACTATTTTTTTGGAAAATATAACATTTTTTCCCAAAAAAAGTTTAAAAAATAATTTTAATTATTGTCGGAATTCTTTTACACATTTTTAAAAATATTCGAAGAAAAACATGTTAATTATTTTAAAGTTTTATTTTTTTAAAACATTTTTTGGAAAGAAAATTAAACAAAAAAAACTTTTTCAAAACTTTTTCTCGAGAAAAAATAAAACTTTTTTGCGAAAAAAAATCAAAAAATTTCGAAAAAACCAATAACATATTTTTTGATTTTTTTTGAAAAATACATCTCTCATGAGAAAAAAGAAACTTTTTTTTTGCAAAGTACAACACTCGTTAAAAGATAACAAAAAATATTTATATCGTTAGTCTTAAAGGATGTATTGTGTCAAACGTTTTCCTAACGAATGATATATATTACCAATACTTTATGCTAGAAATTTATATATTTTTTAAATCTCATCATTTGATATGAATTCTTGTATACCATTTAAATGTTTTGCGTCCATGATTATGACCCTACTTTTATAAACCAAGTGTGTATCTATTATTACTAATCTCTAAACTAATCTTAACTTATTAACCAAACTGGCTTTAAAACGTGAGAATCACTTGCATTTTCTTTTAAATTTCTCTAATTACATATATCTTGTCAAAAGTTTATAATAATAAATATACGCAATTAAATCATTAAAACTTATAAATTTACCAATCTTTAATATAAATATAAAGCATTTATAACATTTTCTTTAACATTAAATTATTGAAAACTTAAATTTAAAAGAAAATTGTTGAATCAATGGAACTTATTCCATAATAATTTATTAAATACTTTTGATATTATGATTTTTATTCATTAAATACTTCTGGCTTTTTGATTTTTATAAACAAGCCGATTAATGGCTCTAATTTCCAAGTTCGTTTTTTCTCAGTTCGTAACTGAACTGAAAGATCAAGCAACCATCTTGAATTTTGTTATCGTATATCAATTTTTAGATTTTTATATAAATATTTATACGTAAAATGGAAAAGAAACTATAACAATGTACGTAAATCGAGGCAAAAATAAATATTAAATTCTAATTGCTATGGGCCTACTTATGCGCTAAAACCATTAGGCCTACTCTATTGGGCTTCTAATATGAACTAGCAGGCTACAAATTTAATAAGCTAACAATTAGTTCTATCCTAAAATCCAAAATAGGCCCAAGCCATTCACTAAACACCAAACGAGGCCAGCAAACCTATTATGAGCCCAAAACGGGTCCAGGTTTACCAGTCGCGACTATAAGCTCATAACAATCGACTTCCAATTCAAGAAATTATTGTTGGGAATTATTTGTAGTAGTATCAAGTATCGTTAGTATGTAACCAAGTACCGTTAGTTATAGCAAGTACTGTTAGTATATGCGCGGTACATGTCAAGTACTGTTAGGCTTGATGTAAGTACTACTAGATAGATAAGGACTATTATATCATTAGTAAAGATATGTTCTAGTTATTATAGGAGTATATCGTGTTTGATATACGTAGAATATTCTAGGTGTTCCTTGTACTGTAAAAGGAACATAGGTACGATGAGTTTATTGTACCTCAACACATCGATTAAAAAGAATCGAATAGTTAGAAGAATTCTCTGTTCTTCTTTGTTTATTTAAGTTAGATTTGTAAAATCCGTGATTTTACCATGAGAAAAATGTAATAAAAGTCTATCCAATGATACCAGAACATTCCTCAACCTGGTAATAGTAATCGAGTTTCAAGGACGAAACTCAAGGTGGCATGTGGATGGTGTAAAACCCGGTATTTTTTCGCTCATAAAATAATAAGGAAGTATGTTTCAAAACCCATTTTGAACAATACAAAAGCTATCAGAATTGAAAACAAGACAAAAGTCGTACAACCCGCGTACCGACAATTTAATAATTTAATTACATAAATTATTGTTGAGAGATACTTGATAAACGATTTGATTAAATTGTTTAATATTTTATTTATCTACGGAGAGGTTAAATGAGAAGTATCTATATTAAAACCATACTTACTCTATTTAAACGATAAATGATAAATAATTGTCATTTAAATAAACGAACACGTTTTTCGTGTTTATAAGTCATATAAATACTCCATTTTATTGGAGAAATGATTTTAAGATCAATGACGCGATTTTCGTAAGATGAATCAAGTTTTATAAACCACGAACGAGTCCCGAGCCGTTTATTAAACAATCGTATAATAAAAGTTACATTATAAGCCCCTACAGAATAATTGCAACCTTAACCCTAGACTATAGGGAACTTTGCAAATTGTTTTGATAACTTTTGATTAGTACATATAGGCGCATTAGGGTTTCTTATTCATTACAAACCCTAGCCTCCACCTAAAATACACACACATACTCTTTGTTGCAGCCGCCACTTTTCCGGCCATAATCCGGCCACCACAAAATAATTCTGCCGCCACCTTTAGTTTATAGATCGAGTGGGTCTATACGTATATCCACCATGTGACCACCTCATTACCATCATGACCACTGTTGTGGTTTTACCCACAACCATCCTAATACCTGTCGGCAAATACCACCAGTGGGTAGCCACCACCCTTGTAAACATCACAGCCACCATCCCCGGCCGCCACCAGTGAAGACCCCACCTTGTTCCTCCACCACGCTGCCATCCTCCATAGTAGGACGAGGTTACCATGCTACAGCCACAACAATCACAGCTCCTTGCTGCCAGCCACCATCGCAGCTCCTTGCTGCCAGCCACCTTCACAACTCCTTGCTGCCAGCCATCATCTTCCAAACAGTGGCTCAGCCGCCACTGTTGAGACCCTCACGCCACAAACAGCCCTCCACCCGCTGACCAAAGCCGTAGCACCCCCTGTGCACCACCATCACGTGATCATCACAGCCGTCGAGGGTGTTTGTTTCTGCATTCACAAGCCCACTAGGGACGTTTGGATCTGCAGTTAACAGCCACCCTAAAAGGGCGTTTGGTTTGGGCAGAAATACGTAGGGTGCGTGGGTTAGCATAAATTCATAGGGTTCGTTGACGATCCAAGGTTAAGGGTTGTTCGTTGGGTTCGGTTTGCTTTAGCCGCAAAGGGTGTGATTGGATCTACGTTTTATGGAAGAAAGAAGGGGGTGTTTGAATATACGGTTAACAGCAAGAAGAGGGGTTGTTTGGATCTGTTGTTGGAGCCACATGCATGACGGTTAGATCGAATATTGGAGCAGTAGCATCGAAAGTGTTTGGATCTACTAGTTACGGTGTGTTTGGGACTGTAGAAAGGTGTTACGGAGCATTTGGGACTGCTGATGACATGCATGCTGCTGATAAGGGGGCGTTTGAGACTGCTGATGACGACAAATGCATGTTAGATTCGGACTTGTAGCGTTAGGGGTATGCCTATGTGGTAATGTAAACTTGCATGTAATATATTCCCACCGTTAGTTATGTATTACCAAATGACCACTTTTGGGTTGCCACCGTTAATGTTATAGAAAGTAACTTACCACTGCTAGTTATTATATCAACAAAGTTACCACTCGTAGCTTTAAAGTTACCACTGGTAGCCTAAACATAGACACTGTTTCATGATTATTCCCATTGTTTTTATAAAGTAGCCACCGTTTTCTTAAACGTACCCACTGTTGGCTTTAATAGCCACTGTTGGTACATGAAGTATAATTTTAATAACTTTTGGAATAAAAGATTATGTTTATCAACGGAAAACATGTTATAAGCCGAGATTTATTTACTAATAAATCTTTATTTATTTTTGGGATCTAATAAATTATTTAATAAAATTAATAATTTATTTATAAAGACTATAATGTCGTACACATTTTATAAACATTAGGAATACACGGAAACAGTGAATAAACAAAATGCACACTAAATTATCATCATAACAGTATATATATAAACAATTAAATATAATGTGATAACAAGAATAAACGTTCAACCAATTAAAATTGCATGCATTTATTATTTATGCATATACTGAGACCTACTTAATTACTTAGGTATTCGATGTACTATGTGCTTTGTGATTTGTATACTTGGTCATCCTCGAGCTGTATTATACAGGTGAGTTCATAGCCTCGCATTTTAAATCCTTTTTTTATTTTACTAACCCGCGAGGGGGAGACATGCTATTAATTAACTGTAAATTGTTTGACAATATAACTATAATTTATTTTATAGAACATAAATTGGACTGCAACCTGTTTTGACAATATGATTGATAATTCTTTTATAAAACGCAAATTGAACTGTTATTGTGACAATCCGTCAATTTATGGTTGATATTTTATTCTCAAATATTATTTAAAAACATTATTTTAATGTTACATTATGAACTCACTTATTTTTTGGAAGAAATTTGGAATTACGTCTTGAAGTAGCATCGACTACCTCTAAACCGGAGGATTCTACGTTACGTGCTTACGTTTACATACACTGTTTTGGTGACAGTCCGACATTTCAGAAAATAAATTTATCCGTGAATATTATTTTGTAATTTTAAATTTGTGTTGGTTCATAAACTCACAAATTTACGAGAAGAGATTATGACTTACGATTTGAATTTAACGTCCTTTACGACTAAACCGGAAACCTTAGGATTACGTATTTACGTTTTCGAACTCCGTTTTTGATGAGACAATTTTTATTAGATTCGTTTTGTGTCGTTGATTCATAATTTATAAAAACGTTTTTCGTAAAACGACCCGAGGACACGTAAATCGAGGAAACTAGAATCGAGGAATACCCGTAAATTAGCGGGATGGGACAAAATAATTTATCCCACCCCACTAATAAAGGGACGGCCAAGACTAGGGACACCACATCAAAGATGTGGCACCCTTACACTTATTAAGTTACACTTGTAACTTAGCTTCAATGTGAAGCTACTCTAACCACAAAACCAACTAGCAAAAACACTTACTCCCATTTCATACATGCAAACCACCATTTTCTCTCCACTCTCCCTCATCATGCCGTCCCATTTACACCATAAACACCCATTTTAATCAAAGTTTACCATGAAATCTTATGTTACTTCTACATATAGTGATGCCCTTTTGAAGATATGAAGATTGGTGCAAGTTTTAACATCCAAAAAGGAGTTTTCAAAGGAGTCAAGGGATGATTTTCATCAAGGTGTTCATGTAGATGGGTGGTCTTGAAGATGGTCTTGGTTTATCACAAGTTTCTCCATCAAAATCCATGTCTTGGTCATAACCTACATCATCATGATGGTATAAAGATTGTTCTCCTCATCCTCATGTTATTTTGATTATGTAATCATGTATTTTCTTTCCTATTGTATATGTATATGATGATTATATGATGATAAAAACAATGTGTGGGGATTTGGTGTTGATAATCATGGGTAAAAAGATGAAAAACTATATGTAAAAATGGTTAATCTTGCTTAATTTAGTAGGCTGTATAAAAACAGTAAATAACCATTTGATGAACTGATAAAATTGCATGGTGGAATCCATTTACAGTAAGTATATGATGTCATACACATGTGAGAGTTGGCCATGCAATGGAATCATTAGGATGAGTGAGATATGTTCAAAACAAGTTTAGAGTACAAATCTGAGTTCACTGTTTTGGACGATTTTTAGAAAATACTTAGAGGCTGATTCAACAGTAGCTATAGAAGAGTTAAATGGAGCACATATCATGTAGTTTATGTCATAAACATTTGAGCTTCTATCTCCATATAGAACTCTAGATATGGCTGTTTTGGTGAACATGAAAGTAAAAATCAGATTTTGGGAAATTAAAGTATAATAGTATTATATAAGCACTCAAATAAAAATAGTATAAAATGTGAATTAAAACCCACTAACTTACATAATACATTTATATAAATATGTATAAGGATAAATAAATGGACATTTTATAAAAATGGTAATTTGATTAGTTTTATAAGTTATAAAAACTATAAACATGATTTTTACTACTTTTTCAGCTATTACCGTAAAATTAACGTTTTTCGCCAATTAAAACTTAGACGATCAAACCGTCTAATGTAAAGTTTTTAAAAGTCATATACTGATATATTAGTACCTAATACAAGTAAAAACCAATAAAACCCGAACTATATGACATACGGACATGAACGAGCTAAGTTAACATATTTGGAATAATAATTTAACTAAATAAGTTAAACACTTATAAAAATTACTTATTGGGATTAACCCATTTGGGCCCAACATGTAAAGTGTAAATACTGATAATACAAGTATAAAATGGATTAATACAAGTTAATGAACTTATAATAGGCTTATTGGACCTAAACATGTAAATAGGTAAAACTAGTAAACTAGTAAAAAGTTACAAATACATAAACACTAAAATGAGTAAATAAGAATGTATAACCCCACTTGATCATCATCATATGTACAAAATTATCATATGTATATTTGTTATTTTGATAAAGTCATTGGACAAAAGTCTAAGACCGATTGTTATTTATATAGGTTTCCGTGATTGAAGCACGTACCGTACATCTAAATTGCCGATAACCCACTTTCCCACATCAACGTGAGTTCATAGCCTCACACTCTTTTAAATGTTTTTATGAAATGTTTTATAAACCTGCGAGGAAGATAACATGTTAGTTTTTATAAAATAGGACACTAGTTGTCCCGATTGTCTGTTTATTGATTTGGACCCGAATGATTGTATGACCCGATGAATGAGTAAATGACCCGATAGATGAAATGAAATGGATTATTAAAGTTAGGTTATGTCACTAAAAGTCCCATTAGCATGAATTATGAACTACCGGGATTTGGTAGACGCTTATGCATATAATATTACTATTTGGGGACGATCACCCCAGTTCGCGCCTTGACGGTTGATCCCCGTCGTGCCACATTGATTGGTAAGCGAATTTATGTATGAGAAGATTTACACAAGCGTGATTATTGTGACGACACGCTAATTTAGATGGGCAAATTGAGTTTCGGGCTAGCTACCTGTTGTTTGTTGTAGTAAGGTAACAATGCCATGCGGCTTATAATAATCCAAAATAACGAAATACTACTATACACACTGAATTACGATATATTGCCTGATTAGCAATACAGGGTCTTACTATTGATATTATGTTCGTGTTTTGGTTTTATATAACCATATTCATATAACGGTTTTTTATTAAATCTATACAACGTTATAAAACGTATTGTATGATGTTTTTAACGAGAATGGTTCGTATAATGATTTTGAAGGTGAAAGCCTATATTATGATTGATAAGGATTTGTATAAAATAACTTTGGCTATTTTATGGCCTATTACAATGATTTGTACAAAATGATTTTCGGTAATAATTTTATACTGATGTTATATTGATGGATTTCATTAAACTCTATGAATTCACTCGGCCTTATCGCTGACCTTTTCTTTTAACATGTTTTATCTCAGGTACTTGAAGGTAATTCTCGGGAAGACGACAAGAATTCATGGCCCGTACTTAAATAACAATTTCCATTCAAATGCTTTGTAAAATTTGTATGAAATAATATGACTTGGGACCTATCTAAACTTGAGATTTATGAATGGAAATGCTTTATTATTAAACGACGCGATTTTTAAGCATTGTTTATGATGTGAGTAATGTGCTATCCCGTAACACCAACGAGTCTTCCGCTGTATTGAATTGTGTAAATTTGGGGGTGTTACAGTTTGGTACCAGATCTCTCGTTATAGAGAACGAAAGATTTTTAAAATCAAGGTTTTGAATAAAACATTTCAAAATCTTTTAACTATAAACATTTTTCTAAAAATGTCTAAAAATCTTTTGACTATAACGGTGCCGAAGAATTCCCGAGTTACCGACAAGGCCAGACTGAGAAGTGTTATTTTAATATATATATATAACTTGGATTATATATATATATATGATGTAATTTTATTACATGATTGTTTGATGATTATTTTTATATTTATACGAGGTATTTATACGACGTAGATTGTCACAAGGAACCCTAAATCCCCTAGTAAATTAATCGAAGCTATTCTCATAGGAATTCTAGCTATCCTAGATCTAAACCAAGTTGTGGATATTTATTATCCCTACAAAATGGTTGATACTCGTAGGAATGTAGATATTAGTTGATTGTGATATTGATGAAGAACTGGCGAGATTAAAACTAATATCGATGTTATGACGATCTTTCCTTATAGAGTGGAGTTTGACAAAACGTTACCACCTAGAAAGATGTCGTCTGATTCGTTGTCATCTAATTCTTAAATTGAAATCGAAAGGGTGAATGTTTCACTTGAGGCTGTCATTGGAACCATTACCCAAAAGCCTCATGCCACTAGTACCTTTCCGAGAAGTCTAATTGAATGTATGAGTCATTTAATACTAGTGACTCATTTGATAACTATTGATGAAGGAGGTATAGGATTGGAAATTAAGTGTTGTTCATATCGAGCTTTTATTGCCCTATTAAGGTCTAAGAATAAAGGTTGAAAGTATTGGAGAATGATGTAGGATGTCGCATTGAGTATAAGATTGATTGAAACTTGAATAAAGTAAAATTTAACCAGTATGGAATATGAGATTGATAAGAGGAAGTTGTTAAGTTCTGTGATCGAATTATAAGGTTTTAATTGATTGTTGATTCGTGTTAAGGGTTGTTCCTAGGCCATTGTCCACTAACGAGGATGCCCAGTGTCCAAGAAATAAATTGAAGAAATCTTCTTCTGAATTGGGACCAATGGATCTTCTGGGACATGTGGAACCCCCATGACTCTTGTATATTAGTATTTATTGTGGTATATTTTAAAAATAATCCCTAACTTAACTGTGACATCAGTTGGTAGGATGAGTTCTTGGAATTGTATGACATTGTGACACGTAATGTGTTACGGTACAATTTTGACTTGTTTGTGATTAATGAAAAGAATACATTTGATTGCTAAATTCTACATGTATCGATGATATCTATCTTTTCTTGCTTCATCTTAATGCTCGCATTAGTGATGCAACCATTGAACAAGTACTCATCTCGATTTGAGTTGCGTTGTGAATTATTCTTTTTGAGTGCCATCGAGATCATGAACCTCATGATTATTTGGCTAAGCTCATTTCCTATTATATTGTAGTTAGTTCTTGGTGAACAACTCTTCATCACTCTTTTGCAGATCACACATTGTTTTTATAAAGTTAAAACAGTATCCTTTGTGAAAATTGAATTTTCATCACTATAAGGATTATTCAAAGTAAGATTTAAAAGTGATTGTTATCGAAATGAACTTGTTTATAAAGCACCTTGGAAAACTTAATTGTTTTCATAACAAATAAAATCTTTGTAAATTTATTTTTGATTCTTATTTAAGAATTAAGCATGAAAATGTTTTTATTATAAACATGATGATAAAATTTTGACGAACTGAGTATTGCATCGTTAATCTTAAATTGTATATAGTTGCGCGCCTACATACAATTTGGAATGGACAATGCAAGGATGATTAGTAGTCACCATAAAACTAATTAATAAACACTACATTTTCTTTAAAGATTGTGAAAGATTAAATTTTATGAGATCTGCAAGAAGTGAAAAATAGGGACATATTGATAGGGACACCTACATATGTGCCCGTACTATTTATTCTTCTGAGTCGAATTTACTCATCTGTGGAACTTGTCTTAATTGACAATTGATATCCCCTTCTTTGTCCAATTCTCCCGTATTGAGATTCTTAGGAAAAGTATTTGATTAACGAATGTTGATACCCGACTGGATGTATCGACGTTCCTATCATTTCTTTTGATTTCATTTCATTTGAATGACCTGGGTAACGATCCGAGGAGCTTTCGAATGCGTACTCAAATTATGAAAACATGGGATATATTCATATTCATTAAATGTTTTCGTCTGTATCTGATTTGAAATTCTCTCGCGTAAATTATGCGTTGACATTACTCTTTTGATGATAGTTGTGTCTCCATATATCCTTGAATTTGTGAAGGATTATAAATTATTATTAGTCTTTTGAGAAGTTCACATCTTATCAACGGTAATGAAACTGGAAAGTTGATAGTGCCAGTAGAATGGATTGATTGATTATGACATGACGACATTTTCTTAACTGATGGGAACTCGAGTAGAATTCCCCTAAAAGATAAGATGTTGATTATCAAAAGTGATCTAAATAATTCTTGATGGATGACGATATCCGCATTTAGACTTGAAATTTTACCGTGAATGGTTGTGAATTAGTCATAGATATTGTAATCTAGAAAGAACTTAAAGTAAATTTATTAAAAGATGTTTCTATTATCTGAAACCTTAGGAGGTATTTGCTGGTGAATTACCTAGACTTTCGCTATTAAGGCAAGTTGAATTTGGTATTGATTATATTCCTGGTGTTGCACCTGTGGCATGTGCACTGTACGTCAACATCATCTGAATTAAAGGAATTACCGTACAACTAAGAGAGTTGTCGGAGAAAGATTTTATTCTACCGAGCTCGTCATCTTAAAGAGCTATGGTGTTATCATTCCTTATGTTTACTAATTACCGTGAACTAAGTAAATTGACGATTAAAAATCTATATCCACTACCCAAGATGATAGATTTGTTCGATCATATACAAGGTTCTAGCGTATGTTTTAAAGATTTGATCCATGGCATGGTTATCATCAACTTCGCGTCCGCGAAAAAGATTATCTATTCCAATCACTACATCCAGAACTTGTAATGAACATTATGAGTTTCACATGATGTCGTTTGGATTGACTAATACACACGTAGCATTCATAAACTTGGGGAATCACGTGTGAAGGATGTAATTTGATAAATTCATGCTTGCGATCATTAAGGACCATTTGTTTGTTTATAAGAATAAGAATTAGTTAATAATTATTTATAGATTGTCCTGAATTGGCCGAACGATAAAAACCTGTACCTTAAATATTTAACATGTGATTAAAGACTAAATCCTTTATATTAATTGACCGTGTGAGTAATAGATAATGGAATATATTGACTCTTTAAAAATTAAGAGCCCTTTTAAGACTTTGGGTTTTACCAAAAAGAAAATGGAAATATGTTTTGACAAATGTTTTAACAAAGGATTTTAAGGGATTATTCCTTTATACACAAATCATTTAACTAAACTCCTGTTTAGGGGTAAATGTTTGTGCGTAACTCAAAACAACCTAAAAGGGATTGAGGAAAACATTTAAACCATGACTTGGAATTTGAAACGCAAATTTCTGCTTTTCAACTAAGAAAAAAAAATTTTTTACCAAAGAATAAACGATGGTTTTTCGACCATTTACGAATCTTATTAATTATTTTCGACAAATCAACAAAAATCTTGTTAATTAAATTCAAATTAATTTTGAACATTTTATATAATTGGTCGAACTAAGGAATTTAAAATTTTTACGTTTACGTTTCATAAAAATTTAATAACTTATTATTTAATTAATTGTAATAATTATCGACGCTTTAGACGTCGGATTGAGTAAAACAGATAAAAGTAATAATTGAGATGAAACTAAAACAGAGAAAATATGAAGGAAGATGAACGTAATTACTGACACATTATGTAGAAAATATGAAGAATCAATTACGATGTATTCATAATAATGAATGTGCAAAATAAATTGCCGAACAATTTAAAATATAGTAGATGCTTATAAAAAGGATAATATAGATAATAAAAGTGGTTCGCGGCTGATGTGAACCATTAGAATTGAGAGCTGATGGCGTTAAATGTATAAAAGGCCACTTGTGGTTGCCTAATATGGAGATTTTTAGATGTAGTCATGTTGGAATCTCGTAAGTATAAGTATTCTATTCATGTCATTTCTGACTAAATGTATCTTTATCTGAAAACGTTGTACTGATGGCAAATTATGAAGGCAGACATCGCCTCATACATTAGGAAACGTAACTATTGCAATGGTCATCATCTGAATTTGATTCGATTTGGGTCATCGTCGACAGACTGACCAAATCTGCTAATATCATTCCTGTTAATGATAGATTCTCGATGAAGAAATTGACTGTTTTGTATTTAAGGGAGATGTGTAAACACAGTGTGCCTGTATCGATCATCTCTATCAAGATCCTCGCTTCGCATCGAATTTCTAGAGATTTGCTCGGAAGTCATTAGGAACGAACCTTGAAGAGAGTACTATTTACCACCCCAATCGAAGGGACGAGGCAAAGTAACGATACAAAACACTAGAAGTCTTGCGTTATGCTTGAATAATTGACCTTTGGTAATAAACTGTAAAATCGTTTTCCTTTGGAGAGATTATCCTTGATAATTATCGTATTAGGATCGAGATCGAACCTTGTTAAGATTTATATATTAGAGCATCTGTAAGCAGGAGTTGAGATAAAGACACCCGACATACACCCATTGTGAGTTGGACATGTCTTTTAGGTTTAAGGTTTCCTATGATGGCGAACCTAACCTTACAAAATACCCGAACCGTGAAACCTGAAATGATTGTTAAAATTAGGATCTGATGATTGACTGCCGGTAGTGGGCAGGAGGCTATGTGAATATGAAATGTAGATCTTGAAGTGACAGATGGGTAGCGAAGTTATGTCAAAAATTTTCACCATAGAAAGATGAATTGAAGATGTGAAAGATCATGGGTATTAAGTCCCCGTTATATGGGACCATTGAGATGTAAAAAGATTGGTTTGAAAGGCATATAAGCTGGATCTACCCTAGGACTTCAAGGGCTGTGTAAATTATGATTCGTATATCTAACTTGATGAAATGTCTATCAAGTGAAAATCTGATTGTTTCTTAGTAAAGTCTAGATCGGCGAAAAGTTGCGTTCATCATAAACCCGTGAACATCATGGATAGAAAAAGTAAGTCAACATTTAGCCTGATCTTATTCCCGTAGTTGTGTTTGATGAAACTCGCGTATTGTAATGAATTACACTTGTGAGAAAAGACCGAATGTAGAGGAAATACCCACATGGCTTTAACTCTATAAGAAGCGAGTAGTAAGATAAGATGATCTTTGAGGACAAAGATCCTGTTTAGGGGTAAATGCTGTGACAATCCGTCAATTTATGGTTGATATTTTATTCTCAAATATTATTTAAAAATATTATTTTAATGTTACATTATGAACTCACTTATTTTTGGGAAGAAATTTGGAATTACGTCTTGAAGTAGCATCGACTACGTCTAAACCGGAGGATTCTCCGTTACGTGCTTACGTTTACATACACCGTTTTGGTGACAGTCCGACATTTCAGAAAATAAATTTATCCGTGAATATTATTTTGGAATTTTAAAGTTGTGTTGGTTCATAAACTCACAAATTTACGAGAAGAGATTAGGACTTACGATTTTAATTTAACGTCCTTTACGACTAAACCGGAAACCTTAGGATTACGTATTTATGTTTTCGAACTCCGTTTTTGATGAGATAATTTTTATTAGATTCGTTTTGTGTCGTTGATTCATAATTTATTAAAACGTTTTTCGTAAAACGACCCGAGGGGACGTAAATCGAGGAAACCATAATCGAGGAATACCCGTAAATTAGCGAGATGGGACAAAATAATTTCTCCCACCCCACTAATAAAGGGACGACCAAGACTAGGGACACCACATCAAAGATGTGGCACCCTTAGACTTATTAAGTTACACTTGTAACTTAGCTTCAATGTGAAGCTACTCTAACCACAAAACCAACTAGCAAAACCACTTACTCTCATTTCATACATGCAAACCACCATTTTCTCTCCACTCTCCCTCATCTTGCCGTCCCATTTACACCATAAACACCCATTTTGATCAAAATTTACCATGAAATCTTATGTTACTTCTACATATAATGATGCCCTTTTGAAGATATGAAGATTGGTGCAAGTTTTAACATCCAAAAAGGAGTTTTCAAAGGAGTCAAGGGCTGATTATCATCAAGGTGTTCATGTAGATGGGTGGTCTTGAAGATGGTCTTGGTTTATCACAAGTTTCTCCATCAAAATCCATGTCTTGGTCATAACCTACATCATCATGATGGTATAAAGATTGTTCTTCTCATCCTCTTGTTATTTTGATTATGTAATCATGTATTTTCTTTCCTATTGTATATGTATATGATGATTATATGATGATAAAAACATTGTGTGGGGATTTGGTGTTGATAATCATAGGTAAAAAGATGAAAAACTATATGTAAAAATGGTTAATCTTGCTTAATTTAGTAGGCTGTATAAAAACAGTAAATAACCATGTGATGAACTGATAAAATTGCATGGTGGAATCCATTTACAGTAAATATAAGATTTCATACACATGTGAGAGTTGGCTATGCAATGGAATCATTAGGATGAGTGAGATATGTTCAAAACAAGTTTAGAGTACAAATCTGAGTTCACTGTTTTGGACGATTTTTAGAAAATACTTAGAGGCTGATTCAACAGTAGCACTAGTAGAGTTAAATGGAGCACATATCATTTAGTTTATGTCATAAAAATTTGAGCTTCTATCTCCATATAGAACTCTAGATATGGCTGTTTTGGTGAACATGAAAGTAAAAATCAGATTTTGGGAAATTAAATTATAATAGTATTATATAAGCACTCAAATAAAAATAGTATAAAATGTGAATTAAAACCCACTAACTTATATAATACATTTATATAAATATGTATAAGGATAGATAAATGGACATTTTATAAAAATGGTAATTTGATAAGTTTTATAAGTTATAAAAACTATAAACATGATTTTTACGACTTTTTCAGCTATTACCGTAAAATTAACGTTTTTCGCCAATTAAAACTTAGACGATCAAACCCGTCTAATGTGAAGTTTTTAAAAGTCATATACTGATATATTAGTACCTAATACAAGTAAAAACGATAAAACCCGAACTATATGACACACGGACATGAATGAGCTAAGTTAGCATATTTGGACTAATAATTTAACTAAATGAGTTAAACACTTTTAAAAATTACTTATTGGGATTAAGCCATTTGGGCCCAACATGTAAAGTGTAAATACTGATAATACAAGTATAAAATGTATTAATACAAGTTAATGAACTTATAATAGGCTTATTGGACCTAAAACATGTAAATAGGTAAAACTAGTAAACTAGTAAAAAGTTACCAATACATAAACACTAAAATGAGTAAATAAGAATGTATAAACCCACTTGATAATCATCATATGTACAAAATCATCATATGTATATTTGTTATTTTGATAAAGTCATTGGACAAAAGTCTAAGACCGATTGTTATATATATAGGTTTCTGTGATTGAAGCACGTATCGTACATCTGAATTGCCGATAACCCGCATTCCCACATCAACATGAGTTCATAGCCTCGCACTCTTTTAAATGTTTTTATGAAATGTTTTAGGTACTAATATATAAGTTTATTGATTTGGACCCGAATGATTGTATGACCCGATGAATGAGTAAATGACCCGATAGATGAAATGAAATGGATTATTAAAGTTAGGTTATGTCACTAAAAGTCCCATTAGCATGAATTGTGAACTACCAGGATTTGGTAGACGCTTATGCATATAATAGTACTATTTGGGGACGATCACCCCAGTTCGCGCCTTGACGGTTGTCCCCGTCGTGCCACATTGATTGGTAAGTGAATTTATGTATGAGAAGATTTACACAAGCGTGATTATTGTGACGACACGCTAATTTAGATGGGCAAATTGAGTTTCGGGCTAGCTACACGTTGTTTGTTGTAGTAAGGTAACAATGCCATGCTGCTTATAATAATCCAAAATAACGAAATACTACTATACACACTGAATCACGATATATTGCCTGACTAGCAATACAGGGTCTTACTATTGATATAATGTTCGTGTTTTGGTTTTATATAACCATATTCATATAACGGTTTTTTATTAAATCTATACAACGTTATAAAACGTATTGTATGATGTTTTTAACGACAATGGTTCGTATAATGATTTTGAAGCTGAAATCCTATATTATGATTGATAAGGATTTGTATAAAATAACTTTGGCTATTTTATGGCCTATTACAATGATTTGTACAAAATGATTTTCGGTAATAATTTTATACTGATGCTATATTGATGGATTTCATTAAACTCTATGAATTCACTCGGCGTTATCGCTGACCTTTTCTTTTAACATGTTTTATCTCAGGTACTTGAAGGTAATTCTCGGGAAGACGACAAGAATTCATGGCCCACACTTAAATAACAATTTCCATTCAAATGCTTTGTAAAATTTGTATGAAATAATATGACTTGGGACTTATGTAAACTTGATATTTATGAATGGAAATGCTTTATTATTAAACGACGCGATTTTAAGCGTTGTCTATGATCTGAGTAATGTGCTATCCCGTAACACCAACGAGTCTTCCGCTGTATTGAATTGTGTAAATTTGGGGGTGTTACAGTTATATTTAATTACATTTTCCTATTGTAGAAACTGTTATATTATGGGAAATTTCCCGAATGTTATAAATGGATCTATTTGGGATTGACCATCCTCATCTGGGTGAGTCATGCTCACTGTGCCTTGGTCGGGATAACAGATGTATACCATGTTGGAACTGGGGTTGGGTGTCTTTATGTAGACACTACGTTCTCATCTGTTGAGGACTATGGAAGGTTAAGCTTCAGTTTTGGAAATAGGAAGAAATGTAATTACTTTGTGGTATATAGCTTTGTGCAATGATACTATATGTAAGGTTTTCATTCATAAACTTAATTTTATATTGTTTAGCACATTAATGAATGGAATAATTGGACACTTTGAACTTGTTTTTATAATCAGACATTGAACAGCACTAGGTAGGACATTTAAAGTTCTAAACTATGATTTTACCCAAAACTCTATGAATTCACCATCTTTATGTTGACTGTTTTAAGCATGTTTTTCTCAGGTAATTATGCAAGATTATTTGAGCATGGACTGAGCATCATTTAGGATCATAAAAATGACGGGGGATCTATCTTTTACTGGGATATTTATAACAAATGATATTCAACGATTTAACCGATTGTACCAAGTTAATGTTTATATTAATTGTATTTAAAAATCATATAATTATGATCTGTGCTTTGTAAGCTATTTGCTCATCGATCTACCACTATGATACCCGCTTTATGGGGGTGTTACAGAGAATGGTATCAGAGCAGATATAGCGAACCAGATAAATTTTTAAATAAAATAAGAATAAAAATATTTTTCTTTTATTTAAAAGCTGGACTATAATTTTACAAAAATCTTTTTGGGGATTTTTTTGGGACATACTTAGAGAGCATATAGCATAGAGAGCATGCATAACTATATGATTTAATTGCGCATTCATTATTTTATGCATTAATAATTATTGTTTGTATTAGATGATAACTCTGTACGTATTTACATATTATGAGTATATTTAATATTTATTATAGAAATACTAAAATACTCAAGTTATTTAATGAAACAAATGAACATGCCATGTTAAGTAGGGAGATTTATACTAAAGATGTTCAATCTCGATATTACGTTTTGACTGAGTGGTTGGATTTATGATTTAAAGTGCACTCGCTCCTCAAACGTTTATAGAATGGCTTCTGAAGTATGATGGACCGAACAATGCATTGTAACAACGAACAATCTAATACATAACAAACCATTGGAAATATTTAAATGGAAATTTAAATAAAATCTTTGGCAACATTTAGAAATCTAACAGAATCTCTAGAACTCGTTAGAAAATCTAAGAAAATTTTTAAGTCTCTAAAAATCTAAATAGATCTATCTATTTTACTCAATCTTGGAAAATCTAAATTGATTTTATAAAAATCTAACTGAATAATATACGTTTTGCAAAATCTTGGGGGAAATCTAAACTAGATTTATAAATCTTTAGTAACCTAATTAGATTTTATAAATATTGAAAAATCTAATAAAATGTTGGAGAAATTTACAAATTCTTTGTAAAATCTTAATGTATCTTTAAAATCCTTACCATGCCTTTGGTAAACTTAACTATATTTTTATAAATCTTGGAAAAATCTAAAATTAGATTTTTTTAGGAGATCTTGATTAAATCCTATTGAACTTATAATAAACTTGTAAAAACCTAGATCTTATGAATAGGTTTAAGCTTTACTTTTAACCAAGTAATTAACCTAGATTTTACAATGAAAACACATGGAAAACAAATATAGCTTGGGATATCTAATTCATTTTTGAACTGGTAATAAACTTGTGAACTTATAAAAAACCCAAATCTTAATTTTTGGGACCTTGAAAAATTAATGTAGACATAAAACAAGATTGGACTTTACCTAGAAATACTATAAAAGATATTAGTCGTGGGATATAAGCTCATCTTAAAGCTTATAACTAACATACAAACTTATAACCAACTTGGATCTTATTTGAAACACAGGGAAATAAAACATACTATAGGTTTTTACTCTCTATTTACAAATCTAGACGTAATCTTTAAGAACCAGTAATAAGCTTGTAAGGTTTCATAAACTTCACACCTAGATAAATGGTTAACTATTATTAATGGACTAGTTAAGCCCATGCAACAATAGCCCAAAAATTGAATAGGACCTATAGGCCCAATGCAATATAGCCGAACTATTAACTAAGCCCATTAGGCCATCTAAGACCTAGTAAGTCCACTTAGCAAACCTTGAATTATTAATGGGCTAAAATATGTTTAGGCCCATTAAGAAGCTCATTAGGCCCATTTATTGTCTTATGGACCTATGTAGTAAAACTTGTAATATTAATAGATCTAAAAAAGTAATTAGGCCCATTAAGAAATCCTTAGCTCAAAAATTGTTAATGGATCTTGTAAGCTCAATAAGGGTTTGGGAAGCCCATTAGCTCTTTTGGTACACTTAATGAGCCACTTAGTGATGTTATACTTGAATAAAGTTTTTATACCCGAAATAATTTACAAAAACTTTTAGACTAAAATGTTAGTTTATAAGACTTATGGATTAAAACCATGACATTTGTAACTTGTATTGATAAAACAGTAATTACAAGAACTAATATTTTAAATAATTGAAGGTCCAGGGATTATTAAGTGCCATTCGTGACTTATTAAACCTTAAGGATCACTTTTGTAAATTCTTGGGAGATTAAATTGTCATTCTTTTACTCTAAGGACTAATGGTGTAATCAGCCGAAACATTTAGGAGCCTTGGGGAATTATTCTCGCCAATAAATGAAAGATATGGAACCTAATTTAACTAGAGGGACTATTTTCACCATATCACGAAAATGCTAGAATCCCTAAGGACTAAAACTGTTAAGAACCAGAAAGTGTACATTTAGTAAAATATGGAGGGACTTGTTTTATCAATATCCGAAAACTTAAGCAAACCCTAGAACCCTTATTTCATTTAATGTATTAGAACTTGAGCGAATCCTAAACTAAATGGATTAGAACCATCGTTTTCTGAAATTTGTAAAAAAAAGGGGTTATTATTTAACTTGTGGAAACTTTGGGGACATTAAATTAAGTGTAATAAAGTGTTATTACTCTTATAAACTGTTTATATAAATTGTATACGAAACTTAATGTACATAGATTATAAAAGTAAAATACAACAATTATAAGTAAAATACTTTTACTTAAACAATATTATTAATAAAAAATTTAAATGGAAGTTATTAATACTTGTACAACGATGTATTTAACTTAAATACAGTAACGTAAATGAACTGCCTAAAAACGAGTGGATATCGTAATAAAATCCAAATAAATCCTAAAAATCTTATACTAAGATTTTTAAAATCCTACACGATCGATGGTAAATCAGTTTAAGCTTATATGCTGATTATTTTCTTATTGTTAATTGATAACTATTATAATATAGCCTTATATTATAAGTCCCCGATTGAACCGTTTTTGTTTTATAAACAATTGTACACAATGACTCTAGAACTTAATTATTACCACCTTCATACAATTTCACGAAGTGTTATTTCCTACTTGAGCATACTATCTTTACATAGTTATTTGATGAATAGGAACCGGTTAGTCTATTTTGACTACTAGGATAACTGACGAGCCACTTAATGAAAACGGATTTACAACAACAGTACATGTTGGATCATTTAACAACAGACTAGGGAGCATTATCTCGTACACTACATTTTATTAAATATTGGAACTTGTTGTTATGTGTATATATATATATACCTTATTAGAAGGAATTATATGATACAATGCCTATGCTTATGATTGTAATATATCATTATATTATATTATATATGAACTCCTTGTTTGATGCGTACTCTTGCGCACGTTACCGCGCGTCAACATTTATTTTCTCTTTCTTATGATTTTGTACGTATATCTACGAAACACAACTTATTAACGAATGATATATGTTTGCTTTTAATAATATCATATGGTATTATTTGGATAAGTTTGCATCTTTAAATGATGCCGTGGAACCCAAAGTTAAGGTACTTATGATCCTATATTTTACATATGGGACCTGAGTCTCTTGATCCTAAGTTAATTATGATTTTGTCTCAAGATGGTATGGGACGTCTAAAGATGAAATCATAAGTCACCGGACCACAAGTTTATCTATAATTTCGTATTAAGATGTTATGGGACGTCTGACGACGAGGGTTCTAAATAAACGGGTTGTAAAGTATCTTAATAAAATCTATTATATTAGACGTTATATTTATCCCAAATAATAATCCTTGCCGGGAATATTTAGGTAAGGTGGGCTATGAAATCCCTATTGAAACGAGCAAGGACGCTTGTTCGTTTGAATAAAGAAATCATAGGTCACCGAATGGAGTTATAAATTTACCTTACATGGATGAGGACGCTTATCGATGTAAATAAAAATTTATAATCACATGGGCTTAAATACATTCGACATGACTCGTTATTGATATTATTTTACTTATCCAGCTATGTAACGTATCCCTTTTTGACTCACGATTTCCTCCAGTAATATCTTATCATTAAGATAACTTAGGAATTGATGTCATTACATCACCATCTAGAAACCTAAGGAGGATTAATTCATCTCTTTTGGATCATAGCATTTTGCTCTTGATTTTTGGCTTATCCTTAACCCAAATATCACTTCCGCTGCAGTTGACCCCGTTGGGGGTGTCCATATTCCGCTGCGGTTGACCCCGTTGGGGGTGTCCATCTTCCGCTGTGGTTGACCCTGTTGGGGGTGTCCACCTTCCGCTACAGTTGACCCCGTTGGGGGTGTCCATCTTCTGTTGCATTTGACCCCGTTGGGGGTGTCCATTTTCCGCTGCATTTGACTCCTTTGGGAGTATCTATTCTTCCACTGCATCTGACCCCTTTTGGGGGGGTACCTATTTCTTCCATTGCATTCGAACCCTTTGGGGGTATTCATTTCCGCTGCAATTTAACCCATCGGGGGTGTTCACTTCTGTTGCGTTTGACCTCTAGAGGGGCGTCATAAAACATAAAGTTGGTTCATCTGCCATGAGGAAATGAAACTTCGATCATTCGAGGAGATGGTAACACAAACTTTATCGACACTAGACATAGTGTCATTTCTTGTATCGAAGCTCAGAAATACTTGGTAAGACGATACCTTATCTTCTAAGCTCGCATTTCTCAAATCGATGAGGAAGACAAACCCAAGAATAAAAGACATGCCCAACTCTCAATGGGTGTATTTTGCAGAGTTATGTTTGTCATCTCCCAAAAAGCGATAATGGATGTCCAATACTATTTGAGCGATCTTCTTTCTCCTCAGATCCAATTAGTTCGACAATACAATTGTCTAACAAGCCTTGAAATGGATGACTTCCTCCTTTAAGAAGTCGAAATTCGTGCAAATTTCTGAACCACCAACAGTAGATGCATGGCCCCGTTCAGCATGTCACCAGGGATGCACACTTCTTTATTCTTGGTATCTTCTTTGATTTCCATCATCTGAAGTACTTATTTTCTACGCAACTTATGCCCCAGCTCAACCACAAATGAAGCAGATTCTTTGTAACTTCCTACCCAAGCAACACCAACAATAATCTTCATCATTTTGCTGAGTGAAGCTTTGGTGTCAAACTAATGTTTTCTTTCCACATGCTAGAAATATATCGGGAAGCCCTTCGCGTAAAAATTATTGACACAAGAGCGGTACTAGCCAAAACTATATTTCTAACTCGTCATCGCGTAAGCCTATTGAATCTTAATAGACTCAAAAGCTCCTGAAGGACTATTAAAAACATTAATGAACCTTTATCTGCGCACATCGAGACACAATGGGGACCCGGAGGCACATCTAAGTAAAACCAAGACTTAATACTAGTTTGTCCTAGTCAACCCAACCTTGTAAACATAAAACATGAGTTCACAAGATTACACACTCAAGAAAAAGTGCCCTCACTTGTTCCCTGAACAAGTAATTTCATCTTTAGCTTCGAGAACGAAACTGAAATAACGGGTAGGTGGTGAAAAACCCCTAAAATTTGGGTTTTTACACACGTCACCGGTATCATTATTATTATCATTCGCCATACCATGTTTTAACAGATCACTGTTACAATATATCCTTATAAGACTTATTGTGTCTTTGGCGAATGATTTTTCTTAAACTCCAGATGACTCATAAATTATGCATGATAGATGGAATACAACCCAGAAAGCTTATCATGGTGAACAAAGGATCTGGTACATCTACTCAAATCTTGCCTAGCAGGACTACTGGATGTGGCTAGTGCTTGTGGGATTGGTAAGGCTGCAAGTGCCGACAGGGTACTCTGCAATGCATGTATAAGCCAATCAGGACTCCTTAAGCAAACTGAGTTCAATCAGCAACTAGGACCGCAGTCTGCGAACTACTCCTCAAAGGTAGGCGGTCTTTGTTGTCACTCTATCGGGACGAACATCTGCAAGATCAAAGAAGGTGGACAAGGACTGTGCTCATGCATGACAGTGTACCCCGCCTGGCCTACTATGAACAGGCTGCGGACATCCGTCATGTCCTTCACCTGGCTCATGGCCAGAGCAGCAACCCGAACATGAACAAAATCAGCATGTTTAATTTCGGAACCCTCTCCAACCTCAAATCATGACTTGTAGGTTTCTCGATGAACATCAATCGTCGTGATCTTAAACAACTAAGTGTAGTTAACCCTACATCAACGTTTCCTAGTTGACAACTTCCTAAATTTGTCCTCTCTAAATTGTCATTAATTGTTCCCCGAACTTCTATCGCTTTGTCGGATTGACGACTAGACTTTCAGATAGTTCTATCCATCCGTAATTGATAGCAGCATCCAAATACTGCTCAATCGGATGTATAGAACGACCCAGATAAAGATCTCTTTGCATTGTTTTTTGTTAATCCGTAAGGGTAGCAGCACCCAAATACTTCTCCATCGGACGTATAGAGTAATCCGAATAACTATCTCTTTACATTGTTGGCACCATTCGTTTCTGAGCTTTTCTAAAACGAACCTTAAAATCTATGACGTCTATACCCTAACAGATGACAAAGTTTTTAATAGCTTCGAGGGCGAAGCTAAAATAATAGGGCGGTGCTGTAAAATCCCTGATTTTACCATGAGAAAAATGTAAGAAAAGTCTATCCAATGATACCAGAACGTTCCTCAACCTAGTAATAGTAATCGAGTTTCAAGGACGAAACTCAAGGTGGCATGTGGATGGTGTAAAACCCGAGATTTTTTCGCTCATTAAATAATAATGAAGTATGTTTCAAAACCCATTTTGAACAATACAAAACTTATTGGAATTGATAACAAGACAAAAGTCGTACAACCCGCGTACCGATAATTTAATAATTTAATTACATAAATTATTGTCGAGAGATACTTGATAAACGATTTGATTAAATTGTTTAATATTTCATTTATCTACGGAGAGGTTAAATGAGAAGTATCTGTATTAAAACGATACGTACTCTATTTAAACGATAAATGATAAATAATTGTCATTTAAATAAACAAACACGTTTTTCGTCTTTATAAGTGATATAAATACTCCATTTTATTGGAGAAATGATTTTAATATCAATGACGCGATTTTCGTAAGATGAATAAAAATATATAAACCACGAACGAGTCCCGAGCCGTTTGTTAAACAATCGTATAATAAAAGTTACATTATAAGCCTCTACAGAATAATTGCAACCTTAACCCTAGACTATAGGGAACTTTGCAAATTGATTTGATAACTTTTGATTAGTATATATAGGTGCATTAGGGTTTCTTATTCATTACAAACCCTAGCCTCCACCTAAAATACACACACATACTCTTTGTGGCAGCCGCCACTTTTCCGGCCATATTCCGGCCACCACAAAATAATTCTGCCGCCACCTTTAGTTTGTAGATCGAGTGGATCTATACGTATATCCACCATGTGACCACCTCGTTACCATCATGACCATTTTTGTGGTTATACCCACAACCATCCTAATAGCTGTCGGCTTATACCACCAGTGGGTGGCCACAGCCGCCGTAAACATCACAGCCACCATCCCCGGCCGCCACTAGTGAAGACCCCACCTTGTTCCTCCACCACGCTGCCATCCTCCATAGTGGAGCGAGGTTACCACCACAGCCGTGGTGGTTACCATGCTACAGCCACCACAATCACAGCTCCTTGCTGCCAGCCACCATGGTAGCTCCTTGCTGCCAGCCATCATCTTCCAAATAGTGGCTCAGCTGCCACTGTTGAGACCCTCACGCCACCAACAGCCCTCCACCCGCTGACCAAAGCCGTAACACCACCTGTGCACCAGCATCACGTGATCATCACATCCTTCGAGGGTGTTTGTTGTTGCATTCACAAGCCCACCAGGGGCGTTTGGATCTGCAGTTAACAGCCACCCTAAAAGGGCATTTGGTTTGTGCAGAAATACGCAGGGTGCGTGGGTTAGCATAAATTCATAGGAGTATGCTTGGATATACGGGAGAGAACAACATGTAGGAGTCTTCGTTGACGATCCAAGGTTAAGGGGTGTTCTTTGGGTTCGGTTTGCTTTAGCCGCAAAGGGTGTGTTTGGATCTACGGTTTATGGCAGAAAGAAGGGGGTGTTTGGATATACGGTTAACAACAAGAAGAGGGGCTGTTTGGATCTGCTGTTGGAGCCACGTGATATACAAGGCATTTTTGATATATTTATTGCATATATTGATTGTTTTAAGATACAATTGATATGAGTAAAATCACTCATATCAAACTCCCCCTTGCTAAGCAATTGTCGTGTCCTCACGCAATGATAAAATAAAATACTAACTACACCATTATTCAACTTTTTAAATTTTATTTTGCAAAGACATAGTGTATTGCTTTCATTATTTTGAAAAATAACTTTTAGGATCATAAAACTCAAATAGATTCATCGTCCTCGACTTTTCACTTTTCCATGCCAAGTGCAAAAACAAGATCATTGTCAATCATAAGCCCCAAAATTAAACCATCTCATACAAGTAATTTGTGTTAAACTCAATCTCCTGTTATTCCTAATTGTATCTCTAGATTTTATATGTCATTCACCCAAAGACTCATTTGACATTATTTGATATTTATTAGTCCAAAAATGAAGGCAAGAACTGTGTAAACTCAACACTCAAAACCTAACCTCGACTTCAAAAACCGTTGTCACTAAAGAAAGCCCACATCAAGGATAACTTAACAAGATTTAGGGATAAATCCCGGACCCAAAATTTGGCTAATATGGCTACTTAAAAGCAACAATAAAAACCTCCAAAGTCAATCATGACCTTATTAATGGAGTTAGCAACAACTACATCATAACACCTTGTGGCTCTTTAAGATGCAATTGTGCTCCTTATTTAAAATCCACACCCAAAGTCTCCTTGGACAAAAATAAGGAATTGACATCACCATCCCACCTTATGGCTATTGATGATTAAGCAATTTTTATTAAACACGTCCCCTTGTCATACACCCTAAGGCTGTAATGACAAAGTTAATGCTACATGACTCCCACCCGAAGGCTCCTAGAGAACATGTTTTTATTTATTCTTCTTTATTATTTGATATTTATAGTAAACCAAATTTCCGCAATCCCATGATCAAAAGTCCATGACGCTGACACCCTTAATGTGTTCTCACTTTAATTACAAGGGAATAAAAAGAAGGAGTTACGAGTTAAGATATCAAGCCTAAACCGCTAAAAACTTCATTTATTAAGGAATTATTATTCAAGTGTGGAAAGTAAATACGAGGAGATTAAATCAAACACAAAAATACTTGCACAAAGAAGATTTAATTTTAGAAACTTATGATTGAACTCTATCATTTCTTGTTCTCCATATTGTAAAATTTCGAAAATATGAAATCAATGGATACTTAGCCTATTAAATCAAAGTTTTGGGTTTTCAAGTCATCTATAGGATCTTGCATCTTCTTAGACTTTTTCAAGTTTTAGAATTTGCGTTTTAAAGATCCCTTGATAAACGACTTTCTAGGATCAATTATAGGAACTTGCGAAAAGTTCTTGTTCTTAACTCGTATGAATTAAGACCTTCGCGTTTTAAAGCTCCCTAAATAAAAGCCTAGCAAAACTTAATTCAAATACATTAAGGAAAAGCTAAGGTTAAAAACCGAGTCGAGTCAAAAACTATTTTTATTTTCACCAACGGAAAGCCTACATTCGTGTCAAAAGCACTTATTTTATTTATTAAAATTTAAAAATAACAAGAAAATTTTAAAATTTTATTGAAAAATGAGAAAAACAATTACGTTTAGACACGATAAAAGCAATAGCAAGCGATTATATCGATTGACTCCCCCATGCTAAAACCAAACATTGTCCTCAATGTTTCTTAGCTCAAGAGTAACACCCCCTTGTTAAGACAAGAAGAGTCTAATGCAAAATCCTAACATGGAAAGAGCATGGAAATCTATAAGCCGTTTATTAATTATGCCTCAAGATAAAACGTTAGTCGATAAAAATCAAGGGATAAAGAGTGTGCCCCTTTTTGGCATTCAAAGAATGGAAGATCAAGTGGACCGACAAAAACTGAACACGAGATTCTTCAAATATTAGGGTCATACCTAAGATTCACAACACAACAAAACACGAACACGAGCTTGAAAGATCAAGCCTTATTAGTTGTTAGAAAATAGAAAGAAGATAGAAAGTATGTGACTCCCCAACAAGGCACCTCGTTTTTGTTCACCGAGTCATGAGCTCGACTCGATCCCCGCATTCATTGGTCCTTAGGGAAAATGGTGAAAACCGACATAATGGAATATAATCCAACATAAAGCACGATGTCGGGGTCAAAGATTACATCCTCGTTGTCGGATGACAAACAAAAGGATAAACCTCCAACACGAATCTCTAAAAAGAGATAGTAGTCACAAATCACTAAATGGATGTAGCATGCTCCCCGAGATAAACTCGCACCAAGATGATCGAAAAGTCTTTCAATTATTGCATCGGTGAAAGGCCGAGATTTCCCTAATTCAACGATTCCAGGATCGAATACCTCGTCCTCGGTGGAGAAAGGAATAGACAAAACGGTGTCTTCCCCCCATGTTAATCCTAAATCATATGAAGCACATGGTAATGGTGGTATAAAAGTCTCAACACTAGTGGTTTGAACTTGCATGACTTTGTTGACCTTATCACTCTTAGAAATGTGAACAAAGGGGTCATGGTACTCAAAATGAGTCGCATGAAAAACCCGCACATTAAGATCAAAGCGAGTGGGAAGGATAATTGGAGCAAAAGTAATTTCTCCCTCCGGGTCAACATTATCATCATCATAAATTAGGTGATCAAGCCTAGAATCGTCATCACCTTCATTAGACTCTTCCTCAAATTCCGAAGGAATGTCTATATAAAAAAACTCATCAACCTCTTTCATGAGAAGCTCATCATCACAAAGGTTGTGAGATGTAGGAGGTATGATGCTCTCAAAATCCTCTTGAAACAATGGATTATTGTTCATTGAAGCTTCAATGAGAGGATTTGAGTAAGTCACAAAAGTGTCATCAGCCTTGTCATCACAAGAAATTTCCGACAAAGTATCAAGTGTATCACACTCGGATACAAGATCATCATTCTCATTCGAAGGAAATTCATCGGATAGTTCCTCGAGAATTGTAGGTAAAACACGAGAATCACGCTCGATCTCGAGATCGGAAACGTCTTCACTTCCCCGTGGAAGTGGATTAATGATAGCAAAAAGTTCATCGATGAACTTTTCACATGAATAGTCACTAACCTCACTCGGTGTGAAGTTAGGAATCAAAGGCTCTTCAACGGAAGATTGTGCCTTAGGAACATCAATTTGATCCTTCGAAGAGAGTGACAATGAGTCCATTTTCAAAGATTATTCAATTGAAGCAATATCACTCTCGGGATCGAAATTATCACTATTAAGCTCACTAGCATCAAATGGTGCACTTAGGTATTTATCAATTTCTTTTTCAATTTTAGAACTATCATCCTCGTGTGGAGTGAGTGGAGATAAGGTAACATTACGACATGATTCAACAAAGATGGGTTTTTCAACACTTTCCAATTTCTTAGGAACCAATCTTGGAATTTTTTCCGGTTTGAAAATCATATGTTTATTACCATGAAACAATTTAAGCTCCCCTTCTTTTATATCAACTAAAACATCGGCCGTACACAAAAATGGTCGTCATAAAATTATAGGCACACAAGGATTCGGTTCATAATCAATTATTGCAAAATCGGCTAGGTAAACGAACTCCCCACTTTAACAATGACATTTTCCGCTATACCAACCGGATGTGTGGTGGTACCATTAGCAAGCTCAATGATCATTCGAGTGGGCATAAGTCGCAAATAGTCAAGAGTTTTCCAAATGGCTAGGGGCATTACGTTAATACTAGCTCCTAGATCGGCTAGAGCTTTGTATTCCCCATGCTCATCAAAAACACAAGGTATCAAGAATTGACCCGGATCATTATATTTCTTAGGAAATAAATCAAGAAAATCCGAGGTACTAATCACATTTAAAGTAGCCTTGGTGACATTACGAAAGGTTTCTTTAGGTGGCACATAAAGCTTAAGATTTCTTTCTAAATTATCATAAGCGGTGATAGCCTTAAGTTCTCCCCTCGGGTTTGGAATGGTGTTACTAGGTAAGCAACCCGAAGAAGATGATGGTTTAGACATAAATCCCTCAAACCTCGAAAGCAATTTATTTTGACTTTGTTCCAAAGTTTGTTGCATACGATTTTGACTTTGCTCAAACATTTGTTCAAATGTTTGTTCCATTCTTTGTTGATTAAGCTCAATGTTGTTATTTTGCCCCTTTAGCGTATTTTGAAACTCATTTTTCAAAGTTGCCATTTGTTCTTGAATGTTGTTTTGAAAAGGTTTCAAATTTTCCTCATTCGACTTAATATAGCGTGACAAATCATTTTGGTTATTGTGAAAACCTTGATTGTTTTGATTAGCATTAAACCCATTTCCTTGATTATAATTCCCTTGGTTACCACGGTTAAAATTATTCCCATTGTTTCCATTGTTGTACCTATTTTGAACCGGTGGAGCAACATGATTTTGACGAGGAACTTGACCGTTGGAGCCATAAGTTCTTGTCGCGGCAAAAGCACTAGATTGATCAAACCCCATGGTTAAACAAGCATGATTAGTATGTGCTCCACCACATGATACACAAAAAATCTCAATAATATTAATCGATCCATGAGGATTCTTCCTAATCTCATTCAACAATGTCGCAAATCCATTATCAATCTTAGAGTCCAATCTAGCAATATCGATATTAGATGAATTCACATTAGAAACACTCGGTGTGTTTCGTAAATATTGTGATCTAGACTTATTCTCAATTATGCACCACGCGTCTCTCGGAGTTTTTCTTAAAAGATTACCACTCGCGGCGGCATTTAAAGAATCTTGTTCAATCATATTTAGCCCATTATAGAAAGTATTAATTTGATGCAATTCCGAAAACCGTGGTGTGGACATTGTCTCAACAAATCTTTAAATCTTTCCCAAGCAACCCCAAATGATTCATGCACTTTTTGTTCAAATCTAGCGACCTCGTTCTTAAAGTGTGTTGTCTTCGATGGTGGAAAGAAATAATTCATGAACTTAGACACTAAATCATCCCATGTTAAGATCGAACCCGGTGGTTCTTTCTCATACCAAATCTTAGCATTACCCTCGAGCGAGTATGGAAAAAGCATGAGCTTAATCGCGTTATTCGGCACATCTCTAAACTTGAGAGTCGAGGTAATTCGAAGAAAATTCCGAATGTGAGAGTGCGGGTTATCGGTCTCATTGCCACGAAATTGGTCGGCACGAATGAGCGATAAAAGACCCGTCTTAATCTCATAATGATCCGCCAAAATAACCGGCACAACGATTGCTTCCCCATACCCTTCGGTGGGTGCACGGAGCAATTCCTCCATTGTTCGGTTATCAGCCATCTCTACAACAATAGGTGGAAGCTCGGGTTCCACTATTCGTTGTTGATAATTTCTATTTCTACGAGAAATATTTTCAAGCCTATTAAAATCAATCACAAGATGAGAAGAACGTAATTGCATACACTACAAAGACGAGAATTTAGAGGATTGAAGAAAAGAAATTAGACAAGAAGAAGATTATTTTTGGTATTTTATTTGGTATTGCTCAATCAAAAATGATCGATAAAAAAAAGGAATAAGGATAACTCTCGGTCTACTTTGAAACGATAGGTGAAAACCTAAACGTCTCGAGGTTCAATAAGTAAACTACAAAAATAAAATTTATTACTACTTGAGTCGGCAAACCAATAATAGGTCGTCCCTCTTAATATACGCACAAGCAAGCGGGGAAACGAGGTGACACAAAGCACTTAAAAACCTTTTTCCTTAGACGGCTTTTTGTAGCATGTCGCCTTATACCCACCTTATAGTTTGTATAAATCGAGTTCAAACTTCTTATTAGTATTTATCTATTTTGCCTTTTATTTTTGATTTGGATTCGACTACAATAGCTAGGTGATGAAATCCCAACTAAGGCCTTATTTGAAAAGTATGTAAATTTATTGTTCTACGTAATACAATATATTAATCACAAAAAACGAGAAAAACGATACATACTATATAATAGAAAAATAACAAAACTTTCCGAGGACGGAAAGGTTCTTCAAATCAACGATCAACAAATCTCAACGAAAACGAATCGTACACAAGATCCCCGGCAGCGGCGCCAAACTTTTTGATGTGATCGTGATAGTATAGTGATAATTAAGATACGTTATAGGGTAAATTAGAAAATTACCTTTAGGAAAAAGTAACAGACTAATATTACCAAAGACAAATTCGATTAAACACGTTGGTGAACCAAGTTCGTTGTACACGAAGATCTTATGAATTTGAGACGTTTTGTATCGATTTGGACAATTGATTTGAATTGGTTTTCGGTTTTTAAAATAAAATTAAAATCTACCTATTTTAAACTATTTAATTTTAACCTAAAGTGCATGAATCGTAAACCCCAAAATTTTTTAATCTAATAACAATTACTTAAAATTTAAAACTTCTTTAAAATTTAAACTATTTAATAATCTATAAAAATTTATCTATTTAATAAAAATAACTTCTAATCTATTTTTAGAAATCTAATTAACTTTTTAAACTAATTAAATTTACTAAAATTTACTTAAACCAAATCTATATTAAAAACTATATTTTTATTTAAATCTAAATTAGTAAAAATCTAATTAATTGAAAAACTAATTAAACTTTTAAAATTAATAAAAACATTTTTTTATATTTTTTTTATATTTATAAAACTAAAATTTACATTAATAAAAGTGTTAATTACCATTTATTTAAATGAAAATTAATTAACCTACAACTTTAAATGAAAATCTGCCTGTAATAACAATACTATATTAATCATTTAACTGTTAATAAAATCAAACAAGCATGTAGCTCAGTTGGCTAACACGCATGACCCATGACCAGGAGGTCATGGGTTCGAGTCCTAGGAAGGACAACATTTTTGTGATTATTAACTTTTTGAACAGAATGATTTAACAAGTCACAGGAGGTGACTTTTTCATGAATTTTACTGATAAGGGTATCAGTTTGTAATTTAACAGATTAATAGAATCTGTTAAAACAAAATAATATCAACAAGAAGTAAAAGATTAAGCAAGCTTATACTCGAAACAGTCCAAACTCAAATAAGCAAAAAAAAATTGTAGATAGCACAATAACAAGTAAACTCATCAGGTACTAAAAATAACAAATACTGATTTAACAATTAGAACAAAACAAACACCAACAATAATACATTAACTAAATCACACGAGACAGATAAACAAAATCAACTTTCACGGTTTAAATGCAAACTTCCTAATTCTAAATAACTAAACTGAGGCTAATAACTGCTATGTATACAACGGTATCAAGCAGTTAGAACCATAATAGCAAATCCACAAAACAATATCAAGCTTGAATGAATGCACATCCAGATCAGCATCAGCAAATCAGATTAAAAGCATCAACATCACTCAGAACCATAGAATAGATTAAGCAATATAGATTAAACGAGAACCAAATTTCAGATAAATTGAACAAGTGAAACTAAACTTAACAAAACCATTTTCAGCAATATCAATGAGTACTTTATCATACTAAAACAAATAACTCATTACCACAGCAGTAACATCCAAATCGGATAACAGATAGTATCAGCTAACTTTATCAGCTAAACACTATCAACTAAATATTATAACTCATTACCAGCTAAAAGATAATATCAGTCTAAATTAATCAGTCAAATCACAGCAATAACATCTAAATCTCAGAATAGATTAGATCTAAAATATAGATTAACAAGAAACATAAACTAGGAACTCACCTAATGTAGAAATCCGTTGAGACGAAGATTGCGCTGAGCAACCTTTTGAACCTAATCGAAACCACCGTACTCCAAAACATCACCATCTCGAACCACCATCAGTAATGAACACCATTGAATACTCGGACTGATTTTAGAAGACTTTCCAGTAGGGAAAGCCTCTTCTCCAATTTTTACTTTTAGTAATTTGGGTAAAACTATTAATTAGTTTCACCAAATAACATTCACTATTATAATATCAAATCAGATTCAAGAATAAAATTATAAAAATAAATTCGAGCAGTAAGTTAAAAAAAGTAAATACTCTAATCACTTTTTTATTAATAACCAAGAAAACTTACAATACTTTTAAGAAAGAAATACAAGATTAACCCTAAATCTAATTTAACATTATAACATTAAAGTAAAAAAATGAATAATGAATTACAGGAAAATAGAGGGTTTTTATAGCCATCCCAAAGGCTGTTGAGGGGAGAATATTCGGATCTTCATTAGCATATTCCATCTTCAATTTTGGCCCTTAGATCAGCATCTTGATCTTCTCTCATGTTGGTTTTGATCGTAGGGCTGATAATACACAACTAGCACACGGATTGCCAACGTGGCATCCGTTTATGCTAGTTGTGCTTCTTGGATGATGAGGTGTCCCCTTTTGATTGGAGATTGGGGAATGGTGAAGTGTAATCTCCAATAGAAAGCTGCCACGTAGCCACTCGCCTCCATCTTTCTCTTCCTTAAAACATGGGGAATTAATTCCCCATGCGTGTGAATAACTCGTGGGAACAAAAGCCCCTTATTAATTTTACTTTTGGGTAATTCATGAATAGTGATTAGGGTTTGGAGGGATGGTAAAGGTTACTGGTAATTTTTTTCTTTTTGAGTGAAGAAGAAAGGGTAGATGGCATAGGTAGTATCGAAACATTTTTAATATTGTGTGTGTGGGTTAAAATGGATACACGTTTCTGAGATGTGAGTGGAAATTAAATGGGTGAGTAACATTTGGGAGTTTCGAAGTTATTTATTTATTGTGTGCAGAAGAAACAAAACGTGTGATGTGTGAAGTTCTAATTGACCAAAAATGTGTAAAGTTTATTAAACTTTATAACCATTCCCATGAATCATAACCCTAATGGGCCTTTAAAACCCAAAAACATCCGTCCCTCTTTGTTACTTGTTGTTATGGGCTTTTGACTTGGTTCCATTTACACTCTATCTGTCTCATTTAACATGGTATTGGGCTTTGTTTGGGCCTTGTCCCAAAACTAATCCAATGTCTCTCTAATATTGGGCTTTTAAGCCCAATTGCTCCAATGTGGGACCCACTTGGCCCACTTTCTTGCATAATTATCAAATCCACTAAAGTCGAGCTCGAATCTTGGCTTTGTCGATCTTTTTCTTCAAACTCGTGTCGATTTCGCCGGTTTTCGTGAACTTGGTACCTACACACATCAAACACCAAAACAAACATATACAAGGCATTTTTGATATATTTATTGCATATATTGATTGTTTTAAGATACAATTGATATGAGTAAAATCACTCATATCAATGGCGGTTAGATCGAATATTGGAGGAGTAGCATCGAAAGTGTTTGGATGTGCTAGTTACGGTGCGTTTGGGAGTGTTGAAATGTGTTACGGAGCATTTGGGACTGCTGATGACATGCATGCTGCTGATAAGGGGGCGTTTGGGACTGCTAACGACGACAAATGGATGTTAGATTCGGACTTGTAGCATTAGGGGTATGCCTATGTGGTAATGTAAACTTGCATGTAATATATTCCCACCGTTAGTTATGTATTACCAACTTACCACATTAGGGTTGCCACCGTTAATGTTATACAAACTAACTTACCACTTCTAGTTATTATATCAACAAAGTTGCCACTGGTAGCTTTAAAGTTTCCACTGGTAGCCTAAACATAGACACTGTTTCATGATCATTCCCACTGTTTTTATAAAGTAGCCACCGTTTTCTTAAACGTACCCACTGTTGGCTTTAATAGCCACTGTTGGTACATGAAGTATAATTTTAATAACTTTTGGAATAAAAGTATTATGTTTACCAACGAAAAACATGTTATAAGTCGAGATTTATTTACTAATAAATCTTTATTTATTTTTGGGATCTAATAAATTATTTAATAAAATTAATAATTTATTTATAAAGACTATAATGTCGTACACATTTTATAAACATCGAGAATACACAGAAACAGTGAATAAAAAACATGCACACTAAATTATCATCATAACAGTATATATAAAAATAATTAAATATACTGTGATAACAAGAATAAACGTTCAACCAATTAAAATTGCATGCATTTATTATTTATGCATATACTGAGACCTACTTAATTACATAGGTATTCGATGTACTGTGTGCTTTGTGATTTATATACTTGATCATCCTCGATATGTATTATACAGGTGAGTTCATAGCCTCATATTTTAAATCCTTTTATGATTTTACTAACCCGCGAGGGGGAGACATGCTATTAAATAACTGTAACTTGTTTGACAATATAACTATAATTTATTTTATAAAATGTAAATTGAACTGTAACCTGTTTTGACAATATGATTGATAATTCTTTTATAGAACGCAAATTGAACTGTTATATTTAATTACATTTGCCTATTGTAGAAACTGTTAAATTATGGGAAATTGCCCAAATGTTATAAATAGATCTATTTGGGATTGACCAACCCCATCTAGGTGAGTCATACTCACTGTGCCTTGGTCGGGACAACAGATGTATACCATGTTGGAACTGGGGTTGGGTGTCTTTTTGTAGGACACTACGTTCTCATCTGTTGAGGACTATGGAAGGTTAAGCTTCAGTTTTGGAAATAGGAAGAAATGTAATTACTTTGTAGTATATAGCTTTGTGCAATTATACTATCTGTAAGGTTTGCATTCCTAAACTTAATTTTATATTGTTTAGCACATTAATGAATGGAATAATTGGACACTTTGAACTTGATTTAATAATCAGATATTGAACATCACTAGGCAGGACATTTAAAGTTGTAAACTATGATTTTACCCAAAACTCTATGAATTCACCAACTTTATGTTGACTGTTTTAAGCATGTTTTTCTCAGGTAACTAAGCTAGATTATTTGAGCATGGACTGAGCATCATTTAGGAGCATAAAAATGACGGGGGATCTATCTTTTACTGGGATATTTATAACAAATGATATTCAACTATTTAAACGATTGTACCAAGTTAATGTTTATATTAATTGTATTTCAAAAATCATATAATTATGATCTGTGCTTTGTAAGCTATTTGTTCATCGATCCACCACTATGATACCCGCTTAATGGGGGTGTTACAAGATTCCACATAAGTTATTTGAGTTGAGTAAGAGTATCTCAAGTGCTATGGTTTGTTTACAAGCTATTGTGCAATCCTTAATAGGATCTCGATCTATTCAAAGGGATCAACAAGTGGTATCAGAGCTTGTTGAGAAACTCTGAATAAGAATAACAAATCCTAAACCTAAAACCTCACTCAAATCACATCATGTCTCAGAATTGTGATGAAAATCCTCATGTTGAAGTTGTCATCAAGAATGGTGATCCTCTACAGCAAGGTGCACCACCAGTTGCACCAGTTGTGCAGAATGCACCAATTGTAGTGATAGGTGTGAAAACACCCATCCTTTATAACTTATTTCTTACTAAAAAAAGACCAAAACGCGTGTTTAATATCATTTGTTTGGAATTATGCGTGGTTTTTGTGTTTAATGTGTTTTCAGAGTCAACCGGATGATTATTGAAGAAAACATGGGATTGCACGGGTTTTATCAAGGAAAAAAGACTAAAGACAAACTCTATTGTCCAAGAGATGCAAAAGATTTGAAGTCAATGGGCCTATTTAAAGATTTATTGAAGAAAAGGACCAAAGATAGAAGATTTACATATGTCGAAGAAACTCAAGTCTATTAAACGAAGAAATTAAAAGACGAGTTGAATTTAATCGTCGACAGATCCCGAATCAGAATCGAAAACGTCAACTTTTCTGAAAAGACGAGAAGACAAGAAGAAAAGGAGAAAGCCCACTCACAAACCAACCACTTAGCCTATATAAGGGAATCACCCTCACAATTTTTGGATCTAGTTTTTCTTTCAGTTACATTTTTCCTAGTTCGTAGGAAACAATCTCCCTTAAGGAGTGGTTTTCATCTTCTTTAATTTCTTCTTTAATCTTGTAAGTTTGATCCTTTCCTTTTGCTTACTGAATCTTAATCATCAATACAAGTTTCCCTTTAATCTTTTCATTCATCTTGTTCTTCATAATCTTTTTATTCAAAGTTCTTAAGTGCTTATTTAGTTGAGTTTTGATCTTAAAAAGTTGTTGATTTTGTGTTTTTCTGATTGGGATTTGATCCTTATGGTTAATAGATGATTATGGATTAATTTGGTTAAAACTTTTTTGTTTATTTGGTCCGATTGGGTTAAAATTCGTTTCCCCTGTTTTCTACTGTTTCTGTTCTTCATCCATGCGTTATTCCGAATTGTCATTCTGATTTGTCCTTTATTCGGAATGTTCTAACATTTCGAATAGCCTGTTGATTTTATCTATTATTCGGAATTTTTTATATTCCGGGTAGCCTTCTTAACTTGTTCCTTACTCGGAATATTTCGATTATTCCGCATAGAAATCTATATTCCGCTTAACAAAACATTCCGCATAGACATTTTTATTCCGCATAAGGGTTTTTCTTTCATTATTCCGCATATCAGTTTATTCCGCATAAGCCATTTGTTCCGAACAGAGAATCTATTCCGCATGACATTGTTATTCCGCATGGTCCTTCATTCCGCATAGGGACTTTTATTCCAAGTAGCAGACTTATTCCGGATCACCATTTATTCCAAATAGAACAATTATTCAGTAAGGATATTTTTCTGTTTAATCATTTAAGTGTTTATTTAAATTCAAGTTTTACTTCATTAACTATTTTTGGTCTTAAATATTTATACACTTCATTTACTTATCTTTTAAATAGATTAGAAAACCAAACCCACTATTTGTCACCAAGAACAAATCATTCCACTTTTAGCTGTAATCAATTCGAGGAGATTCCGAGAACTTAATCTGAACCCCAAGCAAAATGCTAATTTCATGTAGCAACAACACAAACTGCTAAAACCTCTCCACACACTTTGTCTGTTGTAAAACTCCCAATCCTAAAAAATGACAACTATGAAACCTAGGCTATGCAGATGGAACATTACTTAAGTCACACAGATCACACTTTGTAGGATGTTATCAAGAATGGGAATACACCTAAGAAGCTCAATTGGCTAGTAGATGGTACTTGTCAAGTACTACATGCTATTACTACTGCTGAGATTCAGGCTGAAATGAGAGAAACAAAGGCCAAAACTGCTTTGGCTATGGCTCTTTCAGATGACATTCTACCTAGTTTTCATCATTTTAAAGATGCTAAAAATATGTGTGTTAGGCCAATGAAAGTTTTAACTATAGCCCAATCTAGATTTATTTAAATTAGACTATGTGTTATGAGTCGTTGTGAAGACTAGCGACAGACACTAGACCAGCTGAAGGCAAAGACTCAGCTGGCACACCAGGAACATTCATGTCAAAGACAACGTCAGAGAAATCAAAGACTATCTCAAGTCATACTCACCAGCAGTTATGGACAATCTCGGATGTAGAAGGAATGTACTGGTGATAGGTGTGTAAACACCCATCTTTTCTACCACTTAATTACAATAATAACCGGACCAAAATGTGTATTTTATGTCTTTTATGTCGGAATTATGCGTGGTTTGTGTTTTTGTTGTGATTTAGGACGAAAAGGTGAAAAGTGGAGAAAACACGGACATTCACGGGCATTTACGGACTTTTATTGAAGAAAAGGATGAAAGACGAAGTCAAGAAGTCAAAAGTGCAAAAAGAACGGAAGTCCACGACCAATTCTGAAGATTTATCGAAGAAAAAGTCAAAAGACGGAAGTTTATCAAAAGCCGACGAATTCAAGTCTATTTTTTTGGAGAAATTAAAGACGAGTTCAAAAGAAATCCCGAAGCCAAAAGTCCCTTAAGTCCAAGTTTAAAGAAGATTAGAAGAAAAGGACTAAGTATGCAATTAATGAAGATTCAAAGAAGGAGGGACTTAATTACGCAATTAAGAGAAAAGGAAAGAGGGGAGGAAGCTTCCTTAATCCTCCCCTATAAATAGTCATTAGATGTAAACTTTTCATGTTGTTGGCTAAGTGTGACAATTAGCTCTTCCACCATTTAAATACCTTGTCATTTAATTTCTTGTCAAATTTAAATACCTTGTCTTGCACCTTTAATTCATTTAATTTCAAGTAAGTTTTCATTTAATTATTGTCAATCTTTACTTTATCTTGTCAATCTCTTATCTACCTTTCTTAATCTTTGATTTATGTGTTTATGTTTATGTTCATGTTCATGCTTTTATTTTGATCCAAGTGATTTTTGATTATTGTGGTTAAAGTTGTTTGATTTCTTGTTTTAAATTGTTTGTTTATGTTATCTTTTGATTCGTTACTGTTTAGTTTAAATCGTGTGATTTTATTTTGATTCATTTGTTATTATATCTGCTGTTACTGTATCCCCTTGTTCTTCGGGAGTGGTTGTTTTGTTTCTGATCTTTCCTGGAAAACTTCCGAACCAAGAAGGAGGGAAAGTGCTCATTCGGAACTTCCAAAGTTCCGAATCAAAGTTTTCATCCGGAAGATTTTAAGCTAAGCAAAAGTTCCGAGTCAAGCTTGTTCATCCGGAACATTCAAAGTTCCGGACGAAGGAAAACTTCCGACTCAAGAACCATTCATTCGGAACTTCCAAAGTTCCGAACCAGAAGAGCTTCATTCGGAACTTAAAAGTTCCGGATCAAACAGTTCATTCGGAACTCCAAAAGTTCCGGATCAGTGGGTATTCATTCGGAAGTTCCCAAAGTTCCGAACCAAGGCTGTTCATTCGGAACTTAAAAGTTCCGAATAAACTTCCAAATCAAGGGGCTAATTCCGGGTCAGTGTCTGTTCATTCGGAAGTTTTAAACTTCCGAATCAAGGGTGCTTCATTCGGAATCTTCCGAATCGAGGGTGACCAAATTGTTCCGAATCAAGGCAAAATTTAGAGTTCCGAATCAGTAAAGTTCCGAACGAAGGATTGTTTTGGATAAGTGACATATTCAGATCAATTTGTTCCGGATCAAGGATTTTGGTGGTATTTCGAGCGAAGAAGAATCATTTCAACCAAAGGTGACATTCCGGACGAGTGATTGTTCCAAACGAAGGTTTATTCCGAATGAGCTGTGTTCAGGTTCTTATTAGCTTTTGTCTTTGATTTTTATTTTCAAGCTTTATTTTTCCTGCCTTTTATTTAATTACACTTTAAGATTATTTGCCTTAGTTATATTTTAGTCTTGCCTTAGTTTAAGTTTTAGTCGTGTTTTAAGTTTGCCTTAGTTAGATTTAAGTTTGCGTCATTTACTTTAGTGCCCTTTAATTTCAGTCACGTTTTTAAATACTTGCACTTTTACTTTAATTAGACTTAGATTTATTTTAAGAGCACTTTTACTTTTAAGTCTTTGCACATTTAATTAAAAACAACCAAAAATATTCTTTTTCACCAAAGATCAACTGAGTCACACATAGGGCCTATATCAATTCGTTAAGATACCGAGAACACGAACTTTAATTTTTATACGGGCAAAAGCCGTGTATCAAATGGCGCCGCTGCCGGCTCTTTTCGTAAAGATCAACAGTTTTCTGTGAAAGACACGTTGCTTTTTGGGATCCGTTCACTTGTGAGCGTTACTTTTCTTGCATAAAAAATTCCAAAAACTCATAAATATTAAAAATTGATAAAAAACCATAAAAATTAAAAATTTCAAAAATCCAAAAAGATTTTGTTTTCATTGTGTATATATATTGTCTTTGTGTTTGGTTTTGTTTTCTTGTGCATTTTTAGGTGTATGCGTACTAGATCTTCTAATTATCAAGAGCCCGAGCCTCAAGAAGATTTAAGTATGGCAGGTGTTAACAACAACAACATTCCACCACACCTCAATAATAATAATAATAACAACAATGCTCTTCCACAGCCCGATCTTCGGACCATGGAGGAACTTTGTCAACCAACAATGTTTGGACGAGGAGGACCGATTGCGCCGGTGCAAATCAACGCTCCTGAGTTTTCGTTGAAGCACCACATGATTCAGCAAGTACAAACAAACCCTTTTAGAGGATTGCCTGATGATGATGCCAACAAACACCTCGACAAGTTCATTACAATCACCCAAAGCATGAAGTTGCCTGGGGCCACAATGGATGTACTTCGCCTACAACTCTTCCCACATACTTTATCGCATCATGCCGAGAAATGGTTTGATCGTCTCCCGAAGAATTCTATTCACACTTGGGATGATATGACTCAACACTTTCTATCGCGCTACTTTCCACCATCCATGGTCACAAGCCTTCGCAATCAGATCAGCGGTTTCATGCAAGACCTTGAGGAATCTCTTTTTGATGCTTGGGAGAGATATAATGTCTTGATCGATAGTTGTCCAAACCACAACATGCTCCCTGTGACCTTAATCGATACTTTCTACAACGGATTAACTTTTCGAGATCGTGATACGATTAATGCAGCCGCCGGTGGCACATTCATGAAAAGGAGACCCGAGGAGTGTAGAGAGTTAATTGAGAACATGACTACTCACCACAAGAACTGGGATTCCTCTGCTTCTTCTAGGAACAACCCGAGAGTCAATGTTTCCTCTACCTCAGCAAACCCTGAGATGACCGAACTCACCCGCATGATGGCTGAAATGAGCAAAAGTATTACGCTTCTCGCTTCAAACCAACAACAACAACAAGTTAAAGCGGTTGGTAATCCTTGTGAAACATGTGGCGGTCCTCACTCATACACCGATTGTCCTTCGACACAAGGAAATCCGGAAAATGTGTATGCAGCTTATGGTAATTATTCACCGGAAAATTACCAAGCTAGACAACAAGGGGATAGACATCTGTTGAGCTACCGTTCCAACAATTACCTTTCACCCGGTTTTTCTCCTCAAAACCAAAACCCCGCCAACAACTACAATAGAAGCAACCAAATCCCACCAAGAGCTTCTAACCCTTATCAACCACCCACCCAACAAAACCCACCCATTAATCCCGATGTTGATGCCATCATGAGAACTCAAGGTGAGCAAATCAAGAATCTACAGAGCCAAATAATCAATTTGAAAGGAGATATCTTGAAGCAAGGAAATGACATCAGAACCGAGGTTCGTGATAATATCCAATCTTCCGTCAGCACTCAAACGACTGAATTAGAGAATCTATTGGCTAGTTTCTTGCCCAAAGCTCAACCTTCTTCTTCGGGTTCTCTACCTTCAAACACCGTCACCAATCCGCGAGCTAATGTGAGTGCTATAACTACGCGTAGTGGAATTACCATTGTCAATCCACCTACCCCACCACCATCATCTACACCTCCTCCTACACCTAGTGTTAGTATACCATTACCGTCTCCGCCTCGTCATGACGATGTATCTCAGAAGGACCCTTCAACATCACAACCTTCACCAACTACACATTCACCTTCTCCCTATCAAACCAGAATCCCATACCCTTCTCGCATAGGCAAGACCAACGAGCTAACCAAGAATGACTATCAAGTATCGAAATATGTGGATATGCTATCTAAAATGACCTTCAACATTAGCCTTGTTGAAGCACTTTGCCACATGCCGAAATTTGTCAAAGAATTCAAGGAATTGCTTAGCAAGAAGGAGAAGCTGATTGAACTCGCCAACACATGATTAAATGAAAACTGCTCTGCAGTCCTTCTTAGAGAACTTCCGGAAAAACTTGGAGATCCCGATCGTTTTGTGTTGCCTTGCGTGTTCAACAAAACTGAAGAATTTACGGCCCTTGCTGATCTCGGGGCTAGTATTAATTTGATGCCACTAAGTGTTTGGAAAACACTATCTTTACCCGACCTCATTCCAACAAAGATGACTCTCGAACTTGCAAATCGCACTCTCGCTTACCCCGTTGGTATAGCCGAAGACGTGTTTATCAAAGTTGGCACATTTACTTTCCCGGTCGATTTTGTCGTAGTTGATTATGAAATGGACCCTCGTATTCCTTTAATACTTGGTCGGACATTCTTGAGAACCGGACGTGCTTTAGTAGATGTGGCCGAAGGTGAGTTAATCTTACGAGTCGGGGATGCTTCAAAAGTTTTTAAAATGGGGAAGCTTACAGGCAAATCCTTTGGAGGCCGAGAATCAGTGAATATGATAAATGTGCTCGATGACTTTACCGTCTACGACAATCCTTTATTCGAGTCTTCCACTGATAATCCCCTCTTTGAAGATAATGTGGATGATTCTCTCACTACTTTTGACGCTTCTACCATTTATGATTCGCCACCGATCTTCGATGCTTATGATGATGTTGATTCTAGCTCAGATTCGGATGATTTTGATGATTGTACTTCAAAGTATCCCGAGCTTCCCACTTTCGATGATTTTGATGAGGCCGATACTCTCTCGAGCGATTCTTCACATGATAAAGATCCTCCGCCATCACTCGATCCTACTTGGGACGATTATTCATTTGAGGAAGATTTCTATGAATTTCTCAACACATACTTCCCTCATGAGAGTGATGCTCCTCCTTTGGACTTTAAAGATTATCGTCTTGATCCTACTTTGGATTTGAAGCACATTCTGTCAAAGGAGAAGAAACCGGTCGACACCGAAATCCGTTGCACATATGATATGACACCTCTTTGTCCCACTTCTGAGGACGAGGTTGTGCTTCTTTGCGGATCTTCTTCACACTCGGCTGGGCCTGAGTGCTATTTTCCCTTAAAGGAAAAGGTGTTCGATCCCGGTATTGAAGTCTTTAAGCCATCTCAGTATCCACCTGATGAAATAAAAGGAAAAATCTTTGGAAATTTTAAAGACATGCTTGCACCACTTCACCCTTGCCTCTAACGTGCTCCATCGCTGCTTAAGGGAACCTTGCCTACTCTTCTATGGCTTGCCTTGTTCGCCTTAAGCTCGTGCTTATTGATGGATGAAAACTATGTCTTTGATCCTGGTGGATATGTTTTATGTTTCTTCCGTTGATGATCAAGGTCGAGTCAGGCTCACGACTCGGTTAACAAAAATCAAGCGCTTCTTGGGAGGCAACCCATGCATCTATCTTTTCGCTTTCTTTATCATAAGTGTAGGGGGAGACCCTTTGGTTTGCTTTCCTCTCCTCAATTCTTAATCAGGGATTCGAGCTTCAGTGATCCACTCTTGATGATTCTTGACAACCCGTGATTCCGTGTTCCATTATCCCGGTTCTATCCTAAACTCTTTTCGATTCACTATTTTATATCTTCTCAATATTAAAATAGGAATCTCTTTAGTTGTCTTTTCCTTAGTGAAATTTAAACAAAGTGCACAATGTCCTAAGTTTAGGGGAGTTTACTCCCACATGCTTAAACATTGAGGACAATGTTTATCTTAAGTGTAGGGGGGACTTCTATCGAAGTTAAGTGGTCTTTTCCTTGTATTTGTCCTCATTTTAACCGGAAAATCAATTTTTTCGACATTTTTCAAATTTTTTAATCTATTTTGGCCTATTAGTTTTTCCCTTTGTATAGTTATTTTTCTTTCCTTATTAGAATAAATGTTTAAATAAGTGGTTTTAATTTTCAAACGTTGTGAATCTTTTGACTCAATCCGAGTTTACTCTAGCTAGTATCCTTAACATGTTTAAGTCAAGTTTTGCTAGGCTTTTATATAGGGAGCTATAAAGCGCGAAAGTCTTAACTCTCACGGGTTAAGAACAAGAACTTTTCGCAAGTTCCTAAAATTGATCCTAGAGAGTCGTTTATCAAGGGAACTTTAAAATGCGATTTCTAAAACTTGAAAAAGTCTAAGAATTTTCAAGATCCTATAGGCAACTCGAAAACCCAAAACTTTGATTTAATAGGCTAAGCATCCACGAGTCTCATTACTTGAGATTTTAAACTATGGAGAACGAGAGATGATAGAGCCAATTATAAGTCCGGTATTCTTTCGTGAATTTATGTGTGTTAATTATGAGCCTATTCTCCCATCGCTTGCTAATAATTTATCTGCTAATAAATAAGGTTGTACGATTTGAAAAGTTACTTAGCTTCTAGCCCAGATCGTTTAAAAGTTGCTCGGTATAGATTAGAGTTCATAGCCAAGGCATAACTTATTGAAGCGGGACGCGAAGATTGGCGAGTCCGAAAAGGCCCTAACAAGGCATGAGGGCTATATTTTGTTCCTAAAGATCCAAAGTGATGTGAAGAATCATTTATCGAAAATCAATATGAAGGATCGAGACACACGACGTAAAGCAAAACTCCCCAAAAGTCATGGAGAAGTGTATCCGAAAAGACCCTAACAAGGTATGAGGATAAATAGATCCAAGTCATAAAAGGAGGCGGATCGTTGTATATCAAAATCCAAAATAAAGATTGGAGAAAAATGAAGAAGTCGTGGTCCAAGTATTAATCTCTTAAAACTTCAAGTGAAGAAATTCCTGTATGAAGAGAAGACCATTATTTCATGAACGTCTCTCAAAGATTTGAAGTATGAAGTCGCTGCCAAATATCGGCCCGAGAAAGGTCTCAAATCGCGAAGCGAGTTATGCCAAGATATGAACTTTATGAGGTCCCGAGAAGCAGTTTTAAAAGATTTGGTCCTTTAGCTAACTATTGATTAAATCGTTCACTTTATTTTCAGACTTAATAACTACCGAAATAAGTCAAAAATGCATCCTTGTGATCATTCAAGACAAATAATAAAATATAAGAGTTACCCCTAGGAATAAAGGAGTCTAAGTGAATAAATTGGCCCACATGAGTTCGTGTTAGTTTACTAACTTATAATAACAATGATCTCGTTTTTAAGCTTGGTTTGGAGAAAGTGAAAACTTGAGGATGATGATTATTCATGACATTTCCAAAATCCAAGGTATGCTTTTGATTTCTTTATTTTGCATGATTTTAATTTTCTATCTCTTTAATAAAGGCCAACGTGGATTGATTATGATGAAAAGTGTAATCTTGCTTTGTAACTAATGCATTGCATGAGGACATTGCAATGGTCAAGTGTAGGGGATTTGATAGGTGTATAAACACCCATCTTTTCTACCACATAATTACAATAATAACCGGACCAAAACGTGTATTTTATGTCTTTTATGTCGGAATTATGCGTGGTTTGTGTTTTTGTTTTGATTTAGGACGAAAAGGTGAAAAGTGGAGAAAACACGGACATTCACGGGCATTTACGGACTTTTATTGAAGAAAAGGATGAAAGACGAAGTCAAGAAGTCAAAAATGCAAAAAGAACGGAAGTCCACGACGAATTCTGAAGATTTATCGAAGAAAAAGTCAAAAGACGGAAGTTTATCAAAAGCCGAAGAATTCAAGTCTATTTTATTGAAGAAATTAAAGACGAGTTCAAAAGAAATCCCGAAGCCAAAAGTCCCTTAAGTCCAAGTTTAAAGAAGATTAGAAGAAAAGGACTAAGTATGCAATTAATGAAGATTAAAAGAAGGAGGGACTTAATTACGCAATTAAGAGAAAAGGAAAGAGGGGAGGAAGCTTCCTTAATCCTCCCCTATAAATAGTCATTAGATGTAAACTTTTCATGTTGTTGGTTAAGTGTGACAATTAGCTCTTCCACCATTTAAATACCTTGTCATTTAATTTCTTGTCAAATTTAAATACCTTGTCTTGCACCTTTAATTCATTTAATTTCAAGTAAGTTTTCATTTAATTATTGTCAATCTTTACTTTATCTTGTCAATCTCTTATCTACCTTTCTTAATCTTTGATTTATGTGTTTATGTTTATGTTCATGTTCATGCTTTTATTTTGATCCAAGTGATTTTTGATTATTGTGGTTAAAGTTGTTTGATTTCTTGTTTTAAATTGTTTGTTTATGTTATCTTTTGATTCGTTACTGTTTAGTTTAAATCATGTGATTTTATTTTGATTCATTTGTTATTATATCTGCTGTTACTGTATCCCCTTGTTCTTCGGGAGTTGTTGTTTTGTTTCTGATCTTTCCAGGAAAACTTCCGAACCAAGAAGGAGGGAAAGTGCTCATTCGGAACTTCCAAAGTTCCGAATCAAAGGTTTCATCCGGAAGATTTTAAGCTAAGCAAAAGTTCCGAGTCAAGCTTGTTCATCCGGAACATTCAAAGTTCCGGACGAAGGAAAACTTCCGACTCAAGAACCATTTATTTGGAACTGCCAAAGTTCCGAACCAGAAGAGCTTCATTCGGAACTTAAAAGTTCCGGATCAAGCATTTCATTCGGAACTCCAAAAGTTCCGGATCAGTGGGGATTCATTCGGAAGTTCCCAAAGTTCCGAACCAAGGCTGTTCATTCGGAACTTAAAAGTTCCGAATAAACTTCTGAATCAAGGGGCTAGTTCCGGGTCAGTGTCTGTTCATTCGGAAGTTTTAAACTTCCGAATCAAGGATGCTTCATTCGGAATCTTCCGAATCAAGGGTGACCAAATAGTTCCGAATCAAGGCAAAATTTAGAGTTCCGAATCCCGAACGAAGGATTGTTTTGGATAAGTGACATATTCAGATCAATTTGTTCCGGATCAAGGATTTTGGTGGTATTCCGAGCGAAGAAGAATCATTTCAACCAAAGGTGACATTTCGGACGAGTGATTGTTCCAAACGAAGGTTTATTCCGAATGAGCTGTGTTCAGGTTCTTATTAGCTTTTGTCTTTGATTTTTATTTTCAAGCTTTATTTTCCTGCCTTTTATTTAATTGCACTTTAAGATTATTTGCCTTAGTTTTATTTTAGTCTTGCCTTAGTTTAAGTTTTAGTCGCGTTTTAAGTTTGCCTTAGTTAGATTTAAGTTTGCGTCATTTACTTTAGTGCCCTTTAATTTCAGTCACGTTTTTAAATACTGGCACTTTTACTTTAATTAGACTTAGATTTATTTTAAGAGCACTTTTACTTCTAAGTCTTTGCACATTTAATTAAAAACAACCAAAAATATTCTTTTTCACCAAAGATCAACTGAGTCACACATAGGGCCTAGATCAATTCGTTAAGATACCGAGAACACGAACTTTAATTTTTATACGGGCAAAAGCCGTGTATCAACTGGTGTTCAAGGATCTCTGAGATGACAATACTCAGAGATCACTTACAACCCATTGAATACTGAGCAAGCAGAGACCTACTTTGCCTTTTATAGTTCAGACGAGAAAATCTCTAATGTGTTTTAAGCGAGACAAAACAAGAGATTCAAGATAAATCCTAGTACGAACTAGTGGGATAAAGTGAACAGTTGGCAGAACTGTTCACCTAAAGTTGTTTAAAGGTATGTCTCTTTATAGACATACATTTAATACGTTGTACTTTCACTCAGAAGTTGACACATATCAACTACTCCCACTAAGGAAGCAACCTCGTACCACTATAAATAGGAGGGAGAAAGAAGACAAACACAACGCTTGTGCTTGGATAATTTATCTAAGTTCTTTCTCCCTTTAGAACCTCTGAGTCCCTCAGCTGTCTACCTGCGACTCTAAGGTTCTCTCATAAACTTGAGTCTCGAATCAAGTTTACTTGTTCTAGGGTTCATTTATATATTGTTACTCAACGGGTATATTCATAGCACTTTGTAATACTTTGTTTATAAATATTAATAAAGCATTGCGCGTTTGAAAAGTAATTCATATTGTGTTATCTTGTATACGAGACATTGTATCAACAATTGTCATATTTTGGGACTTTCAATTAGTATCAGAGCGGTTTGATTTATAAAACCTTTATAAAACCGTTTTTAAAATCAGAATCCTAATATGACTGATACTATGCCTCCTATACCCCCACCCTTTGGTCAAACCAACCAAACGAATACTGGGAAGAACCCCTCCTCCAGATCAAATACTACCGTGCCTACACCGGTTGTAAGCACTAGTAATAATGATGACGACCTTCCTCAACTTCTTGATGTTCGAGGGGGGTCACATGTGTCTAATGTCCCAGCATTTGATGCAGAAGACTTTTCTAGTTGGAATAGAGAATTTCTAATATATCTAGATGGTTTAGAACCTTTATTGATATAAATACTGGAAAATGGGCCCTACATCCCTTTGGTTGTTTCTTTTACCCCTAAGAGACCCATCAAGAAACCTGTTAAGTAGTGGTCTCCAGCGGATAGACGTCTGGCAAACCAGGACAAGAGACTTAAAAGTATCATAGTCTCTTGCATACCCAAGAATATAATGAAGTCTATCATCAAATGCAATTCTGCAAAAGAGATGTGGATTGAATTGGTTCTACGGTATGAAGGTCCAGAAGAAACAAAAGAAACCAAAATCCAAGCCTTGAGACTTAAGTTTAATGCTTTTAAAGCCTTAGAAACAGAAACTGTTGCTCAAAGGCTTAAGATTTTGTTGAATGATCCAGGAAATAATGGTGTAGTTCTGCCAAAGGCTGAGGTTAATGCTACATTTGTTAACAGTTTGCCTAGGAAATGGCTTAGCTTAAACAAGACCTTAAGAGCAAATAATGCAATCAAGAATGACACTCTTGCTCAACTGTTTGGTAGATGACAGGTTTACCACTCAGATCACTAGATCAAAAGCTTTTGTTGCTAACCATTCCTTTCAGGACAACAACTCTGATATAGAAGAAGATACTCGAAGTAGTCAAGAATTTCTTAATGAGCTACATGCTGAATTCCATGACAGAGCTCTTCTCGCTGATCAAAAGAGATATTACAAGAGATCTGGTAGAGTTGGAGCTTCTAATGTTGACAAGTCCAAAGTGATATGCTACACTTGTGGTAAAGCTGGTCATTTCTAGAAAGACTACTGGTCAAAAAGAACTTCCTCTCCAAGCTTTCCCTCATCTAGCATTGATCATAGCAGCAAGAAGAAGTTTTCTCCATCTCCCTTCAAGAAAACTTCTCACACTTACTATGAGGGAAAGAAGGACTATAAGGTCAAATACAAAGCACTGAAAGCTGGGCTGGTGAAGCTCAATCAAAAAGCTAATGAAGCACCCAAGAAAAAAGATAGCATAAAGACTAAAAATGGTCTTATCGCTGCTTCTTTTGATTTAGATGATGAACCTTTTACATATGAGGATGAAGCCACCACTACTATTAGAGCTTTCATGGCTATCGCTGATGAGGAACCAACAGTTGGTAAAAGTGAAGCAAGATTTGGACAATAGGTTGATATCACCATGAAAAAGGTACAAAGATTGCTTACTATGCCTGAAGGTCCTGATAGAGACCATGTCAGTGACTACACCTTGGTTGACCTCCACTTTGTGGAAGAATAAAGAAAAAATCTGTTAAACAAATTTCATAATTTTAAAACTGAGTTAAATCTTTGTTAATCTGAGATAACCAATCTTAAACCTTTTGTAAATCTTGCTAATCAACTTCAAAATGAAGTTAGCAAACTCTCCTCTGAAAATGAGTCTTTGTCTGATGAAAATGTTGAACTTAGAAAGACCATTGAAAAGTTGAGCAAACGTCAATACTCTATGGAAGATTTTGTTGCTGGAACCATTCCGGGGAATGTGGTTCAAGCAATTGGGGGAAAGGGTAGGTATAAGAAACATATACCAGTGGACAAGTAATGTTTTTCCCTTAAGAGGATCCCTCTCCTATATCCACGTTTGTTGATGAGAATGATTCTAAAGGGGAGTCAGAGGATTCTAGCCCCCTTCCATCTTTACCTAAACTTGCTGGAGCTGATCCATTTGATTCTTTACTTGGCCCAAAGCCTGCCATCCAAGCCTCTGGTTCTCCTAACCATATCAAACCCTATGCAAAAGTTGTTTAAAAAACCCATAAGAAGGTTTTTGTGGCTAAGGAACCTAAATGAACTAAACCCATTCCTCCCACTAAAGATTTGTCACCCACCAAGAAACTTCTTCTTACCCTCATGGAAGAAGTTAAAGGTTTGAAAGAACAAATCAAACCTCTATCTGACAGTCCATCTGTTAGCTCTCTGGTGAAGGGTCTAGTAGTAGTTATAAGGGGAGAGCCATGTTCAGACCATTCAAACATTTTGGTTTTAAAAATCATTTGTCAGAAAATTGTGCTAAGATGCCTAAATGTATCACATGTGAATCTACTGAACACACCTCCAAAGAACATGAGGAGACTATTGTTGTCTAAAAGGCCAGAGTCAAAATCCGATCTCAAACTCCTTACAACTCCTCTAGGAGACCTGAACCCAGACCCATAGACTCTCCCCCAGAGTTTCAAACCCTCTACTCATTTCAAGTATTGTGGCTTCCATGATCATCAATCTGATGAGTGTGAACACTATCCTGGATGTGACATCTATGGAAGTATGCATCATGAAACCAGAGATTTCAACCAAAGAGGGGGAGAAAGGAACCAAAGACGACCCAATATCGCTGGTCAGCGACAGCATAGATCCACTGGAAAGTTGGTTGATCATCGAAACTAATTTGGTTTCATTATATCTATGCAGGAACACTTGAAGAAATCTGTTTGGTATCTGGATAGTGGGTGCTCCAGACACATGACAAGGGTTAAACAATATCTGCATAGATATAAAAGGAAGTCTGGTCCCAAGGTAGTATTTGGAGATGACTCCTCAGGGGCTACTAAAGGATATGGCTAAGTGGATTGTAATGGAATCACCTTCACAAGGGTTGCTTATGTAAACGGACTAAAGCACAACTTAATTTGCATCAGTCAACTCTGTGCTGCTGGTTTCAAAGTTCTGTTCACGAAGATCCAAGGAAAAATCTTCAATCAAAATGATGATGTTGTTCTTGTTGCACATAGAAGAAAGGATGTGTATGTTATTGACATGACATCATATCCTGAAGGAACCAACACCTATCTCTTCGCCAAAGCCTCTGAAAGTGAAAATTAGCTCTGGTACAAGAGACTCTCTCACCTAAACTTCAAATACATCAACAAATTGGCCAAGGATGATTTAGTTTCTGTACTTCCCTCTCTGACCTTCTCCAAAGATAAGCCATGTTCAGCGTGTGAAAAAAGGAAGCACCACAGAGCATCCTTCAAAACTAAACAATCATTCTACATAAATAAGTTCCTCCATCTTTTTCACATTGACTTATTTGGACTAGTAAAAGCTCAATCCCTTAATCACAACAAATACACACTAGTCATTGTTGATGAATTCTCTAGGTACACTTGGGTATTATTTCTTCAAAGAAAGAGTAATGCAGCTGATAGAATCATGTCCTTCATAAGAGAAATATAGAACCTCAATGACTGCATAGTTAAGGCTATTCAGAAGTGATAATGGCACCGAATTCAAGAATCATTCCACGGAAGCCTTTTTTGATGAAAAGGGGGTTTCACAGAACTTTTCAAACCCGGGTACCCTGGAACAAAATGATGTCGCTGAAAGAAGGAATAAAACCCTCATAGAGGCTGCCATAACTATGCTCATCGAATCAAGACTTCCAGTGAAGTTGTATATACATCATGTTAAACACAAAACATAACCATTATTGTGAGAGACATGGCAAGAATGCTTATGAAGTGTATAGGAAGAGAGCCCCTGATGTAAGCTACTTCCAAGTATTTGGTTGCCATGTTTTCATTCACAACTACAAGGATCATCTGGGTAAATTTGATGAAAAGTCAGATGATGGGTTCTTTCTTGGATACTCTCCTACCTCCAGAGCATTTAAAGTATTCAATATCCACAGGCAAGAGTTAGAAGAATCTATCCATGTAACCTTCAATGAAGTAAATGTTGTCATCACTCACACCAACTCAGATACTTGTGATATTGACTTCATTGAAGTTAAATCATATCCAGAGGATGATTTCTCAATCCCCAAGGAATCATCTCAAATATGTCACAAGGACTTCCCTTATGTTCATGCATTTGATCCCCACTCAATCTTTGATCTCACTCCAGAAGTTGTAGTAGCTGTATCACACAATCCACCTCCTGCAGTGGAAAATGCTGATCATGACTCTCCAAACTCTCCAATGGTGAAGAGATCATGGATGAAGAAATTATTTGTCATGAAACACCTTCATGCAATGAACGTACTGTGACTCCTGAACCCACAGAGACTCCTGCTCCTCAATCCAAGTGGAGCAGAAACCAAGATATTCTTCTTGTAAATATTCTTAGTGAACCCTCTGAGGGAGTCACCACCAGAGGAAAAATAAGATCTCTGGAAACAGCCTCAACGAATGAATGCCTTTTCGCTAATTTTCTCTCTAAAGATGAACCAAAGAATGTTGTTGCAGCCTTGCTTGATGAAGGATGGGTTGTGGCTATGCAAGAGGAGTTGAATCAGATTAAGAGAAATGAGTTGTGGACTCTAGTGAAATCTCTTGCTGGAAAGCAAGTGGTTAAACAAAATGGGTCTACAGAAACAAAAGGGATGAAGCTGGCATGATTTTTAAAAACAAGGCTAGGCTTGTGGTGTTGGGTTACAATCAATCAAAAGGTATTGACTATGATGAAACATTTTCACCAATTGCCAGATTAGAGGCTATCAGAATCTTTCTAGCCTATGCAGCTTACATGGGTTTCATGGTATACTATATGGATGTAAAGAGCACTTTTCTAAATGGGAAGCTTGTAGAGGAAGTTTATGTCAAACAACCTCCAGGGTTTGAGAACAGTGACTATCCTGACCATGTTTGCAGACTTCACAAAGCACTTTATGGGTTGAAACAAGCACCTAGAGCCTGGTATGAAACCCTATCAAAATTCCTACTTGAAAATAAGTTTGTCAGAATTACTATTGACCAAACCTTTTTCACTTATAGGTCCATGGGTGACGTTATTATAGTACATATTTATGTGGATGATATAACTTTTGGGTCAACCAACATTACCTTGAGTAAGCAATTTGCCAGACTTGTGACCAAAAAGTATGAAATGAGCATGATGGGGGAACGAATTGTTTTCTCGGGTTTTCAAATTAAACAAAATTCGAAAGGAAGTTCTATTTGTCAAGAAAAAGAGACTTGCTGAAGAAGATCTGTTTGATTGTGCATCAGTGAAATGCCCCATGCTTCATCCCAACAATTTAGGTGCTGATGACTTAGGGGTCTCTGTCAATGAAACCTTATACAAAGGAATGATATGGTCACTCATGTATCTTACAGCTAGCAGGCCAGATATCCAATTCTCCCGATGTCTTTGTGCTAGGTACCAAGCTAACCCCAAGGAATCCCACCTTGGAGTTGTCAAAAGATTTTTTAGGTACCTCAAAGGATCTCCCTCATTGGGTCAAAGTCAGACTATGCTGGTTGCTGCCTTGATAGGAAAAGCACCTCTGGGAGTTTTCAGACCCTTGGAGGAAAGCTAGTATGTTGGAGTGCAAAGAAGCAAAACTCTATGGCCATGTCATCAGCTGAATCTAGTATGTTCGTCATACCCAACTTTTGGTTTTCTGTTGAAGACGCCATTGTTGAAAGGGACAAAGATCACATGAAGGGTCAAGGGGTCCCACCTTTTTCTCAAAAGGTAAATTTAAGCATTAAATGCTTTAATTAGAAAACGGCAAAACTTTTCATTACCCCTTGACTTAATTAATTTTTCTTCTATCACTCTCATTCTCGCACACACACACACACTGTTCATCTGTCTCAAACCTTCAAAACCTTCATTCTTTCAACAATGGTGTCTTCAACAGAAAACCAAAAGTTCTCCGTCTTGGTCGCATCAAACGTCAACTTTAGCATAAATGATGGGAAGATTGATTTAAACAACTGCATCACACTCCTCGAGAACCAAAATCCTCTCTACTCACCCATGCTAAACTTCTTGAAGATTATCCCCATGAGCATCACCTTCAATCATTCCACCTTTCCTCATCCCCTCACCTTTGACCTCACAGACTTCGCCAGAGTTCTTGGACTACCTGTGAACACAACCATGGTCTCTGTACCTACCAGTGACACTGTGAAAAAGGCACTCATGTCTCTCAGACAACATGATGATGATGATGATAAACCCTTCACCACCAGTACCTTCCTAAAAAAACCTTCATCAAAGTCAACTACTTCTCACCTATCTGGAGGACCTTGATGCTGTACATAGTGAGGTGTCTAGGAGGAAACCAGGGATCACATGACCAACTAAACGGATCACAATAAGCTATCGCCTATAGTCTAATCTGGGGAGTTGACATAGGGATTGCTCACATGTTATACTCTGACTTGATCTCTAAGCTGGTGAACAAAGGAAAGAAGCATAGACTCTCCACTGTCTGCTACACCATATACCTTTCTCTCATCTTAGAGGATCTCATGGGAGAATCATACCACAACAAGGATCTTCACTCTTTCTCTCCCTTCTGAATCACACCAGCATCATTAAAGACACCCTTAGAGGATGAAGTCCCCCTTTCAAAAAGCATGATGAAGGTTGTTGGTTTGACCCCTACTGAGGAGTCCTTGATCCCTCAAAATGAGGTGAATGCTGAAGGATCTATTGACAAGTCTTTTTCCAAGACCTTTGCAGTCTTCCTCTCAGCCCAAGGGTCCTAAGGATAAAAGGAAGAAGAGGAAAGAAATCCCACTTTCCTCTAAAGCCCCTTCTGTTAATCCTCCTAAGAAGAAGAAAAACAAGAAGATCCCATCGCTTACTCTAGTGGACGAGGACAGAGAGCTTGTAGTTGACAAAAAACTTGAGTCTAACGTCTCCAAGTCAGCTGAGACAAATAAGAACCCTCTCGATGCTGATATCACTCAGGTATTAGTTTTCCCTTTTTTTCTTTAGGAGGTTCAGAAGCAATAACTCTCAAAAGTCTGTAGGTGAGAGTGATGAAGTTTAAGGTTTGACTCAACCCTTAGAGTGTCTGTGTCTGCACCTAGATCCTATAAGACCTCTGTACACTCTGTCTATGCACTAGGAAGTGATTCATTTGTGCTTTTAACGCACCTCGATGATCCTTCACCGTCTGGACTGTACTCTAGAAAATAATAACCAGAGTACTTATAAGTCCCGAACCAGAGTCTCTGAACTTCATTCAGTCTCTGGGTCCCCTCATGATTAAAAGAGTCCCAAAGAATTTGTTCTTTTGGGGAGGCTGAATAATCACCCTCAGCCTTCCTAGGGGCAGTAATCAATGGCGACCTTTACCTTCATATAATTCACACTTAAAAGAGTCCAAAGGAGCAATCCTTCAGGGTGAGCTGGATAATCACACCCAGCTATCCTAGGGGCAGAGAAAGTCGACCATTCCCATATCATGTTTCACTTAAAAGAGTCCCAAGGAGCAATCCTTCAGGGGGAGCTAGATAATCACACCCAACTATCCTAGGGGCAGCGATAGGTGACCATTCACCATATAATGTTTCACATATAAAAGGGTCCCAAGGAGTAATCCTTAAGGGGGAGCTCGATAATCACACCCAGCTATCCTAGGGGCAGCGAATAGCAACCCTTCACCATATCTTTATTCACAATAAAAGAGTCCAAATGAAAAATCCTTAGGGGGAGTTGGATAATCACACCCAGCTTTCCTAGGGGCAACGAATGGCGATCTTTCCCTTCATTATAAACTCACCAACTATGTACTAACAACTCTCATAACAGGGATTGAATATTCATGATGAATAGCTGAACGATCATCCATTTACCTATGTTGGTGATGACGACGCTGAAGCCTCCACCATTGATCTCTCTGCCATATCTGACATTGACTCTATGCCAGATGATGAATTATTCATTATCGAGGATGACAACACAATCTCTGGATTTGAGGAAATGGAAGATGATGATGATCAAGTATCATATGTTGAGCTCAAGCCCATTCCCTCCCCCTCAATGATTAATGTACAAGAATTTGCTGCAAAGCAGGTATGGGAGTAGAGACCAATTCTACCTACCCCAGTTCCATTTCCATTTCCATCAATGCGAAACATTATGGAGCTGGGGGCAAAGAAGCACTGGGGTACTTGCAACAACTCAAGCCATCATTGTTCCAAGAATGAAAAATGTACAGGCTTTGTGTGCTGAAGAGCTCTGGGTTAAAAGAGGTAATATCAACATTACCAAACCTAAAGTCACCAAAGAAGATATCCTCTCTGAGCTCCATTGTCTCAAAAGTGTTACTGAGGAGCTAACCACAAACATAGAGACTTCCATGACTTTGTCCATGGAATCAACTCTCAAATCTCTGCTTCCTCAACTGTTGGGAAATGCTCTACAAACCCACCTTCCTACTATGATCAACCAGAGTCTACCACAACATATGCCCTCAATTCTTAAAGGAGTTGTCTTAGCAAATGTTGCTGAAATCGCCAAGGCCTTTGAACAATCAAGAACTCTACTCCAAGATCTTCTCCAAGAAGAACTGAAGGAGCTCTGCCAATTTGTTCATCAAGAGTTCATAAAATTCAACAAGGCATGATCAGGCGCAGTGTTAAACACGTAAGTATTCATGCATTTAGTGAGAATTTCCCTTCATTTTTCACATAATAAATAGCAAAAATGAATTTTTAGTGCATATATCGTTTATATTTGCTATTTATTATTGTAGGTACGAATATTAAAGAAAAGGAGCAAAACTGAAGAAAAAGAGCTAAGACGAGCACGAAGGAATGGAAAGAGCATGAGAAATCGAGTTTGACGGTGCATTCATATTTTATTGGGCCGGCCCGACACCATTTAAATTGGTCGGACCGACCCATTAATATAACCAAAATATGATGGCCCATGACTCAATATTTGGAAGGCCCAAAAAGACGCAGCAGCCCAGCATCGATAACAATATATGACGCAACAAGGAGAAAAGCCCAAAAAGGCCCAAAAATGGGAAGCTTATATGAGACGCAGTATTTTTGGTGGGGATCCTATTATTTTTTAATTTCATTATTTTGTACCTGCAATTTTTTAGAAGGTAGTTCTCTTTTTTAGACACGGTAGATAGACAACATTCCATTATTAAGATGGATCTTATCTTCACTTCTTAACTTTGTCCCCTGCGTTTTTCTTCTTCTTTTCTAATAGATAGATAGATAATTTAGGATACTCAATTTATTGTAATTTCTTTCCTGTTTTTCATCGTTCTTTATTTTCGTAAGATTGATAGCATCTATTTACATTCCATATTAACAACATATCCTCACTTTATTTGTTGATTCCCGGTACTCATATTTTTTCTTGAGTAGGTAAAATAGGGAACTTTGTGTAGATTTTGATTTTTATTAAACACAAACGTAGCATCCTCCTTTTAATATATTCCTTCCCTTCGTTTAGATTTAGATAGCAAATAAATACGCAGTTTTTTTAGGATATATCATCTCGTTTTTCAATGTTCTCTATGCGTTTTTTAGATGAGGTAATTTAGACAACTTATGTTATGCTTTTCTTTTTTCCAATCTTCTTTATTAGTTATTATTTTTTTTTCAATCTTCAATCTTCTTTTTTTTTAGTTTTTATCTTCTAGTAGTAGTATAAAGCAAAGAATAGAAAATGAATAGAAGTGATAGTGAGGTTTTGTTTGTTTGAACCTGCGTAGATTCATAAAAAAGATTTTAATAAAATTTGATAAAGGAGCTAGGTAAGGATGGACCATTCTATCTACATGTTAATTAAGAATTATGTTACTATTAGGCTAAGTTGTTTTATAGGTAATTATTTACATCTAAGTTTAATCAAAGCTAAATTAGGTAATAGTTTAATTTAAAAGTTATTATTCTTTTGTTTCAAAATAGTTTAGAATTTATGAATAAAAGTTATTTAGTTTATAAAAAAAGTTTTTATTAATTAGTTTAAAATGTCGTTCATCTTAATTGTCGTTAACGATTTATGTTTTATGTTAGCTCGGCGTCTCCGGTTAATCGCTCGGGTTCGTTTCTCTATCTATTTCCTTGTCGTTATTTAGTTAGCTTCTATATTGTTGCCTTATTATTGTTTAACTTTAATATCGAGATTATAGTAGTTTTGATTATGCTCGTTTAGTTTAACATCGTTATTGTCCTTAGTATTATTTTAGGTACCTTTAGCTTAATATTTGTAGTATAATTATCGCTCTTATATCATTTTTTATTTTTAGTCTTTTCAAATTAGTAAATTTAAATATAAAAATCAAGAAACCCTTTTTATTCGAGCATCAAACTTTAGACATAACGCGGATTTCCATTCACACTTCGCCAGGAACTAAGATAACTTTCGGGTGTACGAAAACGACTAAATCAAATGCGCCGCTGCTGGGGATGTGTGTAGCGATGTTTGTGTTGTGTTTTTAGTTAGTGACTTGAAGATCCTTTCATTTTGAAAGTTTATTTTCGTAATTGTATATATATATATATAATAAAAAAATTTAAAAAATCCAAAAATAAAATATAAAATTCGTAAAAACAAAAAATATTTTTTTTATTTTATTAACTTTTCTTTACTACTATATATATCGTTACTTAAAAAAAAGGTTTTAAAAATATTCTTCTTTATCTTCTATCGTGTTTAATTCTTTTTTTTCTTACCCCTCTTATTTTTAATTCTTCATGGATTCATATTGTATAGGGTGTGGGTCGTCTGGTAGTCAATCATGTCGTTGGTGTTCATGCGAGCGGTGCGGTATGGATATCCCTAATTACGAATTTGGACATTGTTCATTTTTCAATTCGATCAATTCATACTTCACCTCTAATGACACTATCTTACCCTCTTCCATATATGACGATCCGTATCCGCAAAATGCACCGGGTTTTTCTCAATACCCGTGTTGCAACAATTGTGGGGGCCCTTATGACACTTTTTCTTGTCAACCGATGAATTATTATGAGCCTGATCCGTGCTATAATTCCGGTTTTCATAATTTTGAGCCCCCACAATACACCCTCGATCATCAACCTTCTTTGAATCCGAATGACGTAACACAAGCACTTGTTTTAAAACTTCAAGACGGTGTAATTCGACTAAAAGAAACATGGGAGGAGGAAAAGCGACAGCGATAAGAGCAAGTATCTAATCTTAGTTCTTATACCTCTACGCCTCGTGTAATTCCTTATTGTTATGATGATGATGAGGATAATATTTACGATCTCAATCCATCATGTGAGACTACCACTCCTATTCTCGATTCTTCCACTACGGAGACCGATGCATCTCTCATCATGGGGGATGAGGGTCTTATCACTATTCCTTGTGATAAGATTCTTATTCTAATCAAAAGTGAGCCTACGGTTGCTTCCAATAGTGATAGTGAGTGTGAATATCTTTCTATTGATTGTTCATTACCTCTCACCAACATCTTGGGAGATGATTCTTTGGCTTTCTCTAATCCTCTTTTTGATCTCGATGATTAATTTACTTCTAGTGATGATGAGTCACTATCCGATGAATACGTTCAGAAGGAAAATTTCAAGATTTATTCGAACCCTTTATTTGATTTTGATGACGCCTACATCTCTAGTGAGGTGAATCCTCTCTTTGAAGAGGGGATTGAGGACCTTGATAGCTTCGACTCTCTTGCTATTGATGAACATTCTTTGTTAGCCATGCCACCTCCCATCGTAGAAGAGGTGGAGAGATTTGACCCTACCTTCCGTTTGATTCGGTCTTGAGAGGTGACGCGGGTGGTAGATATTTCTTCTGATATTTCTCATATTATGTTGCCACCCCGTCCTACCACGTGCACGCCCAAGCGGGTGATGTATCGCTTTTACTCGCCTTATTTCATACCAGGAGATGAGGATGAGTATTTTGATCCTGGAGGAGACGTTGATGTTGCTATTACTTGTCATGTTTTACCGGTTACTCTATCGACTCTTGCTTTGAGTTTCTATCAAGTGTCCTCGGGTGACACTTTGATATATTTTTCTCCCACCCTCCTGCCCTTGGCGAAGACGAGTATTCTTAAGGATCGCCTTTATACCTATTTCATGTATGTTATAAGAATCCTTCTTCTTTTCTTCACTTATACTGTGGATTCTTCTTCTTTATTCTCATCCGGTAATGAGGATAAAAATTTTGACCCTGGCATATCTGTTTTGAGCCAATGGTGATTCTCTTTCTCCCCCATGGACCATTTAATTCGGGGTCGAGTCAGGCTTGTGACTCGATTAACAAAAACAAGTGCTTCTCGGGAGGCAACCCGAGAATCTATCCTTCTTTTATCTTTCTAACATATCTGGTTTTTGTTTTTGTGTGTAGGGTTCCCTTGGATCGAGAAGACTTTCACAGGGTTGATGTTATTTTCCATCATCTTTTTCATTCAGTCTCCGATCGATCTTCATGTTTATATCAGGGGAGTACTCAGTTCTCATCTTTATATATATATATATATATATATATATATATATATATATATATATATATATATATATATATATATATATATATATATATATATATATATATATATATCTGATGTTGTTCTCCTTCTTACACTTGGAATTCTAGCATTAGCCTTTTGTGTTCTTAAGTGTGGGGGTAGCACCTTATCACTTTTGAACATTGAGGCCAATGTTCTGTTCTAAGTGTAGGGGGGTTTATATCAGTATTATTAAATTCATGCCTACTTATTTGCCCTCTTTAATCCTATTTTGATCAAATGTTTGTTTGTTTTTATTTTATTTTAATAATAATAATAAAACGTTTTTGACCGTGCGTGATTGACTTGTCCCGTAGGCTAGAACAAAGGGGATCCTTACTCTGCCTGAGTGTTGATTTGGCTGCTCCCTTAACTTTTAGACTAAGCTTTTATGAATTGTGCAAATAAAAATGCTAAACGTGGAGTAGTTGCTTCTCTTTAGAGCTTATATGAGTAACATGTGGCTTTTCCTCCTAGATTATAACTAGATGAAATAAGTGTGTTTTTTTTCAAGCCTTTGAACGTTAAAAATTGTGTTGTTATGCAAAAATAAATTCTTATGCAATTTTGATATAGATTCCTAGTTCAAATTTTTATTTAGTGAAAGCATACTTTCTTAAATTTGAAACAATATTGAGTAAAAAAATATGTTAAAAAAAAGAAAAGAAGAGAAAAAAAGAGAAAAAAAGAGGAAAAAGAAAATCGAAATATATATATATATATATATATATATATATATATATATATATATATTTATATATAGAAAAAAAGTGTTCAATAGTGTTAGAAGAGTCGAGTGAATGAATAAGTCTTTTTTGTTGTTTCATTTATAATCCTGAGAAACTTGCTTTTTCTTAAATTTAAATCCGAAGTTGAACTAGAACTCGTCAATTTTGTATAAGAGTTTAGACGGTATTAGAGAGTGTAGAAGTCAAAGGTCCCGTGAGCTCCGATACTATTCTCGAGGGTGTAAAAACCTAGCCTCCTAAGCTTTGCTAAAGGACAAGCTGAGAAGAAAGTCGTTACATGGAATGATCTCTCATTTGAATCTTCATTCTCTAATTACCGTTGTTGTTTTTCATCTAAGTGTCTTTCATTAGCTTAGCGGTGATTTCAAGATCTTTGGTTTCAAAATCCCGCCAATCCCGGTACTATGCTCCGTGGGGTGTCAAAAGCCCGGGCACTTAACCGATTAGGTTGGGACGTTCTGAGAAGAAAGCCACTATATGGGAAAGGCCATTTTTGATTCTTAAATCTCGTGATACTCGGTGAGTCTAATATTTCACTTAGATGATTAGCAACCATAACAAATAACGATTTGAACGATCAAAAAAATTTGAAAATGAACACACTTGCCTAGTCTTTTATAATTATATGAGTGAAAAGTTATATTTACATAGGTTATTAGAATAAGTAGTGTTAGCATTTTGGCAAAACGTTTGCACAAGGAATTTTAGTTTAGTTGGGAGTAATAAAAAGAGGATGACGATATTTATTCCTTGGAGACACCCAGTTTGCGTGTTTCCCGTTCTATGATCCTTATACCTTGAATAAAAAGTCTAGCATGACGGGTCACAATGTATCATTATTTTATTTTTATTTCTTTTTGTAATTTCGAATAAAGTAATTTTAAATTGTTTTTGGATTTAACGTTTGTGATAATAGTTGCTTGGGGGTAAGCAACGACTTAAGTATAGGGGTGTGTTAAACACGTAAGTATTCATGCATTTAGTGAGAATTTCCCTTCATTTTTCGCATAATAAATAGCAAAAATGAATTTTTAGTGCATATATCGTTTATATTTGCTATTTATTATTGTAGGTACGAATATTAAAGAAAGGGAGCAAAACCGAAGAAAAAGAGCTAAGACGAGAACGAAGGAATGGAAAGAGCACGGGAAATCGAGTTTAACGGTGCATTCATATTTTATTGGGCCGGACCGACACCATTTAAATGGGTCAGACCGACCTATTTATATAACCAAGATTTGTTGGCCCATGACTCATTAATTGGAAGGCCCAAAAAGACGCAGCAGCCCAACATCAATAACAATTATATGAGACGCAACATTTTTGGTGGGGATCCCATTATTTTTTAATTTCATTATTTTGTACCTGCAATTTTTTAGAAGGTAGTTCTCTTTTTTTTAGACACAGTAGAGAGACAACATTCCATTATTAAGATGGATCTTATCTTCACTTCTTAACTTTGTCCCCTGCGTTTTTTCTTCTTCTTTTCTAATATATAGATAGATAATTCAGGATACTCAATTTATTGTAATTTCGTTCCTGTTTTTAATCGTTCTTTATTTTCGTAAGATTGATAACATCTATTTACATTCCATATTAATAACATATCCTCACTTTATTTGTTCATTCCCTGTACTCATATTTTTTCTTCAGTAGGTAAAATAGGTAACTTTGTGTAGATTTTGATTTTTATTAAACACAAACGTAGCATCCTCATTTTAGTATATTCCTTCCCTTCGTTTAGATTTAGATAGCAAATAAATACGCAATTTTTTTAGGATATATCATCTCCTTTTTCAATGTTTTCTATGCGTTTTTTTACATGAGGTAATTTAGACATCTTATGTTATGCTTTTCTCTGTTTTCAATCTTCTTTATTAGTTATTATTTTTTTTTCAATCTTCAATCTTCTTTTTTTTTAGTTTTTATCTTCTAGTAGTAGTATAAAGCAAAGAATAGAATATGAATAGAAGTGATAGTGAGGTTTTGTTTGTTTGAACCTGCGTAGATTCATAAAAAAGAGTTTAATAAAATTTGATAAAGGAGCTAGGTAAGGATGGACCATTGTATCTATATGTTAATTAAGAATGATGCTACTATTAGGCTAAGTTGTTTTATAGGTAATTATTTACAACTAAGTTTAATCAAAGCTAAATTAGGTAATAGTTTAATTTAAAAGTTATTATTGTTTTGTTTCAAAATAGTTTAGAATTTATGAATAAAAGTAATTTAGTTTATAAAAATAGTTTTTATTAATTATTTTAAAATATCGTTCATCTTAATTGTCGTTAACGATTTATGTTTTATGTTAGCTCGGCGTCTCCGGTTATTCGCTCGGGTTCGTTTCTCTATCTATTTCCTTTTCTTTATTTAGTTAGCTTCTATATTGTTGCCTTATTATTGTTTAACTTTAATATCGAGATTATAATAGTTTTGATTATGCTCGTTTAGTTTACCATCGTTATTGTCCTTAGTATTATATTAGGTACCTTTAGCCTAATATTTGTAGTATAATTATCGCTCTTATATCGTTTTATATTCTTTGTCTTTTCAAATTAGTAGATTTAAATATAAAAATCAAGAAACCCTTTTTATTCGAGCATTAAACTTTAGACATAAACGCGGATTTCCATTGACACTTCGCCAGGAACTACGATAACCTTCGGGTGTACGAAAACGACTCAATCACGCAGATACCTCTGGCATTGTGCCTGAGGGGGAGAATTTTGCCACCTCCGCTTCTAATGATGAACAAGAGGCTGGGTCTAAGGGGGAGCATCCAACTAAGCAGCCAAAACCTACCACACAACCTAAATTTATCATCATTCCCACACCAACAACGCTGTGATCCTTCAAGCCTACCACGAAAGCTACAAAGGACAAAGGCAAGTCCATATCCATTGATGATGATGACACAATGGTGGGCTAACTACAAGTGGAAGGAGGATCCACTGCCAAGCTCCTAGAGCTAAACAAGTTCAGAAGCGCTGATGAGCCACCAATGACCCATGAGCAAGCAAAGGCTCAAATGATGTAACATAAGAGGCTTGCTGACATCAAGTCTGTTGAGCTTAAAAGTAATGAAGCTCTAAACAAACTCCTCTCACCATCGGTTAAAGAAGCTCAGATGCAAAAGCTCAAAGAACTAGAAACCAAGAGAAATAATCTTCAAAAGGAATATGAGAAGATTGTAAACCAGAGAGCTAAACTAGGGCAAATAACCAAGTAAAGTTGTTTCACTGATAAAGACAAAAGGGTGGTTATGAACCTATACAGAGACAATAAGATTGCCAACTACAAGTTCAGCAGTGACTTCAAACTCAAAAATTTGGGACTCTTTGAGTGGTTAGAGCTTCTATCTCTTGCCCAAAAGAAGACTGGGCCTGGTGTAGCCCAAATGAAGAAAAACATTCAAGAAAATCTTAATTGGGTAAGAGAAACTACCAAAAAGATAAAGCTTCCTCTGCCCCCTCAGCTATCACAACAACAAACCCAAGGCCAAAGAAAGAGAAAGAACCCTACGGGGCCAATCATAGAGAAATGGGTCACTAAATATGTGATAGTCGATGGGATGCACAAAAATCTAGTGATCCCAAAAGAAACCTCGAAGCCTGTAAATGGTCAAGCATATACAAAACAAGAGAAGGGAATGGCCTTAATGAATAGAAACTATGATTATGGCTTCCAGAGGGAAAATGAGCTACATCTTGCATCAACAGTCCAGCTGATTAGACTCAAGCAATGTCCATTGAGGAACTGCAAGTATGCCAGTGACTTCGAGTATGAGATTGAGTTGTTCATCAACTCAAGAGCTGACAAAGTTGAAGCACATAGGATCTGCGACTAGAACTTGATCACTAAAAAACCTTGTAATTTTTGTTTTCTTTTTCTTTCACCTCTGGTTGTTCATGTAACAGGCTAGGTTCTATTAATAAAACATTGAGGTATGTTGGTTAAATTATGTGTAAAAAGAAGCTGTATACTCACTTACAATAATTTTAGACTTAGTATAATTTATAAAAAATAGGGGGAGATTGTTGGGCCAAAGAAAGTTTTAACTATGGCCCAGTCTAGATTTGTTTAAATTAGAATAAGTGTTATGAGTCGCTGTGAAGACCAGCTAGAGAGACTAGACCAGCTGAAGGCAAAGCCTCATCTGGCACACCAAGAACATTCAAGTCAAACACAACGTTAGAGAAATCGAGGACTATCTGAAGTCATACTTACCAACAGTTATGGACAAGCTGGGATGTAGAAGGAATGTACTGTTGTTTAAGGATCTCTGAGATGACAATACTCAGAGAACACATGCAACCTTTTGAAGACTAAGCAAGTAGAGACCTGCTATGCCTTTTATAGTTTAGGCGGGAAAATATCTAAAGTGTTTTGAGAAGGACAAAACAAGAGATTAAAGATAAAGTGAACAGTTGGCAGAACTGTTCACCTAAAGTTGTTTAAAGGTATGTCTCTTTATAGACATACATTTAATACGTTGTACTACTTCCACTTAGAAGTTGACACATATCAACTACTCCCACTAAGGAAGCAACATCGTACCACTATAAATATGAGGGAAAAAGAAGACAAACACAACCCTTGTGCTTGGATAATTTATCTAAGTTCTTTCTCCCTTTAGAACCTTTGAGTCCCTTATCTTTCTACCAGCGACTCTATGGTTCTCTCGTAAACTTAAGTCTCGAATCAAGTTTACTTGTTCTAGGGTTCATTTCTATATTGTTACTTAACGGGTATATTCATAGCACTTTGTAATACTTTGTTTATAAAGATTAATATAGCATTACGCGTTTGAAAAGTAATTCATATTGTGTTATCTTGTATACGAGACATTGTATCAACAATTCTCATATTTTAGAACTTTCAATTTGTGATGCCATCAAGCTCAGATTTGTAGGAAACGACAAATCTAAGAAGATGAAGAAGACTGTGTTGAAACAAGAGTTTGATAGCTTCTCAATATCCAGTGTAGAGGGAATTCCTAAAGGCTATGGAAGGTTCAGTAACTTGCTTGTTCAATTAGCAGTCAATGGACTTGAGATCTCTAATGATGAAGCAAATCATAAGTTCTTAAGAGGAGTTCCACTAGAGTGGAAAGCAATGGTTATGCACTTCATCACAAGAGATGATCTAGATGTTACATCGTTTGATCATCTATACAACAATCTCAGATTCTTTGAGATTGATGTAAGAGGAACTGGGCAAGCAGTGGCACCTTCACCAAAGCCTAACCTAGCTTTTGTGTCAGAAGATAAAAGCGGTACTTACTACCCAGGTACCACTAGTAGTTCAACTGGCGGTACTGCTAGCAATCCATCTATGACTCAGAGTACACAAGAAAGACCTCCATCATCACTCAATGATGAAGCTTCTTTCTCATTCTTTGATGGCTAAGATAATAGACCAAGGTTAACCCTTGATGATCTATTCCAGATGGATGATGCTGACATAGAAGAGATGGATATGAAGTGGCAAGCTGCTATAATATCTTTCATATTAATAGGTTCTACAAGAAGAATGGAAGAGTTATGACTTTTGATCCTAGAGAGCGACTAGGATATGACAAGTAAAATTGCTACAACTTTAGTAAGATTGGACATTTTGCTAGGGAATGAAGAACGGAAAAAGCTGAAGGAAGCAACCAGATGTTCAAGGACAACATCATTACCAACATAAGGACAACTGAAGTTCTTCCAAAAGGTAATAACAGAAGCCCATGGAGTCCAAAAGGTTCCAAGGCAATGATCTTAGTTGATAGGACAGCGAATTGGGCTGCAACACATTAAGAGGAAGAGCATGGACTAATGGCGCTCTCTCCAGGAGAAAGTGAGGTACATTCCTGATGAGACTGCAATTATACATGGTCTCATCGTTCTTTTTGGACTTTAAATGTTAATAAATGTCATAAAATACCGTGAAATATACTTGTGTTTGTTGTTTGTGTATTTTAGGTACGGATATCGTGAAAAATACAAAAGATCACAAGAAACAAGCAAAAACGAACACGAGAAACGAAGACGCACAATGAACCGAGCTTAAGTTATGAATTTGCAAAGAAAAGTCCTTGAACAATTGAAGATGTATAAGAATGATCCTTCAACTTTGAAGAAATGACACTTTATACCCTTGTAAATCTCATAATTACAAGTTTGGTCCCAAAAGTATGTCAAATGTACAAGAAAGACCCTTAAAGACCAAGAGAAATACACATTTGGTCTTTATTCTATGAATTAAAACACAAAAGGACTAAAAGTGTAAATTTGGGACAATTATAAAAGCCCTAATTATCCTTTTTAAAAGCTTTTGTGGTCAAAGTTTAGAAAATAAAGCTTATTTAACAAAGGAAATCGGGTTTGTGGCTGAAAAGATTTATTATACAAGTTTTGCCAAAGTCTGAGGGCTATTTGTATACAACCAAACATTCAAACTCAAAATTGAGCCAAACATAAACACAAACCACACTTTTCGAATCAAACGTGGCACTATTCACCCTTCTTCGCCACCAGATTTTAGTTTTACTATTCAAAGGTTTATATCAAATTAACTCAACCAAAATACAATTAACAATCACACGCTTCATTCCACACACTCAACTCATCCAACCCATTACCCATGGACCCTACCCAAGCCACCCTACACAAATAACAACTCGACTTAGCCCCCAAGTAATCCACATGGACAAATCAATGTACCACACCTCATACTTGCTCCCTACGTTCAAGATATACGATCAATATTATTTGGGACAACTCACAACATTAAAATCCATCTAGAAGACTCAAGGGAATTTTTAAGAATCTGTAGCTAAGGGTTTATGTATTTTCAACTTTCTAGAATAGTCTTAGACCTCTATATAAGGAGACCTCAGCATGTGAGAGTCCCTTGTTCCTTCTTTTAGCTCATAATTTGTATGTCCTTTTCAATTCAAAGAAAGTTTGGTATTTTGTCTTGGAGCAATTGTAATTCCTTTTCTATTGAATGAAAGTTGGTAAAGTTTGCTAAGAGTTGTGTTCCAATATTAATATAATCCTGTTTTGGTAGTTTGGTTTGAATTCGTTTAAGTTTCATCAAGTTTTCAAGTCTTAAAAAGTTTTTAAGGTTTCCATTGTTTTAGTTTAGATCCTTTGGTTCCTGGTTTTGAGGTTGTTCTTGGCATCAATAAGCTTCAATCTTGTTGGTGTGAACTAGATCTCATCATTAGAGACCAAAGGAAAGGTTTCAAAGGTTCTAAGGTTTCATTGTTTTAGTTATATCCCATTGTTTTGTTATCTAGCTTATCATACTTGTTACTAACCCCAACCTGTTGGAAATACGTTTTACGTATTAGGAAGGTTCGGTCACTCCAACAATAGATTAAGTTATAGCTCGTAGTTTAGTTATCATTATATTAAACAAACAAGGCCATGCCAAGCCCATGAGTTGTATAGGCCAGCGGACCATTATGTAAGCCCAAGCCCATCACAAGGCTTGGGTATATAAACCCTCTTTTTAGTTGGAGAGGGTGGTGGTTTTCATTCATTTTTTCACATAGTTTCTTACTTTCTCTCTCTAGATGTTTGTGTGAAATCTACCATCTTTCTATCTCTTTCTCTCTCTAAACATAAGCAAGATTTACAATATCCTACAAATGGTATCAAGAGCCATGGGATGATTGTTTGGTTTATGTGTTTGTGTTCTTGATTCATACACCTAATTGATCCAAATACATTCGAACCAAAATTTTTTTGTGTTTTTATGGTCTTTTCTTGATAAAAATCTTCTACATAGTTGTGGTAGAGATTTGGTATATTTACTTTGGCTAAAAACACAGAATTTTTGGGTGTTTTGATCATTTTTGGCATAAAATCTCAAATTGGTTGAGTTTTGTCCGAGAAAAGTGGGTACTATTCCGACAGAATCCATCGGAAAAGGGTTGAGATGTTACGACAACTTCCATCGGAAAACTTTTTACACAATCCGATCGTTATTCCGAGGGGTATTCTGATAGTGGTATTCCGACAGGTCATTCCGACGGGTATTCCGATAGTGGTATTCTAACAGGTCATTTTGACAGGTTTTTCCGATTGGTTATTCCGATAGATTTTTCCGACAGGGGTATTCTGATAGATTATTCCGACAGGGGTATTCAGATAGATTATTCCGACAGTTGATTCCGACAGGGGTATTCCGATAGGTTATTCCGACAGAGTTTCCCGACAGTTTATTCCGACAGGGGGTATTCCAATAGATTATTCTGACAGGGTTTTCCGATCAAATATTTTGATCAATATTCTGACGATTCCAAAATTATTCCTTAAAAAATTTCGAACATTCGTGAGTTTTTGTTCGTCTTGGAATTTTTTGGTCATCAAGAACATATTGTAGGGGATTTCAACATTGTTTCTCGACTTCAATACATAAAAACAAACACATTTACTTTCTCTCATTGTTCGATCAACGTTTGTAAATCTTTACTTATTGAAATGGAGTACACATCTCTTACGGATAAGTCCATCCTCTCGGGTACGGATAATCGTCCACCAATGTTGGTGAAGACCATGTACGAGGATTGGGCTTCCCGAATGGAACTTTATATGTTGAACAAAGAGAATGGACATCTCATTTGGGCATTGGTGCTCAATGGACCATTAGTATATGGTACAGTGACGGAAGGTGCTGTTACTCGTCCTCGCACAACGGGTGAGTTAACTGGAGATGCCAAGATTCAAGACAAGTGTGATAAACAATCAACAAACATCATTCTCCAAGCCCTTTCTCCAGATGTCTACAAACTTGTGAGTAAACATAAAGTTGCCAAAGAGTTATGGGATAGAATTCGTGTTCTGATGCAAGGAACCTGGTTAACTAAACAAGAACGAGAGTGTAAGCTATATGATACGTTTGATAAGTTTACCTATGTCCCCGGGGATACTCTCAACTACTTGAGATTCACTCTTTTGATGAATGAGCTTAACATCTATGGCATGGAATTTCCTACGTTTCAACTACACACCAAGTATTTGAACACTCTCCCTTCTGAATGGAGCAAGTACGTGACGGCTGTTAATTTGGATAAGGATTTGCATCAAACCAATGTGGATCAACTTCAAGATTTTCTTCAACAACACGAATGCCATGTGATCGAGGCTCGGTTGTCTACACCTCAAGTTCATGATCCACTTGCCATGTATGCTTCTCATCAAATGACTCCCCAACAAAACATGGCTTACACTTATCAACAACCATCATACTTGTAGCAGTCAGCACCACACACCTATCAACAACCATCTTATCAACCACTAATGATGCCACAACAAGCATTTCAACAAAGTGTTCTTCAACAGCCTTATCCAGAGCAACCAGCACATCAGGCTTCACCCTCACAAGCTAACACTTCTCCAATGGGCTATACTCCTCAGCAAGGATATCTTCCAATTGAAGCACCACCATCACAAGCCTTCTACTCTAATGAACTTCCAACAATTTAAAGCACCGTTCTTTTCTCCAAATGATACAGCTACTGATGTCTTAGACAATCTCACTGCCTACTTGTTAAAACTTGTTGCAACTAGAGGATTTCCACCAACAAACAATTAGCTCCGTACCTCTTCAAATCCTCGACAACAAGCCACTATCCAAGATGGTCAAGTGACGGTCCAAACCATTCAAGAAAGGCAAAATTCATATGGATCTCCTACAAGGACCGTGAACGCTCAAGCTGTGAATTCCCAAGCTAGTGGTAATGGAAGCACTATTGGCCCTTAAAAGGTGGTGACTTCCTACAATTGCCGAGGACAAGGTCATATGGCTAGGGAATGCACTCAGCCAAAAAGGAGAAGGGATGCAACATGGTTTCGTGAGAAGATGTATTTGGTCGATGCTCAATCTAAAGGAAAAATCTTGGATTCAGAGGAGTTAGCATTTCTTTCAGACCCAGGGGCAGCAGATAAAGAAGGCATTGCAGTCGTCTCTACTTCTAATGCAGCATATCAAGCAGATGATCTTGATGCATATGATTCGGATTGTGATGACATTCACTCAGCCCAAGCTGCACTCGTTGCTAATCTCTCTCACTACGGTTCTGATGTCGTCAGTGAGGTACCAACCACATCTAATAATGTTCATGATAATCGACATAATGTTGAGCATGGAAATGAAAACCTCGAATAGCATTCGGGAACTAGTAACTCAAATGATGCTATATCCAATCAAACACATTTGAGTGAACCTCAACCAAATGCTGCGACGGGTATGGAATCTTATGATCAACGTGATTTGGTAATGGTGCCTAAACATATTATTGATAACATTAATGTGGCTGTTCGACAAACCATAGATATGAATGGCAACCTAACCGCTGAGCTTGCGCTGTATAAGGAAAAGGTCAAAACTATTGAAATGGTCCCTCAAGCAGAGAAAAGAACTTATTCTGAATTTGACCAATTTTGTTTTGAAAAGATTGAACACTTAAATGAAATAGAATCATTAAAAGCTACTCTTTCCAATGAATTAAAAGAAAAGGTTTCGGTTGTAAATGATTTTCAGAAACTTAAAATGGATTTCTAAACTCTCGAGTGTAAAAAGTTTGAATCAGAAATTAATGCTACCAAACTTCTTAAATTCAAGGAACAACAACTTTTAAAACAATACGCTTCCACAGAAAAGGTTCATCTTTTAACTAAATCATTTAAAGAACTCGAACTCAAGCGTCTTCAAGATTTACCACCTAATCTCGGTTATGCAAAACAAGCTCAGGAATATATTCCTTGTCTATATGATGTGACTATAATTGGCAAATCGAAAGAAGCACCTTATGTTCGTAGTACTGAGGAGACACAGTCACTTGCGGAAGAAACTCATTCTAAAATGCTTTCAAAATTCCATAAGCTTGATTATGTTCAGGATAATAAAGATCAATTTTCTAAAAAGACACGTATTCGTTTACAAAAGGAATTAGCTCAATTAACAGTTTTTGTGCCTCAAAGTTTGTCAACGGAAAACCTTCCTAGTACGTCTCCTACACTAGTCCAAAAGGATTTAACTAAGTTAATTCCACCGGTAAGTAAGGTGTCAGATAGCTTAAATGCAGTGCACCAACACTTTGCCGATTTTGACAAGGTAATTACAGAACATACGACGGCTACGGCCATAACGGAAGATGAATGGAATTTTGAGCACACTAGAGTTGCGTTCCGAGAAGAAATTATTCCATTTGTAAACAATGTTAAATCTTGTCTTAGTAATATTGATCAAGATTTTCTTTTGGAAATAGAAGAAGTTAGACGTGTTTTCAATGAAATGGATGATGCTTATGAAAACCGTTTACTTGAAATAAAACACGTTTCACGCCAAAATGATCAGCTTTTGAAGCAAGTGATGTCTCATGATCTTGTTTCCGTCTGTGTGAATAAAAGTGTTGATAATGATTCTATTGTGCATAATGTTGATTTTGTGGATAATGTGGTAGATAGTACTTGTCAAAAATCTGACGCTGAATTTTTAAAGTTTCAAGATTCGTATTCTTCGCTTTCAAAATGTTTTGATGAGATTCAAACACATTTTATTTCGCTTGAATACAAGCAACAATTTATTCAAGAAATTTTTGTAACGTCATTCGAAGGTGTTAATATCGGTGATGCAAATTTTAATAAGAATTTTCGATTGAATTTACAATCAAAACAGCGTCAACCAAGTGACAAGGTTGCTAAATCGTTGCCTATAGACATAGAAAAATCTAAGGAGATTAACTGTGTGAACGTACTTGAGGCCGCTAAGAATTTTAAACTTGATCTAGATAATCAAGTTTCCAAGATTTTATCCAAAGTTGATAACTTAAAATAGAAAAATACACAACTCTTCGATTCAGTAAAGCCCGCATGTGCTAATACCACTGCACAGAATCAATCATTGATTGAAAAATTGAATCGAAATTCGGTGGAAATATCTGATTTGAGGGAAAAAATTTGTGATAAAAATTTGGCTTTGGCTGAGTTAAAGGAAACACTTCGTACCCTAAAAGGTAAGAATGTTGTGGATAACGCAGCCACTGTCTCAGCATCGTCCTCTAGTGCAATAAAAAAGAACCTCATCGCCGTCACACCACTTAACAAGGGCCCTAGTACTAAACCATCTCAAACATTGGTCACTAAAGATAAGGCAAAATCAAAACCAGCTTCTAATATTCCTGTGTTGCCTTCTACAGGAGTAAGCACCACTACTAAGGCTCAAAGATCTAAGCTTAAAAGAAACAAGAAGAATGATACAATCTTGCCCCCATCTAGTAGTCAAGTGAAGAAGAAAGTAGAAGCCCATCCCAGGAACGTTATTTCTATTTTGAATAAAAAGAATCATGTAGCTAAACTTAAAGGCTCTGCGGTTGTGCCCCGTTCTAAGCCCACTGTGAATTCTAATTTGAAATGTTGGAATTGCAATGAATGTATGTTTTCTAGTCGTCATGATTCTTGCCTTATTGACCATTTGAATGAGATGAATGCCCGGAAAAATGGTTTATAATGGAAACCGACTGGGAAAGTGTTAACCCAATTTGGTTGGATGTGGCGCCCCACTGGTAGAACTTTCACTATAGTAGGAAATGCGTGCCCTTTAACTAGGATCACTCCCACTAAAGCGAAGAAAGAGTGCCCTTTAACTAGGAGTACCAAGGCTACCAAAACACAAGCGCCAACACTACTGTAGGAAACAAGTGCCATTTAAATAGGTCTACTCCTACTGTAGTGCCCGTTATTAATCCAAAACCTCAGAAAGTTGGAACAGTGAAACCTGTTAGTGGTAAAACTCACAATAGAAAACGCAGGAAATCTAAGGGTCACACAAATGTTAGCAATTCTGATAATATTATATATGTATCTGCTAACAATCTGGAACCAACAGTTTCCAATGCATTATCTACTGTTATTGTTGAAAACAGGTGGTCCAAATTGTTCTCTTGTATTTGGACTTTGGTTGCTCCAAGCATATGACCGGAGATCGCTCTCAGCTCAGAAATTTCGTCAGCAAGTATCTTGGAACGGTTCGATTTGGTATTGATCATATTGCAAAGATAATGGGTTACGATGAATATCATATTGGGAATGATATAATTTCAAGAGTGTATTATGTAGAAGGTCTCGGTCACAAATTATTTTCTGTCGGACAATTTTGTGATGCAAACCTGGAAGTTGCTTTTCGAGAGCATACCTGCTTCATTCGTAATTTGGAAGGGGTTGATTTACTGAAAGGTACTCGAGGGAATAATTTGTATACTTTTTCTCTACAAGACATGATGGACGCTTCTCCCGTATGTCTTCTCTCCAAAGCATCAAAGACTAAGTCATGGTTATGGCATCGACGGTTATCTCATCTTAACTTTGACACTATTAATCATTTGGCAAAAAATGAACTTGTTCGTGGTCTTCCTAAACTTACATTTCACAAGGATCATTTGTGTTCCGCGTGTAGAATGTGGAAAAGCACTAAGAAATTATACAAACCCAAGATTGAAGACACCAACCAAGAGAAACTTTATCTGTTGCATATGGATCTTTGTCGGCCAATGCGTGTCGAAAGTCTTAGTGGTAAAAGGTACATCCTCGTCATTGTTGATGATTACTCTCGGTTTACATGGGTGAAATTTCTTACAACAAAAAATGAGGCACCTAAATTCATCATCGGATTTCTCAAGGTGATTCAAGTGCGTCTCAACACTACTGTCCGACGCATTTGTACAGATAATGGAACCAAATTTGTGAATCAAAGCTTGCGTGATTATTATAAAAAAGTTGGCATATCTTATGAAACATCAGTTGCTCGCACTCCACAACAAAACGGTGTCGTTAAAAGGCGAAATCGCACACATATGGAAGTTGCTCGAGCGATGTTAATTTACGCAAAGGCTCAATTATGTTTATGGGCAGAAGCAGTATCTACAACAGTTTTTACCCAAAAGTGGTCACTAATTCGTAAACGCCATGGTAAAGCACCTTATGAGCTTCTCCATGGATAAGTACCAGATTTATCATATCTTCATGTATTTGGTTCTCTTTGCTATCCAAATAATGATGTTTACAATTTGGGAAAACTTCAATCAAAGGCTGATATTCGTATTTTCATTGGTTATGCACCAACAAAGAAGGCATACCAAATCTACAATCGTAAATCTCGTAAGATCCTCAAAACTGTGAATGTTGATTTTGATGAGCTGACTGTTGGTATATGCTCGTGTCATAACAACTAATTATATGGCCAGACACATATGGGCCTATGGGGTCACACACATAATACACTGAGGTACCATTTCAAATATATCGGTTTATTGTACTTACGGTATATTTATAAACCTGCGTTACTCAGGATCAATACTTGTCATATAATAACTAATTTTTAATTAGTTTATTTTTTTTTGACTTAAAAACAATAAATGAAAAAGCCCATTAAAATGCCCATTATTGTCTACTTTTAAATGTGATTTAAAAGTTACGTTTTGTTTTGTAATTGATATGCATTGATTGGTCCAATCAATGCCATAATATCATAATATTCGTTTTGCAAAACAAATGTTGTTTTAAGAAACAAAATGGACGGCACATGTTAAAAATGGAGATGATGAAAATGGTTGTCATGGCAGTTTTCATGTAAACATTGTTTTTCCGTATTACTAAATTGATTTATGTACCGTGGGTGTATAGACTAGCATCTAATTGGTATACAAACAAGTGTGGTGTGGATACATCATAGAGGTGATCTATTTTGATCACTTGGTTTCATAGTGGTTGGTATTCTTGGTTATAGTCATCATTCTATTCAACCGGTCACGCTACAAAGGTATAATTTTATCTCTATTTTTATTGATTAATCATATGACTATATGGATCCGTTCATAGGTACTTTTCCGCTGCGTTTGATTATTTATAATATGTTTATGATTATATTCAGCACCTATAGTGGTATCACGAGCCATCATATGATGTCATATGATTATCGGGTATGCGTAAAAATGGCTAAATATGAGTGTTTTTGAGGGATTTGTTAAACCAATATTAAAACAGCCCCTATGGCATTATTTTCGTGGCATTATAGACTTTTAAGAGGTCTTATAATCTGTTTTTAATGATCTCATAGTCACGGTTTACGCATACTTAAATGGGTTTTTTACGGGTACGTGTAAAATGACCTAAAACGCGTTTTTTGAAACGATCCTTGAATCGGGTTTTAAACAGCCCTAATGACCATGTTTTCTGTAAATATATGATAATTACAAGGTTTATAAAATGTGGTTTTAAGGTCCTAAGGTCATTGGTTATACGCACCAATCGAGGGTTTAAATAATTGTTGATTATTCTTTCGATTTCGTTGGCTAACAAGTGTTTGTTGTTGTTTAATTTTATTTCCATGGCAAATACATGCATGTTTGGCCATGGACAGAGCCAACACCTTGTTATATTCATAATCTTATGGTATTATTATGTTTCTTATGCAAAGCCAATGAAAACCTAGACCAAATGTGACATGTTGTGTGTTGATTTGCATTTAATTTCAGTTTTGGGGATTTGCCATTGTTTCGGCTTCATTAATATGTTTTTTATGTTGGTTATAGCCATTGTTTGGGAATTTTACAGTAGGTTAATGATAGGTTAAATGTTTTTAGTCATAAATCATTTGTAACCGATGCTTGGATGGGAATGACTAAAGAATTAAAGACATATTGTGAAATTCGGAGCTGCTGACTGACCTGCACTAAAATGTGATTTCCCGGAGTTCTATAAGGAGATAGAAGCCCAAATTTGGTGTGCTAATTCACAACTCATATTCCTTCAAAAGTCTCAACTAGAGCTCAGGCTAGGGAAGACTCCTTCTATAGGTTTTGGGCCCTAGAAGTCGACTGAAATATTTAGGCATATTTGGGCCTTATGTTCATTTTGGGTTCTACTTGCTCTTGATGGTCTTGAAGCAAGTGGGAGCCCACTTTGTGGTTATGTTGACTTACCCTTAGTTGACTTCTTGGTTCTCGTGATGGCTCACGAGATCAAGCATAGGTTTTTTCATCGGTTTGAGGCTTTGCATACTTGTGGTTGTGTGGTTGCTTATTTGCTTGATATCTTGATATTACTTGCAAATGTTTTTATAAAAACTTGAAACCAATCACAAACCATTTATAAAACTAAATCCTAGATTTAGTTTAAAGTTTAAATATTATTTAAAACTAAAATCTTGTTTTTCATAATAACTCTTAACGTGTTATGATGTTATTATTTTTTATTTTTTTGTATTGTTTAAATCTAATATTAAATCCATTTAGGTTTTATATTAGTATTTAACATGGACAACTTGACACACATAAATTAAAACAAGATTAGACTTAAGTTAAAATGTTTTTTAACTTGTGCTACGTTGGATGAATGCATGCTTCCTCGTACACACTTTTGATTTGTAAATCAAACTTTTATACCCGTCTAAAATTTAAGTCATGCCGTCCAATCGTTTGAGATCACTTGCAATTACTTTTTGCATCTTGTGAGACGGATGCAAATTGTAACCCAAGGTGATTATTATCTATGCGTGAGACCTAGACTTATTCTCGCATGTTCTCAAATTGGATGACTTAATCGGTTAAGTGGTGAGACCTTGACCGAGGCAAGGATGGGACTAAACATGCCATGTTTGATATTTTGTGAATTGTTCACTTATGTCATGAGTCCCATAAGGATCTAAGAATTGCACATGATTTGCAATTGATGAACGTCATCTACCTATTGAATCTATCATTGCTAGCAGATCAACTGATGTGATGGTAGAACCTCAATGAGGATCTTAGCCTTTTTCGTAAAATTAATTGTTTTTATATAAACTTGGGTAGTTAATTTTTAAAAGGATTAATTATTGAAAGTACTAAAACTTTGAACTTTGTTTATTTTGTAGATGGCAACGAATCAATCCATTAACAATCAAATCAGATCAATTCTCGATAAGGAGAAATTGAGTGGTACAAACTTCCTTGACTGGTTTCGAAATCTGAGGATTGTCCTCAGATCAGAAGGAAAGTTGCACCACCTGGAAGAGGCCTTACCTGAAGCACCTCCTGCTACTGCCACCGCTGCTGTTCGCAATGCCCATACTAAAAGGGTTGCTGAACAACAAGAAGTGGCTGGCTTAATGTTATGTAGTATGGTCCCTAAAATCCAAAAACATTTGGAAGACTTTACTGCATATGACATGATTGAGGAACTCAAGACGATGTTCCAACAACAAGCAGAACAAGAACTCTTTGAAACGGTTAAAGCGTTCCATAACTGCAAGCAGGAGGAGGGCCAATCTGTCAGCACTTATGTATTGAGAATGAAAGGCTACCTTGATCAGATGGACCGACTTGGCTACCCTATGCCACAAGTCTTAGGAGTGAACTTGATACTCACTTCACTTTCCAAAGACTATGATCAGTTTGTTCAGAACTATCATATGCATTGCATGGGGAAGACTATACCTGAACTACATGCCATGCCGAAGCTTGCAGAGAAGGGTATGCCCAAGAAAGCTCCCTCTGTTCTTGCTATCAAGAAAGGTCATATCCAAAAACCGAAGCCACAAGCTAAAGGAGGCAAGGGTAAAAAGTTCAAGGGAAAAGTCACTATGGTTCATGACCCTAAACGCAAGTTCCCCCCACCTGGCAAAAAGGAGCATCCTGCTAAGGATGTAGAGTGTCATCACTGTCATGAGATTGGACACTGGAGAAGGAATTGTCCTTACTACCTGGCAGAAGTGGACAAAAAGAAGAACAAAGCCGGCACGTCTGGCACATCAGGTATCTTCATGATAGAACTCTACACATTCCCTAAAACTAATACCTGGATATATGACATTGGTTGTGGTACTCACAGTTGTAATACTATTCAGGGGCTTAGAGGGATCAGAAAGTTAAATAATGGCGCTTTGGACTTGCACGTGGGCAATGGCAACCGTGCAGCTGTCGAAGCCATAGGGAGCTATGATCTTATCCTCACTAGTGGAATGATTCTTGTACTAGACAGTTGTCATTTTTCACCCTCTATTACTAGAGGAATTATTTCTCTTTCGCGTTTATGGGATAATGGTTTTTCACATAAATTTACTGATTATGGTACTATTCAAGTTTCCAAGGATAATGTATTTTATTTTAATGCTATTCCTCGTGATGGAATTTTTGAAATTGATATGCATAATCATGTATCAAATGAGGGTTCTATTTATACTTGTAGAAAAAAGAAGTCCAAGCACAACTTGGATTCTACTTTTATATGGCATTGCCGACTTGGCCATATAAACAAGAAACGCATTGCGAAGCTGCAACATGATGGGCTTTTAAAGTCAACTGATAATGAATCATTTGATATATGTGTATCTTGTATATCTGGCAAGATGGCAAGAAAGCCTTTTACTCATGCAAGTGAAAGAGCTGATGATCTTCTTGGACTCATACATAGTGATGTATGTGGTCCGTTTAGAACCACGTCTAGAGAAGGAGCTAACTACTACGTTACATTTACTGACGACTTCAGTAGATATGGTTATGTTTACTTGATTAAACATAAACATGAAGTTTTTGAAACGTTCAAAACCTTCCAAAACGAGGTAGAAAATCGACTCAGGAAGACAATCAAAGCACTTCGATCTGATCGAGGAGGCGAATATTTAAGCCTTGAGTTTTTAGATCATCTTAAGAGTCGTGGGATTGTCTCACAACTTACTCCTCCCTATACACCACAACATAATGGGGTGTCAGAGAGGAGAAATCGAACCTTGCTTGACATGGTTCGATCAATGATGAGTCCAACTACTTTGCCAATGTCCTTTTGGGGCTACGCTCTAGAGTCTGCTGCACGCATACTCAATATGGTTCCAACTAAGAAGGTTGATAAGACTCCATATGAAATATGGCACGGGAGAATCCCGAACTTGTCTTATTTGAAAGTCTGGGGTTGTGAAGCTCTCGTTAAACGAGAAACACCAAACAAACTTGAGCCCAGATCTATCAAGTGTATCTTTGTTGGATACCCAAAGGAAACAATGGGTTACTACTTCTACTACCCACCCGAGAACAAAATATTTGTTGCTCGGTATGCTGAGTTTCTTGAGAGTAGTCTCATTTCACAAGAAGCAAGTGGGAGCACCATAGACTGTGATGAAATTCAAAGTCAAGATGCACAACCTTCTGAGAACACTAGTGAACATCACCAAGAGGTTGAACATGAAAATGTCGAATCTCAAAGTGATGTTATTCCCATTCGTAGATCCGCAAGGATATCTCACGCACCTGACCGATATGGTTTCTATATCGATGCTGAGGAACATGAGTTAGGGGATCATGATGAACCTGTTAACTATAAAGCTGCATTATCGGATCCTAAATCTGATAAGTGGCTTGAAGCTATGAATGTGGAAATGCAATCCATGAGGGATAACGAAGTTTGGATCTTAGTTGACCTCCCTCCCAACTGTAAGACTGTTGCGAGTAAATGGATCTTCAAGAAAAAGACCGATATGGATGGCATTGTACACACCTTTAAAGCTCGTCTTGTAGCAAAAGGTTTCACTCAAACCTACGGGGTTGACTATGAAGAAACCTTCTCGCCTGTTGCAGATATTAAAGCTATTAGGATTCTTATAGCCATAGCAGCGTTCTATGACTACGAGATTTGGCAAATGGATTTCAAGACCGCCTTCTTGAATGGCCATTTGAACGAAGACGTTTATATGGTGCAACCTGAAGGGTTCGTGAATCCTAAACATCCCAGACGGGTATGCAAGCTTCAAAGATCCATTTATGGGTTAAAGCAAGCATCTAGGACCTGGAACAAGAGATTTGATGAGGAGATCAAAAAGTTTGGTTTCACTCAAAATCCCGATGAGCCATGTGTATATAAAAGAGCTAGTGGTAGTATCGTCGTTTTCCTAGTCTTATATGTAGATGACATATTACTCATGGGAAACAATATTCCAATGCTACAAGATGTAAAATCCTGGCTTGGAAAATGTTTTGCCATGAAAGACTTGGGTGAAGCGGCGTTCATTCTAGGAATCAAGATCTATAGAGATAGATCAAGGCGATTAATCGGTTTAAGTCAAAGTGCATACATTGACAAAATCTTAAAGCGGTTCAGGATGGATGCCTCCAAACGTGGGAGTCTTCCAATGCAATCCAATGTAGAATTGAGTAAGACTCAAGGTCCCTCCACACCTAATGAGGTGAAGCGAATGAAAGGAGTACCTTATGCTTCGGCTGTAGGATCCATCATGTATGCTGTGAGGTGCACTAGACCTGATGTAGAGTTCTCTCAGAACCTTACAAGTAGATACCAACAGAATCCAGGTGAATGTCACTGGACTGCTGTAAAGAACATATTAAAGTATCTTCGAAATACTAAAGATATGTTTCTTGTTTATGGAGGTGATTCAACAACTGAGCTTGGTGTTACTTGCTACACTGATGCTAGTTGGGAGACAGATCGGGATGATCTTCGATCACAAACCGGATATGTCTTCGTGATGAACGGAGGCGCTGTTGATTGGAAGAGTTCTAAACAAAGCACTACTGCGATGTCTTCTACAGAAGCTGAATACATAGCTGCTTCTGAAGCTGCAATGGAAGCAATTTGGATACGTAAATTCATTTCTGGGCTTGGCGTTATTCCCAGTAATGATAAACCTATGGAAATGTACTGCGATAATACGGGTGCAATTACTATAGCCGATGAACCTGGAGTTCAAAAGGGTGCCAAGCATTTTCGGAGAAAATATCACTACATTCGAGAAGTAATTCAAGAAGGTGATATTCGTATTCTTAAAATTCACACAGATAACAACTTAGCTGATCCGTTTACTAAACCAATGTCTTGTACCAAACATGTTGAGCATGCTAGGAACATTGGACTTAGACCAGCTGGTAGTTTCATGTAGATTTGTGTATTTTAGTATTTGAATAATTGGGATGTAAAACAGTTCTTATTTGTAATGAATTGATATATGACGTATGATCGTTTTCATTTTATATCAGCTGTGTCCTATATTTGCATGTTTATTCCAAGAGTAATATAATTATTCTAAATTATCCATTGTCAGTTGATGATACGGGAGTATTGTCAAATTAAGACAAATGTAAGTTGGTCATATTCATTTTGGAATGAATATTAATTGATGATGTCGCCAATCTCATATGTGTTCATTGGATGAACATTGGATTGACCTAACCAACGAGAATTCACTACATGGATCGACTTCAATAGTGAATCTCGCAAGTGGTTGAATCTCTCATCCTTAGACTTGAGATGCAAGTAGGTTTTGTATGTGTGGAATGTCAATCCTTGATATGGTTCAACGTTGTCCTGAACAAGGCTGCCATAAAGACCATTTTCAGGTGCGATGTGAAATACATGAACGACACGTGTAGTCAAAATAGAATTTGTTCCTCCACATTTATTGGAGTTAGATACTACTGGGCCCCTCGATGAATTGTACAGATGTATGTGTGGCCACACCAAAATGTAATTAAGATGATACTTAATTAATTTGGAAATCTAGTTCGATATCAATATCGAGAAACATAATATTTAAACTTAAGAATGATTATTGATCCATGTCTAAAGTTTAACAGGGTATCTGAAACAAAAGGATGATTGATATCTAAACCACTTAAAATAAGATGTTTGAGAAACTATCCTCATAAGTTTTTGGGGGCAGTGGCGTGTTGCTAGACGCTAACCATTGCTTGTATAATTACGTGAATATTATGACGTGCGCAAGTGCGAGCTGTTGGTATATGCTCGTGTTATAACAACTAATTATATGGCCAGACACATATGGGCCTATGGGGTCACACACATATACACTAAGGTACCATTTCAAATATATTGGTTTATTGTACTTACGGTATATTTATAAACCTGCGTTACTCAGGATCAATACTTGTCATATAATAACTAATTTTTAATTAGTTTTTTTTTTTTTGACTTAAAAACAATAAATGAAAAAGCCCATTAAAATGCCCATTATTGCTACTTTTAAATGTGATTTAAAAGTTACGTTTTGTTTTGTAATTGATATGCATTGATTGGTCCAATCAATGCCATAATATCATAATATTCGTTTTGCAAAACAAATGTTGTTTTAAGAAACAAAATGGACGGCACATGTTAAAAATGGAGATGATGAAAATGGTTGTCATGGCAGTTTTCATGTAAACATTGTTTTTCCGTATTACTAAATTGATTTATGTACCGTGGGTGTATAGACTAGCATCTAATTGGTATACAAACAAGTGTGGTGTGGATACATCATAGAGGTGATCTATTTTGATCACTTGGTTTCATAGTGGTTGGTATTCTTGGTGATAGTCATCATTCTATTCAACCGGTCACGCTACAAAGGTATAATTTTATCTCTATTTTATTGATTAATCATATGACTATATGGATCCGTTCATAGGTGCTTTTCCGCTGGGTTTGATTATTTATAATATGTTTATGATTATATTCAGCACCTATACTGACAACAATGGCTTCTGAGCAAAGCAGCTCTGAACCCGCACTTCATGAAATGGGACCCAATAACATTAGCTCTGGTCTTGTCCCAAAGAACCCTACTTCATCATCATTTACACCACATTCTAGGAATGAATGAGATACGTTGTTTCAACCGTTCTTTGATGAATTCTTTACTCATCCAAGTATTGCTTCTATAGAACCTAAGGTTATAGCTCCGGTAACCGAAGTTTTCGCTCCAGCAACCGAAGCACAATCAGATACGTCTGCACCTACAATTGGTCATGATGTACCTTCAAAGAGTAGTTCTCAACCAACACCCAAATCAACTACCCATGTCATGCCTATTGATGATGAAGAGGATGATGATGATCACGATTTGGAATTCGCTCAAATGCGTGAACTTCCATTCTTTGGTGTACCAATTCCTGACTCCAATCAAGCTGGGTCGTCCACCTCAGAGGAAGCCCCTACTACAATCTACTCCAATCCACGGATTCGTGAACATGACAGCAAGTGGACAAAGGATCATTCTATAGATTCTAATATTGGTGACCCTAATCATCCGGTATCCACACAAAGACAGTTACATGAAAATGCAATGTTTTGTCATTTTGATGATTTTCTTACTAAAGTTGAACCTAAGACATGGCAAGAAGCTTTTACTCAATCCTGTTGGATAAAAGCTATGGAAGAAGAACTTAATGAATTTATACGTCTTGAAATATGGGAACTTGTCCCATGCCCGGATCAAGTGCAATTACTCACTTTGAAATGGGTTTATAAGGTGAAACTCGATGAGTCAGGCGGCATACTGAAGAACAAAGCTTGACTTGTAGCTCGTGGATACAAGCAATTATTAGGCATCGATTTTATGGAATCCTTTGCACCCGTTGCCCGTTTGGAAGCTATTAGACTATTCCTCGCTTATGCATCCCACATGAGTATGATCGTCTATCAGATGGATGTGAAGACGACATTTCTTAATGGTGAAATCAAGGAAGAAGTCTATTTTCAAAAGCCGAATGGTTTTGTGAACCCTAAATATCCTAATCATGTGTACAAGCTTAAGAAGGCTCTTTATGGGTTGAAGCAAGCTCCTCGCGCATGGTATGATCTATTGTCATAATTTCTCATTACACAAGGCTTTGCTAAAGGCAAGGTGGATCCCACGATGTTTATTCAGAAACGAGGTAAAGATATGATTAGGGTACAAATATATGTTGATGATATTATATTTGCTGCCTCGACCCAAACCTTATCCGATGAGTTTGGGAAACTCATGTCTTCCAAGTTTAAGATGTAAATGATGGGCATGGGAATCATTCTTCTTAGGTCTTTAAATATCTCAGAGTCCCAGAGGCATCTTTATCAATCAATCCAAGTATGCCCTTGAATCGCTTAAGAAATATAAGATGGAGTCTTGCGACCCCGTGGATACTCCAATGGTGGAACGTACTAAGCTAGATGCAGGTCCACATGGGATTGCCATTGATCTGACACTTTATCATGAAATGATCAGTACCCTTCTGTATATCACAGCTAGTCAACCTGATCATCAGTTTGCTATATGTATGTGTGCTCGGTATCAAACTCGGCCTACGGAGTTACACTTAGCTATTGTCAAACGGATCTTTCGGTATCTTAAAGGAACCATTAATCGGGGACTTTGGTATTCGAAGGAATCTTCGATTGCACTAATGGCATATGCAGATGCGGATCACGCGGGTTGTCAAGATACAAGGCGTAGCACGAGTGGAACATTGCAACTGCTAGGAGATCGACTAATCAGTTGGGCATCGAAAAGGCAGAAAAGCGCTGCAATTTCAAGTACGGAAGCAGAATACATAGCTATGTCCGGTTGCTGTACTCAAATTCTTTGGATGAGATCGCAATTAACCGACTATGGTTTAGGTTTCAACAAAATTACGATGTACTGTGACAACAAAAGTGCAATTGTCGTATGCTGCAACAATGTTCAATTCTCCCGGTCAAATCATATTGACATTCGCTACCACTTTATCAAGGAGCAAGTGGAAAATGGAGTGATCGAGCTTTACTTTGTCCGATATGAGTATCAATTGGCGGATATTTTCACGAAGGCTTTAGATCGCGCTCGAATGGAATTTTTGGCCGACAAGCTAGGTTTGAGAACTTTTTCGCCCGAGACTCTTAAGGAACTGGTAGATGAAGCGAAAGAATAGTGGTGGTAAACTATTCTCCGTATCCTTGGTAATCATCTATATATATTGTTTATATTTTTATCCACAAAAGCAAAATACAAAAATATAAAACCATATACAAACCATAAAAATTCAAAAATTCAGAAAAATCCATAAATATTTTTACTTTATTTTTTCAAAGGCATGTCTTTTGGTACGATAATATTTACGGCCTTAGAAATGTCGATTAATATTGACATGACGCCATAAATAGAGTTCGTACAAAAGTTGTAAATATTTCATAAAGCATGGCCATATGGCTTGTAGTTATTTCAGACTGCAACCCGCTTTTCATATTAAAGTCAAGTATTTCTTATGAAAGCTTTGGCTCACAACGGGAATTAATTTTCTCGGGCATGGTTTACTTTATAACCATGTAAGGGATTGTGTTTACGTTTTAACACAATCTAACATGGATATATGTACGCTTCAGCGCATTTATTTATTAAAAAAGAGAAGTCTTGTTTTTATGAAGCTATCATCTCTACAACCATAACTATCTACAATTGGTATCTACATACTCGACGATGCGAATACTCAAACGACGACTACAACTCTTTCGATAGAAAACGGGTCAACAATTGAGGGGAGAAATTGTCCAGCATTCAGAATCTTCGATGCCGAAAGTGCCAAGTTCACAAATTGGTGTCAAGACAACAATACCAATCGTACATGTGGTGTCAAGAGATGACTTCAGATGTGACGAGGCGACCAACATTTGCCGACAAGAACCATTTGATCTTATCATATGATGTTCTCATCAATCAGGTCCAACCTTGTCAATTCATTCTTATATGGTGAATATGTGATCATATTACAAATCGTTATGATATCTCACAAATTGGTCTCATGAAGATTAAACATAACTGCATTTTTCTTCCTAAAAACTTTCTTAAAATTTTATTAAATCAATTGATATTAAAAACATCGATTGGGTTAATATTTTTAATATGGGGGAGAAAATATGATTTAATATGGGAAATTATCACAAATGGTTTGACTTAACGTGATGGCTCATCCCGACATGTGCGAAATATTTTCGAATATCGTGGCATATGTTAAGGGGGGGAAAATAGATTTGTTATATCAAAATGGATTTCATGGTGACATATACTTACCCTAAACCCATCTATTTTACGACGATGAAGATTGTGGTGACATAAGGATGGTAGGATAGGTTAAGTCCAATGATTCTTCCAAAACCGGAATAGCTAGAAATAGTAGGCCTTAGGAAAGATGGGGAAAGATTGTGAACGTAGCTGAATGCCGACCAAGTACTTAAGTTAGCACTGGAATAATCACAACAAGGTGCTAGTTATGACGTATTGGTAAGCATTGAAGGGGTTGAAGAATGAAAAAGAACTGTAAGGATAAAGGGTGTAAAGAAAGAAGCCCTCCTTACAACCTTAGGCAGAAACCGGGTCAATACATACGCTATTGAGATCATTTTTCAATGATTCTCGATATTGAAGATAGACATCATGGACCCAGTGATGCAATGCACAACCCATCCTAGCTAACTCATATATCTCTCAAAAGGTATTTATTTTAATCACACGGAGACAACACGTTATCTATCGATTTATTCACTCCGAGTAAATTGGTATTGAAATGGTGGCACTCCTCTCCAGCCTCCAATCACTAAAATCCAAAGTGCACGATCGAGCCTAGAGCCATTTGAGATCATCAAATATCTCATTAGGACACATTTCCATATTTACTTACTTCTTCACACACTGTGAAAAGTAAGAAAGATATTAAGAGTCCTTGATAGGTGTTTAAACACCAATCCTTTTTACCACTTAATTACAATAACAACCGAGCCAAAACGTGTATTTTATGTAATTTATGTCGGAATTATGTGTGGTTTGTGTTTTTGTTGTGATTTAGGACAAAAAGGTGAAAAGTGGAGAACACACGGGCATTCACGGGCTTTTATCGAAGAAAAAGACGAAAGACGAAGTCAAGAAATCAAGAGTGCAAAAAGAACGGAAGTCCAAGACCAATTCTGAAGATTTATCGAAGAAAAAGTCAAAAGACGGAAGTTTACTAAAAGTCGAAGATTAGAGGAAGAAGAAAGAGGGAGGAAGCTTCCACTAAGCACCTCCCTGATCCACTATAAATAGATCCATTTTCCTTCATTTGTAGTTGTTGGGTGGATTGACAACCCACCTCTTCCACCATTTTCATACCTTGCACAATTTAATTTCTTGCACTTTAATCTTCCTTGTATCGCACCTTTTAATTCCTTTTAATTCCAAGTAAGTTTTATTGAATCTTTACTTTTCTTGTTTAATCTCTCATCTAACTTTCTTATTTGAGTTTAATCTTTGTGTTCATGTTCTTGAGTTTCATAGTTTTGATCAAGTGGGTTTTAATTAATTTGATTATGATTGTTAGCGTTATTGATTTGGTTTGATTGGTATTGATTAGTTGATCATTTGTGGTTAGTTTGATTTAATCTTTTGGTTTGATTTGGTTAGTTTTGATTAAATTCGTGACCTATTGTTCTTCCCTGTTCTTCGCGTTTTAGTTCCCCAGAATATTCCGAATTAGCATTTATGGTTTAACATTCCGAGTCAAGGTTTTTACTAATTATTCCGCATGAATGGATTATTTCGGATGAAGGTCTTTGTTTAATTTATTCCGGATCAGTTGTTCATTCGGAATATATTCCGGATCAATGAAATGTTCCGAATGAGCTTTCTAGTTTAATATTCCGAATCAATGTTTTTGTTCCGAATCAGTCAATGTTCCGAATGAAGACATTATTCCGAATGAGCATTTTAGCTTAATTATTCCGGATGAGTCGAACATTCCGAATGAGCCAGTATACTCCGGATGAACCAACATTCCGGATCAAGAAAAATATTCCGGACGAAGCAATTATTCCGAATGAGTGACTATTCCGGATGAAACCTTCATTCCGGATGAGCAATTATTCCGAATAAAGGGGATATTCCGGATGAATCAAATTTTCCGAATGAATGACTTATTCCGGATGAACTTGTTTTATTTCGAATGAGGGATTTATTCCGGATGAACTGGTTTATTCCGAATGAAGGACTTATTCCGAATGAGTGTTTTCAGTTTCTTGTAATTTCATACATTTAGTTTTAAACTTTATTTTTCCCGCACTTTTATTTTTCTTCTTTTAGTTTAAGTTTAAGTTTGCGTCATTTACTTTATTTCCCTTTTAATTTCTCGTCATTTACTTTTCGTCAAGTTTTATTCTTTCATTGTTTCTTTTTACCGTCTTTACTTTATTTTATTTTTATTGTTTCAAGTCTTTATTTTTAATTAGTTTACAACGACAACCATTCTATTTCTTTTCCACCAAGAACAATTGAGTCACACATTGAACCAGAAATCAATTCGAGAAGATACCGAGAAATGAGAACGAACTTTTCAACCTAGCAAAATCTAGACATTAAAGCGAGAACGAAACAACGACAAACATAATTGGGTACTTGCAACACAAAGAAAGATCTTGCAAAAGCAACCTTTTTAATCAACTAAATCACATACATTAAAATGGCGCCGCTGCCGGCTCTGTTCGTTAGGATTAACGGTTTTTTGTGAGAGACGCGTTGGCTTTTGGGATCCGTTCACTCGTGAACGTTACTTTTCGTGTCAAAAATTTCCAAAAATCCCAAAAACATTTGAAAAATCATAAAAAGCATTTCTTTTTCAAAGTTTTGCACCAAAAATATTCTTCTTGCTTATCTATTTTTCTTTATGGATTCTTATGTCCATTGTGTCGGGCGTGGAAGAAGATTATACGGGAACGACTCATGTCAATGGTGTACATGTGAGCGGTGCGGAAACGATATCGACAATACACAATTCGGATTCGGATTTTGTCCATTGTGCAACTCGACTAATTCGTCCTTTTTGAATCCACCTCCTGTTCCCCCGTGCATCTATTGTGGAAGCGATTCTCATTGGCATGTTTCGTGCCCGGTTCGATACCCGTATGGTCACGAGCAAGAACCGGGTTACAATTATGACAATGGTAATAGCTATCCACAAGAAGCACCGGATTTTTCTCCATACCCATATTGCCAAAATTGTGGGGGCCCTCACGATACTTCTTATTGTCAACCAATGAATTCTTATGAGCAAAATCCGTGTCCTCAGTTTTCTTCACCAAGTGGATTATTATGAACCAAACCCGTGTTCTAATTCTTCTCAACCGATGAACTACTATGAGCCACACCTATGCTATAATTCAGGTTTTCAACATTTTGAGCCCCCACAACACTTCATCGATCATCAACCCTTTTGTGCACTTCCTCCTGAGCAAATTGCCACATTTTTTGACAACTTTCAAAAAGTTCAAGAAGCTTGCAACAAGATCATCGAACAATGTCAAGAGAATCAACGACAGGAGCAAATATCGAATATCGAGACTTATACTCCTCCTCCGGAGTATCCATACTATTATGATGATGATGACGATGAGCCTACTATTGCTTGGAATGATCTTGTTGCTCAATGTCCTAGTGCAATTGTCATCCGTTCTCTCAGTATCCCAAACGAATCTAAGGATTGTGATACATTGAGTAAGCCTAGTGATTTTGGTCTTGATAAATTCTTCGATGAGGTGTGTGACATACCGACTGCTATGGAGTCTGAGGACGACGTTGCTCTTACGGAAGAGGTCGATCCTAATGATGACGATTTTTCTCCTCGCTATGAGAATTTCAATTTTGAAATTTCTCAATCTCCACCGGGAGATGCGGGCGATGACGATTTATTCTCTCCGGCTTACGAGAAGTTCACCGATGAAGTTGATCTCGAAGATGAGGTGGAAGACGTGATTCTCCGTGACAGATTACGGAAAGTGCATCTTCTTATTGCTCAAATCGAAGAGTTGACTTCTCTTCCTCTCTCTGAGTCTTTGCCTCCATCTATTCCTCCCGTTGAAGATAATGACCCATTGCTGGAAGAAATCGACATTCACTCCATATCTCCAGGTATTGATGATGATGACACAGAGGGGGATATTATTTTTGATAATTTGTTGCAGGAAAGTATTGTCCCAAGTCCCCCTCCCGAGCACCTTTCATCCTCCCCTTTAGCCACTATTACGGAGGATGAGTGCTTTGACCCGGGAGGTGACATTCACTATTTCATGATTGATAACATTACGGATTTGCCGAGTGCTCAACATCCATTGTCTTTGGGGGATGACAATGTGCTTACTTTACCCACCCCACCTCCCGTGGATCTTGATTTCACATACTTTTCGTATGTTGAAAGGACTTTTCTCCCATTTAAGACTTATCCCCCCATCTCCTTTATTGATGTCCTCCGGGAACGAGGACAAGGTCTTTAATCCCGGTATTACATTCGAGGCTTCCCCATGGACCATTTAATTCGGGGACGAGTCAGGCTCGTGACTCGGTTAAAATAAACAAGCGCTTTTTGGGAGGCAACCCAATTATCTATCTATCTTTCCCTGTTTTCACCATAAGTGTAGAGGGGAGCCCCGTTGGTGTTTCTTGTTTTCTTTCTTATCATGTGCAGAGATTAGAGCTTCAAAGACACACTCGTGATGACTTTTGACGACCATGATTCCGTGTTCCCTTCTTCCCGGTTCTATCCTAAACTCTTTTTGATTCACTATTTTATATTTTCTAATATTAAAATAGGAATCTCGTTAGTTGTCTTTTCCTTAGCGAAATTTAAACAACGTGCACAATGTCCTAAGTGTAGGGTAGTTTACTCCCACATGCTTAAACATTAAGGACAATGTTTATATTAAGTGTAGGGGGAATTCTATCGAAGTTAAGTGGCCTTTTCCTTGTATTTGTCCTTATTTTAACCGGAAAATCAATTTTTCGACATTTTTAAAAGTTTTTGATCTATTTTGGCCTATTAGTTTTACCTTTGTATATTTATTTTCTTTCTTTGTTAAAATAAAATTTTAATAAAGTGGTTTTAATTTTTTAAACGTTGTGAATTTTTTGACTCAACCCGAGTTTTCGTATCTAAGTTTACTCTAGTTGGTATCCTTAACGTGTTTAAGTCAAGTTTTGCTAGGCTTTTATTTAGGGAGCTATAAAACGCGAAAGTCTTAACTCTCACGGGTTAAGAACAAGAACTTTTCGCAAGTTCCTATAATTGATCCTAGAAAGTTGTCTATCAAGGGAACTTTAAAATGCGATTTCTAAACTTGATAGGGTCTAAGAATTTGCAAGATCCTATAGGCGACTCGAAAACCCAAAGCTTTGATTTAATAGGCTAAGCATCCACGAGTCTCATTCCTTGAGATTTTAAATTCTGGAGAACGAGGGATGATAGAGTCAATTATAAGTTTGGTATTCTTTCGTGAATTTCTGTGAGTTAATTATAAGCCTATTCTCCCATCGCTTGCTAATAAATGTATCTGCAATAAATAAGGTTGTACGATTTGAAAAGTTACTTAGCTTCTAGCACAAGATCGTTTAAAAGTTGCTCGGTATGGATTAGAGTTCATAGCCAAGGCATAACTTATTGAAGCAGGATGCGAAGATTGGCGAGTCCAAAAAGGTCCTAACAAGGCATGAGGACTACATTTTGTTTCTAAAGATCCCAAGTGATGTGAAGAATCATTTATCAAAAATCAATATGAAGGATCGAGACACACGATGAAAAACAAATACTCCCCAAAAGATCATGGAGAAGTCTATCCAAAAAGGCCCTAACAAGGTATGAGGATAAATAAATCCAAGTCCAAAAAGGAGGCGGATCATTGTATATCAAAGTCCAAAATAAAGATTGGAGAAAAATGAAGAAGTCGTGGTCCATTTATGAAGAATCTCTCAAAACTTCAAGTGAAGAAATTCGTATTATGAAGAGAAGGCCATTATTTCATGAACGTCTCTCAAGATTTGAAGTATGAAGTCGCTGCCAAATATCGGTCCGAGAAAGGTTTCAAATAGCGAAGCGAGTTATGCCAAGATAAGAACTTTATGAGGTCCCGAGACGCAGTTTTAAAAGATTTTGTCCTTTAGCTAACTATTGATTAAATCGTCCCACTTTATTTTCAGCCTAATAAACTATCGAAATAAGTCAACAATGAATCCTCGTGATCATTCTAAGACAAAAATAAAATATATGAGATACACCGAGGAATAAGGGAGTCTAAGTGAATAATTGGCCCACTTGAGTTTGTGTTAGTTTGCTAACTTATAATAACAATGATGTCGTTTTTAAGCTTGGTTTGGAGAAAGTGAAAACTTGAGGATGATGATCATTCATGACATTTTCAAAACCCTAAGGTATGTTTTTGATTTCTTTCTTACTTTGAATGTTTATAATTTTCTATCTCTTTAATAAAGGCCAACGTGGATTGATTATGATGAAAAATGTAAACGTGCTTTGTAACTAATGCATTGCATGAGGACATTGCAATGGTCAAGTGTAGGGGATTTGATAGGTGTGTAAACACCCATCCTTTTTACCACTTAATTACAATAATAACCGAGCCAAAACGTGTATTTTATGTCATTTATGTCGGAATTATGTGTGGTTTGTGTTTTTGTTGTGATTTATGACGAAAAGGTGAAAAGTGGAGAAAACACGGGCATTCACGGGCTTTTATCGAAGAAAAAGACGAAAGACGAAGTCAAGAAATCAAGAGTGCAAAAAGAACGGAAGTCCAAGACCAATTCTGAAGATTTATCAAAGAAAAAGTCAAAAGACGGAAGTTTACTAAAAGCCGAAGAACTCAAGTCTAATTTATTGAAGAATTACAAGAAGAGTTTGAAGAGATCCCGAGACAAAGTCATTAAAGTCAAAAGATTAATAAGATTAAGGACTTAATGATGCAATTAGAGAAAGAAGAAAGAGGGAGGAAGCTTCCACTAAGCACCTCCCTAATCCACTATAAATAGATCCATTTTCCTTCATTTGTAGTTGTTGGGTGGATTGACAACCCACCTCTTCCACCATTTTCATACCTTGCACAATTTAATTTCATACCTTGCACCTTTTAATTCCTTTTAATTCCAAGTAAGTTTTATTGAATCTTTACTTTTCGTGTTTAATCTCTCATCTACCTTTCTTATTTGAGTTTAATCTTTGTGTTCATGTTCTTGAGTTTCATAGTTTTGATCAAGTGGGTTTTAATTAATTTGATTATGATTGTTAGCGTTATTGATTTTGTTTGATTGGTATTGATTAGTTGATCATTTGTGGTTAGTTTGATTTAATCTTTTGGTTTGATTTGGTTAGTTTTGATTAAATTCGTGACCTATTGTTCTTCCCTGTTCTTCGCGTTTTAGTTCCCTAGAATATTCCGAATCAGCATTTATGGTTTAACATTCCGAGTCAAGGTTTTTACTAATTATTCCGCATGAATGGATTATTTCGGATGAAGGTCTTTGTTTCATTTATTCCGGATCAGTTGTTCATTCGGAATATATTCCGGATCAATGAAATGTTCCAAATGATCTTTCTAGTTTAATATTCCGAATCAATGTTTTTGTTCCGAATCAGTCAATGTTCCGAATGAAGACATTATTCCGAATGAGCATTTTAGCTTAATTATTCCGGATGAGTCCAACATTCCGAATGAGCCAGTATATTCCGGATGAACCAACATTCCGGATCAAGCAAAATATTCCGGACGAAGCAATTATTCCGAATGAGTGATTATTCCGGATGAAGCCTTTATTCCGGATGAGCAATTATTCCGAATAAAGGGGATATTCCGGATGAATCAAATGTTCTGAATGAATGACTTATTCCGGATGAACTTGTTTTATTCCGAATGAGGGATTTATTCCGGATGAACTGGTTTATTCCGAATGAAGGACTTATTCCGAATGAGAGTTTTCAGTTTCTTGTAATTTCATACATTTAGTTTTAAACTTTATTTTTCCCGCACTTTTATTTGTCTTCTTTTAGTTTAAGTTTAAGTTTGTGTCATTTACTTTATTTTCCTTTTAATTTCTCGTCATTTACTTTTCGTCAAGTTTTATTCTTTCATTGTTTCTTTTTATCGTCTTTACTTTATTTTATTTTTATTGTTTCAAGTCTTTATTTTTAATTAGTTTACAACGACAACCATTCTATTTCTTTTCCACCAAGAACAATTGAGTCACACATTGAACCGGAAATCAATTCGAGAAGATACCGAGAAACGAGAACGAACTTTTCAACCTAGCAAAATCTAGACATTAAAACGAGAACGAAACAACGACAAATATAATTGGGTACTTGCAACACAAAGAAAGATCTTGCAAAAGCAACCTTTTTATCAACTAAATCTCAGACATTAGTCCTACGCAAAATCTTCATGATCTTGCCTGAACATCCGAGTAATACGCAAGTATTTACAATGAAAATGGAAATCCTTCTTAAGCTAACATTAAAAAGCTCACGGTAGGTGACTTGTGCGATTCTTTATGAATCAAACTTGTGATAACTGGAAAGAAACAGTGGTTTAATTCTTAATTGAATTTAAACACGTTCCATGCCTCTACGCAATATCTTAGTGATCTTTCTAGAACACTAAGAGTGACACCTTGGTGTTCACAGTGATGAGTGGAAGTCCTTCTAGTGTTAACCTCAAACAGAACTTGGTAGGTAACTTGCAAGATTCAATATGAATCAAGCTCGTGACAACTGGAAAGCAACGACGGTGCGATTCTTTAATGAATCAAACTTGTTCCAGGAATCAGAATTTACGGCTTTAATCATGCGGATAATTTTATCCAAATGATTCACTCTTTACGTTCGCAGTCAGCTTTGGACGGTCGAGTAAAGAAAACGGGTTTACCCGCAAAATTTTGTCAAGGAGATTTTTAATTAAATCTACCTGCCACAAGTACGATATTTGTATCGTCCAACGGTCTTCACTGACCGGAGGTAAAATGATACAGAAATAGAATGAAATGTTCAAAGCCATTTCGTTCATGTCTACTTATGTTACGGCATTTGAAGACGGTGGCATTGCGAAATCCGAGAAGAAGTCGTCCCCGCATGCTTATACTTTATGCACCTAATACTTCATTTAAATTCTAGAAAGCCTAAAAGTCAAGTCTTCCGCTGTATCAAACTCTGAAGCTTTCAAGAATTACGAAGGTATAAGTATGTGGGACATGCGGTCACGAGGAGGCCAAAATCACAAGTGATGGATGCACAAGATCAAGGCAAGAGATTAATTCTAAAGATTGATATCAAAGATCACATCAGCATGTTCACCAGAAAAGAAAAAAAAAGAAAGACGAATACTACGAGCTCAAGACAAGCATAGAATGCTAGGTTTATTTTATTATTGTAACTTGGGTAACGCCCTTGTTTGGAGTGACCTCCCTTAGGGGGAGATTGTTTGAAATACGTTTTACGTATAAGGAAGGTTTGGTCACTCCAACAATATATTAAGTTATAGCTCGTAGTTTAGTTATCATTATATTAAACAAACAAGGCCATGCCAAGCCCATGAGTTGTATAGGCAGGCGGCCCATTATGTAAGCCCAAGCCCATCACAAGGCTTAGGTATATAAACCCTCTCCTTAGTTGGAGAGGGTGGTGGTTTCCATTCATTTTTTACATAGTTTCTTACTTTCTCTCTCTAGAAGTGTGTGTGAAATCTACCATCTTTTTATCTATTTCTCTCTTGAAACATAAGCAAGAATTACAATATCCTACACAACCCTAGGTCATAAGCCATCATAAGCTTTCTTATACCAAGCTTATTGAAGGTTTTTGAGGCTTGGTTTGGTTGTTTGTTCACTGTGTTAGAGATTTCACTCATAAAACCATCACAAACCTTTATCTTAGAAGTTGGATAAGCTCATGGGAGCTTTGTTGACTCTCCTTTGGAAGTTAAAAGGATAGAAGTGCACTTTTCTTTCCTTCTTTTTAAATTTCTACTAAAAATATATGCTACTATGTAATTTGGTGTTTTTTGATTTGTGTTGCTGATTTTATTGTTCTTACTTGTTCATTTGGTCATCCTTAATCTATTTGAATCATAAAATCAGATTGTTGTTCATAAAAATAAGAAGTTTGTTTGAAAAGGTGGTTTTACAAGGCTGTTTGGATTAAGCTGTCAAAGGCTATTAGGGCCTTGGACATTAGTCCTTGGGTGTTTAGGGGTTCTCAACAAGTGTTTCTAAAAGTGGTTTAGTACCTGGTTAAGTGTCAAAAGGTTTTGAAAAGGATTTTACAAGTTTCATAAAATATGAGTTTTAGTGTTCATTATTTGGTCAAACATATCAGCAGGGATAACTACTTTGTTTGTTTGAATTGGAAGCTGAAATTTGGTGTGCTTATAGTCTAAGTGGTGGTACATCTGTGCAACATCTGGTTTTTGAATCTGGTAGCTTATTGAGTGAGTTATAGCTTATTGAATTTCTCTGTGGTGGTCAAGTGCATAAGCAAAAGTGCCTATCTATTTTGACTTTCATTTGGAATTCTAGTGTATGCCCTTGTATTTGGTTGCTTGCTATCTACTATTTAACTGCTTTTTGTGCTCTATTGAGGTTTGGATTGCTTATTTGCAAGCTCATAAGCCAACTAGCTTATAGGCTTATACTTGCCAAAACTAAAGCTAATTTAGACCACTGTCTAGCTTGGTTCATTGGTCTTGAGCTCAAGACTTGATCCAAGAGTGATCAAACATTGCTTACAAACATCCCACAAACAAGCTTGAAGCATAAAACATGGTTTGACTTTTGTTGACTTTGGTCGAATAAGCCCAAATTGGCTTATCAATTATGTTTGGCTTGTTGGTACATGCAACAACTTTGTTTTTGTAATAAGTGTCATTTTTCTCAGCTTATTATCAATACTGGAAGGTTTAAGCTTATTCGGTTAAGGTTTTTCTCGAAAACCAACTTATTTGGCTTTTTTAGCCAGCTTATTAGTTCCTACAACTTATTCCACTTGACTTTTTGGAAATTTTCTTGTTGATTATTATTAGTTAAGCTATTTAGGATCTTTTTCAAAAAGAATCAGCGTTTGAAACGCCATAGAACTCTAAGTCGACTATTTTGTCTTTTAATAAAAAAGTTCATTTCAAGTTTCTAGCTTATTACTTGGTCTTTTTCAGAATTTCTTTTTACAAATAAGCTTAAATATCTAAAAGAAGGTTGTGTGTTTAAGTAGAGCTTATGGCATTGGCTTATATCTTAATGGGCTTATGGGCCCATTAATAAAAGCTTATTGACATTTAACCTGTGATAAACTCACTTTCAGCTTTTGGGCCTTTAGACTTTTGTGTTTAAAAATAAATTTTGAGTCTGATTGTGCTTTTTCAGCTTATTTGATTGACTTTTTGCTTATTGGGATAAAAAGCCCATTAAGACTTGTTGTTTTGGTATTTAGCCCATTTGGGGTATTTTGGTAATTTCAACTTCATTTTTGGATTATCCAGGTTAAAATACACTAGTTTGTAAGTTTTTAGAATTTTTTTTAAATTTTGGATTTTTAAGTATTATTTTAATATTTTATTTTATTTAAAAATTGTTTTTAGGGTTTTTAAGTACTTTTAAAAGGTTTTAAAATTTGGAAAAGATACTTTTTAGCTTAGTTAAGATATTTTTGAGGTTTACAAGTCAAAAAATCTTTGTTTAAGCTTTTTGTTAATTTATTTTTTTAGGGCTTTAATTAGCATTTAAAAATTAAATATTAACTAATTTAAAAAGTTTCAAAAAGTTTTGATTATTTATGAACCTTAGATATATTTTTAGGATTTTTTTGTTATTTTTTGGGAGTTTTTAGGATAAGTTTAATTGTTGCCTCGTTTTGCGTGAAAACGCGTTTTTCATCTTAGTTTAATTTTATCGTAATCTGTCATCTTCTTTCCCCTTTTCTCTCAATATTAATCAAGAACAACAAATTTAACACACACAATTAACCTCCTTGGAGAACGATCTCATAAAGGGTCATAAGTGTTAGATTTTCCTAAATCGAATACTTAATACTTACCGCTTATACGTTGTTTCTCCTAAAACACGTATTTTTTACCACAATCATTTTGGCGCCGCTTCCGGGGAGGTGTGTTGTGATTAAATTTGGAAATTTTTTATCAACCAAAAATAGTATTTGTGTGATTAGAACTCTAATCATACGTATTATTGTTTTTCGTTTTCTTTGTGAATATTATTACTATATTGTATACATATCACAATAAATACAAAGTATCTCCAAATACGCGAGAAATCGCACCTCATTAGCAAGCGTTCCTGTTGTTAGTGAGTGTATCGAATTCAAACAACAAAAAGAGCAAAATAGATAAATACTTTGATTTAAGTTCATTTGGATACCAAATTTTATTGTGGATACCAATAGACTAATCTCCGTCATCCATCTCCATCTTAATCCGATGGATAAGATTAAACCAAAAACTTATTTTCCATTTTTTTCAAACATTAATATTTTTTAAACCGTTAACCGTTATGCGAAAAAAATACCATTACGACGGCCATTTAATTATCTTTCTACGGATATGCTATATGATATACTTTGGGAAAAAAAATCTTTGTTTTTTCACGTTTTTTCACGTTTTTTTCGTTGCCGAAAACTATCATATATGATACTAAATATCATATATGATAGTAACACTAGTATCATATATGATATACTTATCATATATGATATAAACCAATATCATATATGATTCTGTAATAATTTGTAACATAACGCTAATATCATATATGATAAAACACTATTATCATATATGATATTTTACGCAAATTAAAAAAGATGATTTTTTTCTTCAAAAGAATATCATATTGCATATCTGTAGAAAGCTAAATAAATTCTCGTCGCGATGGTATATTTTTTTCCGTTTAACACTTAACAGTTTAAAAGATATTTATATTTTAAAAATAAGTGAAATAATTAAATATTTTAATCGCATCCATTAGATATGGTTAGGATGGATGGTGGGGATGAGTCTCTTGGTATCAATGATCAATATAGTATCCAAAATAACTTTACTCAAATACTTTTAAAAAGCTTAAACTCGATAAGTGCAAACTATAAGGTGGGTATAAGGCGGCTGTATTTCACGACCTAAAGGAAAAAGGCTCTTAGGTGCTTCGCGTCGCCTCGTTTCCTCCACTTGCTTGTGCGTGATTAGAATGTGAGGGCTAATTAAAGGTTTTCCAACCAAAGTATTATCTACGTATAATATATATTTGCCTGGTTTTTAAATATTGAACCCTCCTAAACGTTTTGGTGTTCCACCAACGTTTTCAAGTCATCGAAAGCTTTCACTTCATGTGATCGTTTTTCATTCATTGAGGCTTCTCTAATCATAAGGTTTGATTCGAGGAGAGATTTTGTAGATTTTTGTCTACGTAATACACAATAAAATCCAAAAAAAATTAAAAACAATCAAAAACACAAAAAAATTGAAAATCAACAAAAAAGCCCCAAAAATAATCTTATTTGCTCACCCCACGTTTATGCTAACCCGTTCTCAAGCAAAACATGCACGAAAATGTTGAAATCAAAAGGAAGGAAACCAAGATCCTCCTATTGATGAAGATACTCCAATTGTCAAACCCGGTGTAGAACCAATGGTCACCATGGCTAATCGTACTATGATGGACTTGCTACAAGCACCCACCGAGGGTTTTGGAGAAGCGATTGTGATTCCTGCTATCCTTGCGGAGAATTTTGAGATAGAGACGGGTTTATTGTCGATGCTACAAGCTAACAAGTTTCGCGGATATGAGAAAGACAACCCTCATTATCACATTCGGAATTTTACCCATCTCACGGTGAAAAGCAAGTTTAAGGATGTTACACATTACGCCATTAAGATGATGTTATTTTCATACTCTTTAGATGGGCCCGCCAAAATTTGGCTCGAGAAAGAACCACCAAATTCGATATTGACGTGGAACGATCTCGTGTCTAAATTTGTGAATCAATTTTTCCCTCCATAGAAGACTACACATTTGAAAAACGAAATTTCAAGACTTACACAAAGACCTAATGAAAGTTTTTCAATGGCATGGGAAGATTTAAGGGGATGTTACATGAATGTCCACACCATGATTTTTTGGAATTGCATCAAATTGATATGTTTTATAATGGACTTAATGATCATGAGAGGGATTATCTCAATGCCGTCGTGGGTGGTAATGTTTGTGCAAAAATGACTAATGAGGCTTTAAACATCATCGATAATAGATCTAAGGTTTATAACCCTCATAACACACCGAGTGTTGCCACTATAGGTTCGTCATCGTCATCTCGTGACATGAATTTTTTGCAAGATGAAGCCAATGACGAGAATAGATTTTTTGATAGATTTTGGTCTCTTATGAGTCATTGGAAAGTAAAATTGTGTAAATTGAAGTTCGTTTTCTCGATTCTTAACAAATTGAAAGTCCTAACAAAATCAGGTTTATGATCGTTTTTGGTTGATAGGGTTATTTGGATTTTGTATGTCTATTTAAGCAATCAGGTAAAAATGTGAAAAATATTAACTATGTATCCATAAAACAATTAGCAATTAGCATGTTTTTATTCAAATGAAGACAAAAATGTAAATCTATGGAATTAATGTGCTAAAAATGTAAATGATTGAAACTATAATGCTTGAAACATAGAAATCAGAAACTATAAGGACCAACTATGCAAATGTAACAAACTACTAACCAAAATGTAACAACTTTTAAACAACTTAACTGGAAATGACAAGATTAGAAAAGATTAGGACTAATTTCAAGCAAACCCTAAAAACATGTAAGTTTAGCCCTCAATACAAACAGGAACAAACTAAAAAGACCAAAATGCAAATAAAAGTGAACTTTCTATCAAAAACGGGCTAGTTAGATTATTAAGCTCGAATAAGCTCGAGAATGAACCAAATAAGCTCAAACAATTTTTAAACTGCTTAAAACTCAAAATCACTTAGGCTAGTAAAAGGAATAAGCTTGAAATTCAGTAAAACTCAAATAAGCCCACTTGAAAAAGTCACTAATAAGCTATCTAATAAGCTAGACTTGCACAATAAGATTTTTGAGCTGAATCTTGTTAATCAGTCCATAGAGAGTCTGGAATGTCATCTTTTAAGAAAAATGATCAAGTAATGAATTTGGAAATTGAAAATAAGCTGAAACTAGGTTATTGACCAAAGTTGACCAAAATTTTGAAAAATTTGAAAACCTCCAGATCTACTCAAGAATACTTTCTAAACAAGATTATGATATAAAATGGAAAGGTTTATGAAGTGGAATTGCTAGAATGAGAAATCAGTTAGCACTTGGTTTACAGAAACTTGCAATCGATCAACAAATTATTAAAAAACTAATTTCTCAATTGATTTGTTAAACCGTGTAATTTCCTTATAAGCACTCAATATTCAGATGTTAAAGGACAAGTAGGAACTGGTTTGAATCATTTCCATTAAGAATAGAGCAGATGACAATCAATTGAAAACAGCTACTTTTTGATTAACTTGTTAAGCAGAAACTGACCCAAACTTTTTCACAACCAATTGCCTTTTTGACTTTCTTTTTGACTTTAAAACTACACAACTTTGTTTAAAATCACTAAAGTAATGTAAATGAGCCAAAGTTCACAAATTAACAACACTTAACTACAAAAGAACAGCTAAATCCAAACACTAGTTACTGACTTTGAACAAATTTTGTGAAAGAAATTTGAGCAATTGGTTGAACTGGTTTTAAACTGATATCTAGCCAAACTTTATGAACAAAACGAAGTGAAATTGAACCAATAATATGCAGTAAAACAGGCTAATACTCAAAATGTTATAACTAGCTATAAAACTGATGCAATGAAATCAGAAACTAGTAATAAGTAGTCAAACAAGAATCAAACTAGCAATAAGCTATCTAATCATCAAAACAATCCAAGAACAAGCTAAACACATTTGATCAGATCAACAAGTAGAATTAAACTAGAATTTAGCATGCATTTTGTAGTTTAGAGGAACTAAACTCAAAAACTATGAAACATTTTAGCAAAGTCCTCCACTGATGGAGTAGGTAGGCGATGAGCCTCCTAGATTGTGTTAAACCACCACCTTAGCACTATTAACCAACTAATCAACAACTACAATCATCATCGCCATTTTATACACAATTTAGCTTCAAAATCAACAAGAACAGCTACTTGGAATAGGAACAAGAATGAACAGCTACAAGTCTTCAACAAGAGCTTCTTATGATCAATGGTGATCACAAGTAACTCATAATAGCACAAGAGTAACAGTAATGCAGGTATTGTATAAGAGATTGAAGGAAAAAGGAGGGAAATTTTATTTCTTGAATGTGGAAGTTTGTTAGAAATTCTGGTAAGGAGTTACAACTACTATAACTAACTCAAGAGTTTGTCAGACTCTTGAGGTCGTTACACTAACAAACAACTAGCTATGATTGGGAGAGAAAGGGAAAGTGTGTGAAAATTTCACACTTAAGCTACATGTTCAAATGAGGGGGCTATTCCCTATTTATAGACAAAATGTGAGAAGTAGTTGAAGCTGATGACGTGTCCCAACCGATTAATTGCTGCCAAGTGTCCTCAATCTGTCAATTGGAAATAGTCGTTATGAACTTGAAATTGGGTTTTTCTTCTTGGTTGATGTTCAGGTTAATTGAGCACGTGGGTTGAATTCCTCCTTAAAAAATAAGCACTTTTCATGTTTGAAGTTTTTCCTGATATGCAGTATTTCTCCAATTCGTTCTTGGGTTGTGTTGAGGAAGAAGATGTCACGTGGATATATTTCGTTGGGTGGAAGTTTACCATACGGATCATAATCCATTTTTGGATATATTGGTTATTGCATGGCGTGTTCTAATTGGCTAAAAATTAAGTAGGTGGTTTGACTGTTTGAAAATCGGTGCATTTTATAAGCTGGTGAGGTGGCAGCAATGCTGGTGATCCATGTTTAATAAACCTTGCATTCCTATTGGCTGATAGCTATTCACACAGATTAAGCCCATTTTTGAGTGTATTTTGGCAAGTTTAGTCCTTGAACTTAGGCAGATTATCCAAATGAGCTAGGAACTTCATTTTAATGGAATTTTTGGTCCTTCCACTTGCAATCTTGTATAATTTGACCCTTTAACTTAGTTGACTGAAGAGTTGACCATGTTTTACTTTCATCTTGACTTTGGCGAATTTACACTTTGAGTCCTTCAACTTTGGAGTGTTTTCAAGATAGGTCCCTTATCTTCAAAGTCTTGTCATCTTTGACCCTTCTTTGTCTTTTTCATCCAAATAAGCTTGATTTCTTCTTGTTTGCTTGAAAATGTATCCTTCTTACCTATTTATACACAAACACAAAACATACCACATAATTCCGCTTTATAGTACAAAAGTTAGGTATTTTCCTTGTGTTTTAGGGTGATTTGTTGATTAATTTATATGAGTTTTTGCTCATATCAAATCCCCTACACTTGAACATTACCATGACCTAATGCAATGCTATATTCTAAAGCACAAATTTACATTCTCCTCATAATTAACCCACCTTGGCTAATATGCAATGCTATTACACTATGCTACTCTATATGATGCATGATTATGATTTTGAACAATGCAATTCAAAAGAAACTATTCTATTTATATCTTTTTGGATTTTTCTTGAAATGGCTTTGATGGAAAAACAAATAAAGAAGTCAATGACTTAAATTATGGATTGGGTACCATGGACACTTATCACCCTCAAGTTTCACTTTCCCCATACCAAGCTTAAAAATGGGATCATTGCATTCACAAGTAAAAAGTGCATCAACTTATTCATGACAATTAAATGTGGAACCGGTTATTATTTGAGCAAACTGCTTTTGGGCAAATTTGTCATTATTTGAAGAGTAAAATATAAGAAATGTAAAATCAAAAATAAGGAAGCACGATTTTAATCCTAAGTAATCCTCTCATCCATTACTTGAAAAACCGCTCACAATTAATATAAGTCCGTTTCAAGAGTAACAAGTCATTCGCCTTATGTGTAAAATCCTCATGTCATGCATTAATAAGTAGCTACACACTCGCTAAGGAAAGAAAAATAAAACTCACGCAATAATTTACATCCTCCGCCTTTTTGAGACTTTGGATCTTCAAAACCGCAACCTATCAAGGTAAAATTGGATTAGCGCAACAATTAAATCCCAGCAACCCGTAAAGGTAATATTTGAATCTAATAGTTACTATAATTAACACTTCACTGCCCCTCTTGGGAGTCTTGTATAATTATTTTCTTTTTCTTTTTCTCTTTTTTTCTAGCCACTCATTTTTTTTTGTAGGCCGCTCTTATTTTTCTTTATTCCTCACAAAGAAATTTTAAAAGAATAAAAGGAAAAACACCCGCTAAATATTAAGCATGACATAAATCTAATACACATAAAACGTTCTAACTTAGAATCTTAAGACGTACTTATATCAACCATGAATGATTAGACAAAAATGCATAAGAGACTACAAACCAATTAAAACCGTTTTTGATTATTTATTAACATATATACATGCGAAGAAAATAGGGGTAAAGAAGAGAAAGGTTTAGCCACAAGTAATTATCATGAGGTTTATCTAGCCCTTTTATACTTGCTTCAACTCTATCATTTCCCATTCTCCACAAATTTAAAATCTCAAATAATGAGATTAGTGGATGCTTAGCCTAATAGACCAACAAAGGACTACATGGTTAAGGATACTAGGTAGAGAATGCTTAGATAAGCAAACTCGGGTTGAGTCAAAATGTCCATGGCGGGCCTAATATGTCAAAGAAGTCTAAATTTGTTAAACTATATCCTTTATTATATTTTTTTTCCTTTTTCAATATATTAGAAAAGAACAAAAGAAGAAATATATACAATGCAAATGTGATATGCAAATGAAAAATGATTAATGCAAAAATTATGAATGCATATTTTTGGTGGCCAAAGTAGATCAAAAATTTGAAAAATGTTTGAAAAATTAATTTCGGTGTTATCATGAAGGTCAATGACAAAGTCTAGGTAAGGTTACTTCGATAGAAGACCCCCCTACACTTAAGCTAAACATTGTCCTCAATGTTTAAGAGCATGGAAGTTAAAAACTTCCCCTACACTTATGACAATGAATAGACTTTGCTTAACCCAAGTTAAGGAAAAATCAACTATAGTGAATTCATTTTTAAAGCACAATGTGTCTATGAAAAATCACAATAGTAACGAAGTGAACCGGATACAAGGGCCTCCTCCATAAGCTCCAAAGCACGTGATGAGTGAGAAACCCTACAAACATCATGAAGACAAAAGAAGGTCTCCCCAACACATCTCATCAATTTGTTATCCTTATTTATAACCTACAACACTCTAGATCTAAAAACTTATAAACCTAGTTATTCAAGCTTGATTTAAGGAGTCTCTAGCTCGACTCTTCCCACACTTAAAAATGTCAAAAACCTATCATGAAGAAGAAAAGTTTTGCCCTTTTTAAGAAAAATCTCTATGATGAGGTAAAACAAGTTTTCATTTATCAACACTCCATAAATATCCCCCCGGATCAAATACATAATTACCATCCCACTTATAACACAATTCCACAACTAACTTCCCAAGCAATGGTGAAAAAGGTGAGGTGTGGTTCTCAAAAATGGTTGCCCATATGTTCTTCACAAGGTGATAGGGTAAAACTCTCAAATCTTTCACAAGTTTTCCTTTTGTTGCATCAGGCGGATACTGAGATGGTTTAGCAAGCTCTATGCCAGGTTCAAAAATCTGTTCCTTAATGGGAAAACAACAAGTGTTGGTTGCCTCATAAGATTCTCCTTTGTAAGTCACATGGTAAGAGAAAGGTTGTGGATTAATGGGTAATAGTAAGCTCTTGGGAGGAACCATCATGGCTTGTTTTCCTTTATCACATGGAAGGGTTGAGGTGGACAAGGAAGAAGGTAAAGGATCTTCATTCAATAGAGATTCTAGATAGAGTATGTCTCCCTCCTCATCAATATATCCAAGAGTGTACTCAAAAGATATATCCACCTCTAAAAACTCATCACTCTCATCCATGATAGAATCCTCCTCATCACCATAAACATCATAGATTGGTCTATCAAGAGTGGTGATTCCTCAAAACCTAAAGAAGTATGATCCTCAACAAATGGAGAATCACAAGTAGAGATCTCATCATCACTATAGTCATCATATGTTGGTGTATCACAAAGAAGAGATTCTTCATCATAAAATCCTCATGAGTATCTTCATCATTGTAGAAAAGTGGGTTATCATATGAGGTTTCAAATAGAGGATTGGAATAGATCACATAACCACCAAAGTTAAACTCTTGAGGTTCATGAAAATCCAGTGATGAAGTAATGGAAGCAATGGTCTCAACATGAGGTAAATCATAATCTCCACTAGAGCAAGCTTAATAAAAATATTCACCACACACTTCATCAAGGATATCATCTTGAGTTTCCTCCTCATTCACAACATCAATATGCTTCACCGCTTCATGCTCATTAGACTTCTTTGACAACTTTCCCATTTTAAACACAACTCTCTCTCATCCCCTACCCTCATTGTAAGTTCACCTTCCGCCACATCTATTAGAGTTCGACCCGTTCTAAAAAATGGCCTGCCAACAACCAAAGGCACTCTAGGATCCATATCATAATGAACCACCACAAAGTCTGTGGGAAAGTAAATCTATCAACCCCAACAAAAACATCCTCCGCAATTCCCACCGGATAAGCTATAGTACGGTTGGCCAACTCAAGAGTCATCTTAGTGGGAGTGAGCTCGGGAAGTGAAAGTTTCTTCCAAACCGATAATGGCATGAGATTAATTCTTGCTCCTAAATCCGCTAAAGCCATGCAATTTTCCACCCCCGGGAAATTGCAAGGAATCAAAAACCTCCCCGGATCTCCTAGCTTAGTAGGCAACTTCTTAAGTAAAACCGCGGAGCAATTTTCATTCAAGGAAGCATTAGGCAAATCCACCAATCTCTCCTTGTTAGAAAGTAAGTCCTTGATCATCTTAGCAAACTTAGGCATATTGGCTAAAGCTTCCGCAAAGGAAATATTTATGTTAAGTTGCTTGAACATCCTAAAAAAGTTTGAGACATGTATATCATCCTTGTTCTTAAGCTTATCCTTTCTTAATCTTGATGGGTAAGGAAGATTTGGTTTAGGTGTAGGTGTTGTAGTGGAAGATTTTTCTGTGTTAGCTTCTTCATTAGGAGTTGTGGAAGGTAAAGGAGAAGTGGGAATAGGTTGAGAAGGTATGGTTGATGAAATAGGAGAGTTTGGAGGTGGTGAAGTAGATGTAGAAGGCTTATCACAAGTAGGAACCAAAATGGGTTTAACAATAGAATGTGTAGGAGGTGAAGAATCATTTGTTGTTTTTACACTTCTTGTTGTAATATCGTCAACATTTTCCCTCTGGTTTTTTTGTGTGTTAGATGGTAAAGCCCCTTTTGGTGTTTGATTATACATAATTTGGTTGTGAAGAAGAGAAAATTTCTTGTTGTTTTCCTCTAGAGCCTCTTTCATTTGTCTCTCATAGGAAGTAAGCTTTTGAAGAATCAAATCCATGGGGTTAGGTTGCACATTCCCTTGATAAAAAGCTTTGTTTGGATAGGGCGGAGGGGGTGTATTAAATCCTTGATTTGGTGGATAAAATTTATTTCCTTGATTGTGAAAGGTGTTGGGTGCTTTATAGTTGTTCCCTTGGTATTGTGGTCTTGGACCTTGATTCCTTTTTAACAATTGAGGGGGATTTGGTTGAGGTTGGGTGGGTGGTTGGGGTGGAAATCCCGGTGGTGCATGATAATTTTGAGACTTATAAGAAAGGTTATTTTGATTGATGTTGGGCTTGAAATGTTCTCTATGTTCCTCTTGGTATGAATAACACTCCCCTTGATATCCTTGCACCTTATCACATTGTTGATATGAATGGGGACCTCCACAAGTCACACATGAAAGAGTAATAGCATGCACATCATTTGTGGAATGATTGCCCAAAGAAAGTTTCATAAAGTCATTCATCATGGTTTGTTGCATCTTTTGAGTGTTGCATGATTGTTTGACTTTCCTTTTGAGCTTGAATCAATTCTTGAATGCATGAAATGATTTGACTCTCCAATGGTGTAGAACCTCCTTCTTGAATGACATGTACTCTTTCATCAACTTGTGTGTTAGTTTGCACCATTGCTTTGGTCTCAATAATAACCCAAGCCTCTTGAATGGATTTAAGAAGAATATTTCCTCCCGCGGAAGCATTGAGTGAGTCTTGGTGATGAGGTTTAAGGCCATTGTAAAAAGTATTGATTTGGTGAACTTCATCCAATCCGTGGTTAGGGAATCTCCTCAAGAACTCTCTATACTCCTCTCAAGCATCACTAAATGTTTGACTAGGTTTTTGTTGGAAGCCTATAATTAAGTTCCTCAAAGTCGTGGTCTTAGATGGGGGAAAGAACTTGTTCAAAAACTTCTTAGTGAAACCATCCCATGTGGTAATGCTCTCGGGTGGTTGTGTATCTAACCAATTCTTAGTCGGATCCTCTAGTGAAAATTGTACCAATATCAACTTAATGGCATCATGGGGAACTCCATTGTACTTAATGATGTTGCAAAGAGCAAGAAATTTCTTAAGGTGATCATGTGGATTATCATTCTTGTTCCCATAAAATGGTGTGTTTGAAACCAAGTTAATCATGGATGTTTTTAGCTCAAATGTGTTTGCGGGAATATCGGGTATCTTGATAGCATCGGCATATCCTTGCACATTGGATTGCAAGTGCTCCACCAAAGGTCGAGTATCAACTCCGGCCATGGCTTCTTGCTGTGGATGGATCAAAGAACGATTCTCGGGATCGGCTTGATGGACGGTGTTGTTCCTACTCTTTCACTTTTTCTTCCTTTTCGGAGGAAGGGGTTGTACACCAATCGGTATTTGTGCACGCCCGCGAGTGAGCATGTAACTCAAAACGAGGAATGAGAGAGAAGCTCTCATTTGACTTTGAAGAGAAAAGGATTATCCTCTTCGAGTTTCAATATGAAATATCCACAAGAAAGTATAATATACGTATGTACTACTTGGGTGCAAGACCCCCAATGAAGCCTTCCTTCTTAGAATACTCACTAGTGAACGGGGGGTTAGGTGGCGCGAAGCACTTAAGTACCTACTGACCCTTAGATGGCATTTTATAGCACATCCCCTTTCTATTCACTTTGTAGTTTGTATTCTTCGAATTATTGCTTATTGGAAGTATTTATCTATTCTTGCTTTATTGAACTTGATCGATACGCGTGTCAAGGACCGGAACGCCCCTCAACACGGTGTATTGCCTTGGCAATACTTATGGAGAATAGGTATATTGATTGTTCTTATACGTATACGTATTTACTTATAAGAATATATGGAAAATATTTTTGTATTTATGGGGTTTTTTAGAGAAAATACTATATGTACATAAAAACCGAGGGAATCCAATAATATATATTTTTGGGTGCAATCTCTTAGGAAAAAGATTGCTTTTGGATTTAATTTGTTTGGTCAATTGTTTAGGAAAAGAATTGTTTTTGTTATTTTTAGTTTTTATATTTTTATATTTTTTGATTTTTTATTGTTTTTTATTTATGATACGTAAAAATAACGTTCACTAGGTGAACGGATCCCAAAAGCCAATGAAAACCGTCAATCAATAGTCTCTCGTAAAGTCAAAGAACTGGCAGCGGTGCCATTTGAAATTGTGTAAATTGAAGTTCGTTTTCTCGATTCTTAACCAATTAAAAGTCCTAACAAAATCAGGTTTATGATCGTTTTTGGTTGATGGGGTTATTTGGATTTTCTATGTCTATTTAAGCAATCAAGTAAAAATGTGATAAATATTAACTATGTATCCGTAAAACAATTAGCAATTAGCAAGTTTTTATTCAACTAAATACAAAAATGTAAATCTATGGAATTAATGTGCTAAAAATGTTAATGATTGAAACTATAATGCTTGAAATGTAAAAATCAGAAACTATAAGGAGCAACTATGCAAATGTAACAAACTACTAACCAAAATGTAACAACTTTTAAACTACTTAACTGGAAATGACAAGTTTAGAAAAGATTAGGACTAATTCCAAGCAAACCCTAAAAACATGTAAATTTAGCCCTCAATACAAACAGTGACAAAGTAAAAGGGCCAAAATGAAAATAAAAGTGAACTTTCTATCAAAAACGGGCTAGTTGGATTATTAAGCTCGAATAAGCTCTAGAATGAACCAAATAAGCTCAAACAATTTTTAAACTGCTTAAAACTCAAAATCACTTAGGCTAGTAAAAGGAATAAGCTTGAAATTCAGTAAAACTCAAATAAGCCCACTTGAAAAAGTCACTAATAAGCTATCTAATAAGCTAGACTTACACAATAATATTTTTGAGCTGAATCTTGTTAATGAGTCCATAGAGAGTCTGGAATGTCATCTTTTAAAAAAAATGATCAAGTAATGAATTTGGAAATTGAAAATAAGTTGAAACTAGCTTATTGACCAAAGTTAACCAAAATTTTGAAAACTTTGAAAACCTCCAGATCTACTCAAGAATACTTTCTAAACAAGATTATGAAATAAAATGGAAAGGTTTATGAAGTGGAATTGCTAGAATGAGAAATGAGTTAGCACTTGGTTTACAGAAACTTGCAATTGATCAACAACTTATTAAAAAACTAATTTCTAACTTGATTTGTTAAACTGTGTAATTTCCTTATAAGCACTCAATATTCAGATGTTAAAGGACAAGTAGGAACTGGTTTGAATCATTTCCATTAAGAATAGAGCAGATGACAATCAACTGAAAACAGCTACTTTTTGATGAACTTGTTAAGCAGAAACTGTCCCAAACTTTTTCACAACCAATTGCCTTTTTGACTTTCTTTTTGACTTTAAAACTACACAACTTTGTTTAAAATCATTAAAGTAATGTAAATGAGCCAAAGTTCACCAATTAACAACACTTAACTACAAAAGAACAGCTAAATCCAAACACTAGTTACTTACTTTGAACAAATTTTGTGAAAGAAATTTGAGCAATTGGTTGAACTGGTTTTAAACTGATATCTAGCCAAACTTTATGAACAAAATGAAGTGAAATTGAACCAATAATATGCAGTAAAACAGGCTAAGACTCAAAATGTTATAACTATCTATAAGAACTAGTAATAAGTAGTCATACAAGAATCAAACTAGCAATAAGCTATCTAATCATCAAAAACAATCCAAGAACAAGCTAAACACATTTGATCAGATCAACAAGTAGAATTAAACTAGAATTTAGCATGCATTTTGTAGTTTAGAGGAATTAAACTCAGAAACTATGAAACATTTTAGCAAAGTCCTCCACTGATGGAGTAGGTAGGCGATGAGCCTCCTAGATAGTGTTAAACCACCACCTTAACACTATTAACCAACTAATCAACAACTACAATCATCATCGCCATTTTATACACAATTTAGCTTCAAAATCAACAAGAACAGCTACTTGGAATAGGAACAAGAATGAACAGCAACAAGTCTTCAACAAGAGCTTCTTATGATCAATGGTGATCACAAGTAACTCATAATAGCACAAGAGTAACAGTAATGCAGGTATTGTATAAGAGATTGAAGGAAAAAGGAGGGAAATTTTATTGCTTGAATGTGGAAGTTTGTTACAAATTTTGGTAAGGAGTTACAACTACTATAACTAACTCAAGAGTTTTTCAGAATCTTGAGGTCGTTACACTAACAAACTACTAGCTATGATTGGGAGAGAAAGGGAAAGTGTGTGAAAATTTCACACTTAAGCTACATGTTCAAATGAGGGGGCTATTCCCTATTTATAGACAAAATGTGAGAAGTAGTTGAAGCTGATGACGTGTCCCAACCAATTAATTGCTGCCAAGTGTCCTCAATCTGTCAATTGGAAATAGTCGTTATGAACTTGAAATTGGGTTTTTCTTCTTGGTTGATGTTCAGGTTAATTAAGCACGTGGGTTTAATTCCTCCTTCAAAAATAAGCACTTTTCATGTTTGAAGTTTTTCCTGATATGCAATATTTCTCCAATTCGTTCCTTGGTTGTGTTGAGGAAGAAGATGCCACGTGGATATATTTGGTTGGGTGGAAGTTTATCATACGGATCATAATCCATTTTTGGATATATTGGTTATTGCATGGCGTGTTCTAATTGGCTAAAAATTAAGTAGGTGGTTTGACTGTTTGAAAATCGGCGCATTTTATAAGCTGGTGAGGTGGCAGCAATGCTGGTGATCCATGTTTAATAAACCTTGCATTCCTATTGGCTGATAGCTATTCACACAGATTAAGCCCATTTTTGAGTGTATTTTGGCAAGTTTAGTCCTTGAACTTAGGCAGATTATCCAAATGAGCTAGGAACATCATTTTAATGGCATTTTTGGTCCTTCCTCTTGCAATCTTGTATAATTTGACCCTTTAACTTAGTTTACTGAAGAGTTGACCATGTTTTACTTTCATCTTGACTTTGGCGAATTTACACTTTGAGTCCTTCAACTTTGGAGTGTTTTCAAGATAGGTCCCTTATCTTCAAAGTCTTGTCATCTTTGATCCTTCTTTGTCTTTTTCATCCAAATAAGCTTGATTTCTTCTTGTTTGCTTGAAAATGTATCCTTCTTACCTATTTATACACAAACACAAAACATACCACATAATTCCGCTTTATAGCACAAAAGTTAGGTATTTTCCTTGTGTTTTAGGGTGATTTGTTGATTAATTTATATGAGTTTTTGCTCATATCAAATCCCCTACACTTGAATATTACCATGACCTCATGCAATGCTATATTTTAAAGCACAAATTTACATTCACCTAATAATTAACCCGCCTTGGCCAATATGAAATGCTATTACACTATGCTACTCTATATGATGCATGATTTTGATTTTGAACAATGCAATGCAAAAGAAACTATTCTATTTATATCTTTTTGGATTTTTCTTGAAATGGCTTTGATGGAAAAACTCATAAAGAAGTCAATGACTTAAATTAGGGATTGGGTACCATGGACACTTATCACCCTCAAGTTTCACTTTCCCCATACCAAGCTTAGAAATGGGATCATTGCATTCACAAGTAAAAAGTGCATCAACTTATTCATGACAATTAAATGTGGAACCGGTTATTATTTGAGCAAATTGCTTTTGGGCAAATTTGTCATTATTTGAAGCGTGAAATATAAGAAATGTAAAATCAAAAATAAGGAAGCACGATTTTAATCCTAAGTAATCCTCTCATCCATTACTTGAAAAACCGCTCACAATTAATATAAGTCCGTTTCAAGAGTAATAAGTCATTCGCCTTATGTGTAAAATCCTCGTGTCATGCATTAATAAGTAGCTACACACTCGCTAAGGAAAGAAAAATAAAACTCACGTAATAATTTACATCCTCCGCCTTTTTGAGACTTTGGATCTTCAATCCCGCAACCCGTCAAGGTAAAATTGGATTGGAGCAACTATTAAATCCCAGCAACCCGTAAAGGTAATATTGGAATCTAATAGTTACTATAATTAACACTTCACTGCCCCTCTTGGGAGTCTTGTATAATTATTTTCTTTTTCTTTTTCTCTTTTTTTCTAGCCACTCATTTTTTTTGTAGGCCGCTCTTATTTTTCTTTATTCCTCACAAAGAAATTTTAAAAGAATAAAAGGAAAAACACCCGCTAAATTTAAGCATGACATAAGTCTAATACACATAAAGCGTTCTAACTTAGAATCTTAAGACGTACTTATATCAACCATGAATGATTAGACAAAAATGCATAAGAGACTACAAACCAATTAAAACCGTTTTTGATTATTTATTAACATATATACATGCGAAGAAAATAGAGGTAAAGAAGAGAAAGGTTTAGCCACAAGTAATTATCAAGAGGTTTATCTAGCCCTTTTATACTTGCTTCAACTCTGTCATTTCCCATTCTCCACAAATTTAAAATCTCAAATAATGAGATTAGTGGATGCTTAGCCTAATAGACCAACGAAGGACTACATGGTTAAGGATACTAGCTAGAGAATGCTTAGATAATCAAACTCGGGTTGAGTCAAAATGTCCATGGCGGGCCTAATATGTCAAAGAAGTCTAAATTTGTTAAACCATATCCTTTATTATATTTTTTTCCTTTTTCAATATGTTAGAAAAGAACAAAAGAAGAAATATATACAATGCAAAGGTGATATGCAAATTAAAAATGATTAGTGCAAAAATTATGAACGCATATTTTTGGTGGCCAAAGTAGATCAAAAATTTGAAAAATGTTTGAAAAATTAATTTCCGTGTTATCATGAAGGTCAATGACAAAGTCTAGGTAAGGTTACTTCGATAGAAGACCCCCCTATACTTAAGCTAAACATTGTCCTCAATGTTTAAGAGCATGGAAGTTAAAAACTTCCCCTACACTTATGACAATGAATAGACTTTGCTTAACCCAAGTTAAGGAAAAATCAACTATAGTGAATTCATTTTTAAAGCACATTGTGTCTATGAAAAATCACAATAGTAACGAAGTGAACCGGATACAAGGGCCTCCTGCATAAGCTTCAAAGCACGTGATGAGTGAGAAACCCTACAAACATCATGAAGACAAAAGAAGGTCTCCCCAACACATCTCATCAATTTGTTATCCTTATTTCTAACCTACAACACTCTAGATCTAAAAACTTCTAAACCTAGTTATTCAAGCTTGATTTAAGGAGTCTCTAGCTCGACTCTTCCCACACTTAAAAGTGTCAAAAACCTATCATGAAAAATAAAAGTTTTGCCCTTTTTAAGAAAAATCTCTATGATGAGGTAAAACAAGTTTTCATTTATCAACACTCCATAAATATCCCCCCGGATCAAATACATAATTACCATCCCACTTATAACACAATTCCACAACTAACTTCCCAAGCAATGGTGAAAAAGGTGAGGTGTGGTTCTCCAAAATGGTTGCCCATATGTTCTTCACAAGGTGATAGGGTAAAACTCTCAAATCTTTCACAAGTTTTCCTTTTGTTGCATCAGGCGGATACTGAGATGGTTTAGCAAGCTCTATGCCAGGATCAAAAATTTGTTCATTGATGGGAAAACAACAAGTGTTGGTTGCCTTATAAGATTCTCCTTTGTAAGTCACATGGTGAGAGAAAGGTTGTGGAGTAATGGGTAATAGCAAGCTCTTGGGAGGAACCATCATGGCTTGTTTTCCTTTATCACATGGAAGGGTTGAGGTGGACAAGGAAGAATGTAAAGGATCTTCATTCAATAGAGATTCTAGATAGAGTATGTCCCCCTCCTCATCAAGATATCCAAGAGTGTACTCAAAAGATATATCCACCTCTAAAAACTCATCACTCTCATCCATGATAGAATCCTCCTCATCACCATAAACATCATAGATTGGTCTATCAAGAGTGGTGATTCCTCAAAACCTAAAGAAGTATGATCATCAACAAATAGAGAATCATAAGTAGAGATCTCATCATCACTATAGTCATCATATGTTGGTGTATCACAAAGAAGAGATTCTTCATCACTAAAATCCTCATAAGTATCTTCATCATTGTAGAAAAGTGGGTTATCATATGAGGTTTCAAATAGAGGATTGGAATAGATCACATAATCACCAAAGTTAAACTCTTGAGGTTCATGAAAATCCAATGATGAAGTAATGGAAGCAATTGTCTCAACATGAGGTAAATCATAATCTCCACTAGAGCAAGCTTCATAAAAATATTCACCACACACTTCATCAAGGATATCATCTTGAGTTTCCTCCTCATTCACAACATCAATATGCTTCACCGCTTCGTGCTCATTAGACTTCTTTGACAACTTTCCCATGTTAAACACAACTCTCTCATCCCCTACCCTCATTGTAAGTTCACCTTCCGCCACATCTATTAGAGTTCGACCCGTTCTCAAAAATAGCCTGCCAACAACCAAAGGCACTCTAAGATCCATATCATAATTAACCACCACAAAGTCTGTGGGAAAAGTAAATCTATCAACCCCAACAAAAACATCCTCCGCAATTCCCACCGGATAAGCTATAGTACGGTTGGCCAACTCAAGAGTCATCTTAGTGGGAGTGAGCTCGGGAAGTGAAAGTTTCTTCCAAACCGATAGTGGCATGAGATTAATGCTTGCTCCAAAATCCGCTAAAGCCATGCAATTTTCCACCCCCGGGAAATTGCAAGGAATCAAAAACCTCCCCGGATCTACTAGCTTAGTAGGCAACTTCTTAAGTAAAACCGCGGAGCAATTTTCATTCAAGGAAGCATTAGGCAAATCCACCAATCTCTCCTTGTTAGAAAGTAAGTCCTTGATCATCTTAGCAAACTTAGGCATATTGGCTAAAGCTTCCGCAAAGGAAATATTTATGTTAAGTTGCTTGAACATCCTCAAAAAGTTTGAGACACATATATATCATCCTTGTTCTTAAGGTTATCCTTTCTTAATCTTGATGGGTAAGGAAGATTTGGTTTAGGTGTAGGTGTTGTAGGTGTTGTAGTGGAAGATTTGTCTGTGTTAGCTCCTTCATTAGGAGTTGTGGAAGGTAAAGGAGAAGTGGGAATAGGTTGAGAAGGTGTGGTTGATGAAATAGGAGAGTTTGGAGGTGGTGAAGTAGATGTAGAAGGCTTATCACAAGTGGGAACCAAAATGGGTTTAACAATAGAATGTGTAGGAGGTGAAGAATCATTTGTTGTTTTTCCACTTCTTGTTGTAATATCGTCGACATCTGCCCTCGGGTTAGTTTGTGTGTTAGATGGTAAAGCCCCTTGTGGTCTTTGATTATACATAATTTGGTTGTGAAGAAGAGAAAATTTCTTGTTGTTTTCCTCTTGAGCCTCTTTCATTTGTCTCTTATAGGAAGTAAGATTTTGAAGAATCAAATACATGGGGTTAGGTTGCACATTCCCTTGATAAAAAGCTTTGTTTGGATAGGGCGGAGGGGGTGCATTAAATCCTTGATTTAGTGGATAAAATTTATTTCCTTGATTGTGAAAGGTGTTGGGTGCTTTATAGTTGTTCCCTTTGTATTGTGGTCTTGGACCTTGATTCCTTTGTAACAATTGAGGGGGATTTGGTTGAGGTTGGGTGGGTGGTTGGGGTGGGAATCCTGGTGGTGCATGATAATTTTGAGACTTATAAGAAAGGTTATTTTGATTGATGTTTGGCTTGAAATGTTCTCTATGTTCCTCTTGGTATGCATAACACTCCCCTTGATATCCTTGCACCTTATCACATTGTTTATATGAATGGGGACCTCCACAAGTCTCACATGAAAGAGTAATAGCATGCACATCATTTGTGGAATGATTGCCAAAAGAAAGTTGTATAAAGTTATTCATCATGGTTTGTTGCATCTTTTGAGTGTTGCATGATTGTTTGACTTTCCTTTTGAGCTTGAATCAATTCTTGAATGCATGAAATGATTTGACTCTCCAATGGTGTAGAACCTCCTTTTTTGAATGACATGTACTCTTTCATCAACTTGTGTGTTAGTTTGCACCATTGCTTTGGTCTCAATAATAACCCAAGCCTCTTGAATGGATTTAAGAAGAATATTTCCTCCCGCGGAAGCATTGAGTGAGTCTTGGTGATGAGGTTTAAGGCCATTGTAAAAAGTATTGATTTGGTGAACTTCATCCAATCCGTGGTTAGGGAATCTCCTCAAGAACTCTCTATACTCCTCTCAAGCATCACTAAATGTTTGACTAGGTTTTTGTTGGAAGCCTATAATTAAGTTCCTCAAAGTCGTGGTCTTAGATGGGGGAAAGAACTTGTTCAAAAACTTCTTAGTGAAACCATCCCATGTGGTAATGCTCTCGGGTGGTTGTGTATCTAACCAATGCTTAGCCGGATCCTCTAGTGAAAATTGTACCAATATCAACTTAATGGCATCATGGGGAACTCCATTGTACTTAATGATGTTGCAAAGAGCAAGAAATTTCTTAAGGTGATCATGTGGATTATCATTCTTGTTCCCATAAAATGGTGTGTTTGAAACCAAGTTAATCATGGATGTTTTTAGCTCAAATGTGTTTGTGGGAATATCGGGTATCTTGATAGCATCGGCATATCCTTGCACATTGGATTGCAAGTGCTCCACCAAAGGTCGAGTATCAACTCCGGCCATGGCTTCTTGTTGTGGATGGATCAAAGCACGATTCTCGGGATCGGCTTGATGGACGGTGTTGTTCCTACTCTTTCACTTTTTCTTCCTTTTCGGAGGAAGGGGTTGTACACCAATCGGTATTTGTGCACGCCCGCGAGTGAGCATGTAACTCAAAACGAGGAATGAGAGAGAAGCTCTCGTTTGACTTTGAAGAGAAAAGGATTATCCTCTTCGAGTTTCAATATGAAATATCCACAAGAAAGTATAATATACGTATGTACTACTTGGGTGGAAGACCCCCAATGAAGCCTTCCTTGTTAGAATACTCACTAGTGAACGGGGGGTTAGGTGGCGCGAAGCACTTAAGTACCTATTGACCCTTAGATGGCATTTTATATCACATCGCCTTTCTTTTCACTTTGTAGTTTGTATTCTTCGAATTATTGCTTATTGGAAGTATTTATCTATTCTTGCTTTATTGAATTTGATCGATACGCGTGTCAAGGACCGGAACGCCCCTCAACACGGTGTATTGCCTTGGCAATACTTATGGAGAATAGGTATATTGATTGTTCTTATACGTATACGTATTTACTTATAAGAATATATGGAAAATATTTTTGTATTTATGGGGTTTTTTAGAGAAAATACTATATGTACATAAAAACCGAGGGAATCCAATAATATATATTTTTGGGTGCAATCTCTTAGGAAAAAGATTGCTTTTGGATTTTTTAATTATTTTGGTCAATTCTTTAGGAAAAGAATTGTTTTTGTTATTTTTAGTTTTTATATTTTTATATTTTTTGATTTTTTTATTGTTTTTTATTTATGATACGTAAAAATAACGTTCACTAGGTGAACGGATCCCAAAAGCCAATGAAAACCGTCAATCAATAGTCTCTCGTAAAGTCAAAGAACCGGCAGTGGTGCCATTTGAAATTGTGTAAATTGAAGTTCGTTTTCTCGATTCTTAACCAATTAAAAGACCTAACAAAATCAGGTTTATGATCGTTTTTGGTTGATAGGGTTATTTGGATTTTCTATGTCTATTTAAGCAATCCAGTAAAAATGTGATAAATATTAACTATGTATCCGTAAAACAATTAGCAATTACCAACTTTTTATTCAAATAAATACAAAAATGTAAATCTATGGAATTAATGTGCTAAAAATGTTAATGATTGAAACTATAATGCTTGAAATGTAAAAATCAGAAACTATAAGGAGCAACTATGCAAATGTAACAAACTACTAACCAAAATGTAACAACTTTTAAACTACTTAACTGGAAATGACAAGTTTAGAAAAGATTAGGACTAATTCCAAGCAAACCCTAAAAACATGTAAGTTTAGCCCTCAATACAAACAGTGAAAAAGTAAAAGGGCCAAAATGCAAATAAAAGTGAACTTTCTATCAAAAATAGGTTAGTTGGATTATTAAGCTCGAATAAGCTCTAGAATGAACCAAATAAGCTCAAACAAGTTTTAAACTGCTTAAAACTCAAATTCACTTAGGCTAGTAAAAGGAATAAGCTTGAAATTCAGTAAAACTCAAATAAGCCCACTTGAAAAAGCCACTAATAAGCTATCTAATAAGCTAGACTTGCACAAAAAGATTTTTGAGCTGAATCTTGTTAATCAGTCCATAGAGAGTCTGGAATGTCTTCTTTTAAGAAAAATGATCAAGTAATGAATTTGGAAATAGAAAATAAGCTGAAACTAGCTTATTGACCAAGTTGACCAAAATTTTGAAAAATTTGAAAACTTCCAGATCTACTCAAGAACACTTTCTAAACAAGATTATGAAATAAAATGGCAAGGTTTATGAACTGGAATTGCTAGAATGAGAAATCAGTTAGCACTTGGTATACAGAAACTTGTAATTGATCAACAGCTTATTAAAAAGCTAATTTCTCACTTGATTTGTTAAACTGTGTAATTTCCTTATAAGCACTCAATATTTAGATGTTAAAGGACAAGTAGGAACTGGTTTGAATCATTTCCATTAAGAATAGAGCAGATGACAAGCAATTGAAAACAGCTACTTTTGATGAACTTGTTAAGCAGAAACTGACCCAAACTTTTTCACAACCAATTACCTTTTTGACTTTCTTTTTGACTTTAAAACTACTCAACTTTGTTTAAAATCACTAAAGTAATGTAAATGAGCCAAAATTCACCAATTAACAACACTCAACTACAAAAGAACAACTAAATCCAAACACTAGTTACTGTCTTTGAACAAATTTTGTGAAAGAAATTTGAGCAATTGGTTGAACTGGTCTTAAACTGATATCTAGCCAAACTTTATGAACAAAATGAAGTGAAATTGAACCAATAATATGCAGTAAAACAGGCTAAGACTCAAAATGTAATAACTAGCTATAAAACTGATGCAATGAAATCAGAAACCAGTAATAAGCAGTCAAACAAGAATCAAACTAGCAATAAGCTATCTAATCTTCAAAAACAATCCAAGAACAAGCTAAACACATTTTATCAGGTCAACAAGTAGAATTAAACTAGAGTTTAGCATGCATTTTGTTGTTTAGAGGAATTAAACTCAAAAACTATGAAACCTTTTAACAAAGGCCTCCAATAATGGAGTAGGTAGGCGCTGAGCCTCCTAGATAGTGTTAAACCACCACCTTAACACTATTAACCAACTAATCAACAGCTACAATCATCATCATCACCATTTTATACACAATTCTGCTTCAAAATCAACAAGAACAACTACTTGGAATAGGAACAAGAATGAACAGCAACAAGTCTTCAACAAGAGCTTCTTATGATCAATGGTGATCACAAGTAACTCATAACAGCACAAGAGTAATAGTAATGCATGTATTGTATAAGAGATTGAAGGAAAAAGGAGGGAAATTTTATTGCTTGAATGTGAAAGTTTGTTACAAATTCTGGTAAGGAGTTACAACTACTATAACTAACTCAAGAGTTTGTCAGACTCTTGAGGTTGTTACACTAAAAAACTACTAGCTATGACTGGGAGAGAAAAGGAAAGTGTGTGAAAATTTCACACTTAAGATACATGTACAAATGAGGGGGCTATTCCCTATTTATAGACAAAATGTGAGAAGTAGTTGAAGTTGATGACGTGTCCAAACCAATTAACTGCTGCCAAGTGTCCTCAATCTGTCAATTGGAAATAGCCGTTATGAACTTGAAATTGGGCTTTTCTTCTTGGTTGATGTTAAGGTTAATTGAGCACGTGGGTTGAATTTGTCCTTAAAAAATAAGCACTTTTCATGTTTGAAGTTTTTCCTGATATGCAGTATTTCTCCAATTCGTTCCTGGGTTGTGTTGAGGAAGACGATGCCACGTGGATATATTTGGTTGGGTGGAAGTTTATCACACGGATCATAATCTATTTTTGGATATAGTGGTTATTGCATGGCGTGTTATGATTGGCTAAAAATTAAGTAGTGGGTTTGTTTGTTTGAAAATCAGCGCATTTTATAAGCTAGTGAGGTGGCAGCAATGCTGGTGATCCATGTTTAATAAATCTTGCATTCCTATTGGCTGATAGCCATTCACACGGATTAAGCCCATTTTTGAGTGTATTTTGGCAAGTTTAGTCCTTGAACTTAGGCAGATTATCCAAATGAGCTAGGAACTTCATTTTAATGGCATTTTTTGTCCTTCCACTTGCAATCTTGTATAATTTGACCCTTTGACTTAGTTGACTGAAGAGTTGACCATGTTTGACTTTCATCTTGACTTTTGCAAATTTACACTTTGAGTCCTTCAACTTTAGAGTGTTGTGAAGATAGGCCCCTTATCTTCAAAGTCTTGTCATCTTTGATCCTTCTTTGTCTTTTTCATCCAAATAAGCTTGATTTCTTCTTATTTGCTTGAAAATGTATCCTTCTTACCTATTTATACACAAACACAAAACATACCACATAATTCCGCTTTATAGCACAAAAGTTAGGTATTTTCCTTGTGTTTTAGGGTGATATGTTGATTAATTGATATGAGTTTTTGCTCATATCAGAAAGCACAAGGTGCTTTAGGATCCGCTTTGGTTAAAGCGGTTGAGAAAAGTTGTATATCTTGTGGTGGAGCTCATGATTTTTCCGAGTGCATTATCGCTGGTGGTAACACTTCGAGTGCTTATGTAGCAACGGGAACTTATAACCAAAACGGCCAAGGTTCTCGCCCAAATCAAGCTCCACAAAATCAAAATGCTAACAAATATCGAAACAACAATCAAAGTGGTAATTATCAAGGAAACCAACGTAATTACAACTAGGGTAATTATGGGAACAATGGGTAAGTGAAAAACCAAAATCAAAACCGTGATTTTCAAAACACTAATAAAGGTTTGCAAAATACAAAAGATCTTCCAAGTGAATTTTTGAATTATATGAAGGCAAATGATGATAGGTTTGACAACATATAAAGGGAGATAATTAGCCTAAGATCCAAGTTGAAAAATGAGTTAAAAAACGAACTTGCTAATGAAATTAAGACACATGCTAATAAAATGGAAAGTAATGTGAAAAGGCTACAACAAAATCAACAAAAGATGGAACAAGGCCAACATGAAATCAAGCAAGAGATGCTTAAGGCGGATAAAAGGCAATCAAAATTTGAAGAAAAATGGCTAGTATGTTTGAGGCTATAATGTGTAAACCATCTTCTTCGGGTGGTCTTCCAAGTGATACCATTGCAAACCCGAAGGGAGAAATGACGGTTATTACTACATGAAGTGGTAAGACTTTCAAAGAACCAATATATCGTCCAAGTACTTCTAAGGAGAAGGAAATCGAGAAAGAACCCGAGGTGATGGTAGAAAAGGAGCATATCACAATCCCACGAAGTACCGCTTAAACCACACCTATGGTCGAACCTATACCAATTTTGGAACCCGAGATTCCAAGGCCTTTGCCTATGCCCCAACCCACACCACCCTTACCCTACCCGTCGAGACGAAACAAGGAAAAATTGCATGAATGTAACAATCAACAAATCGGGCTTTTCATTAAAATCTTTCGTAAGGTTTATTTCGACATAAGTTTGGCCGACGCGTTGTTGTATATTCCTCGTTTCGCCTCCACTTTTGAAAGTATGATGAATGATAAGGAGAAGCTTTTAAAGCTATCTAATTGTTCTTCGGTTTTTCTTAACCGAATACCAGAAAAAGTTTGTGATCCCGGCTAGTTTCTCATTCCATGTGATATTCAAGAGATGGAAGGATGCCTCGCCTTGACCTATCTTGGCACGAGCATTTTGATACCTTTTTCCATGTGGAAATCGCTATCACTTCCGGATCTTACTCCTTCGAAAATGTCTATCGAGATGGTCGATCATTCTACGATTCTCGCATGTGGAGTGGCTGAAGACGTTGTTGTGAAAGTTGGGAAGTTCTAATACCCCGTTGATTTTATTGTTGTAGACATTCCCATCGATCCTCAAGTTCCTCTAATTTTAGGTCGTCCATTTTTAGATACCTCGAAATCGATCATTGATATGCATGCTAGAAAAATCACTTTGCGATTCAACGAGGAGGAACTTGTTATAAACGCTACTCAAAACTCTACACCTTCTCATGTTTATGCAGTCGCTACCATCAACTACATTGACTTAGTCGATGTAGTTTGAGATGAGTTTACACAAGAAGTGTTAGATTTTTCTGATAGTTCGACTAGTGGTAATCCTACTATTATGGATACAATTCTTGCTAATTCCAAACCAAATCTTACTTCATTCAAGGAAGCGATTTTATTTTTAATGAAATCGAAAATGAAGATGAGGTGACTAATAGTGAGGATATTCTCAATCGAATTCCACCATATTTTCCGCCGATGGAAATTATGAGTGTTAAACCAAAATCTTCAATCGAGGATCCACCAATCCTTGAATTGAAAGATCTTCCACCTCACCTTAAATACGCATTCTTGGAAGGTGATGACATGTTGTCGGTTATTATGGAGAAAGATCTTTCCAATGATGAAAAAACCGCGCTTTTGAAAATCTTAAAAGCTCACAAAGGGGAAATTGCGTGGAAAATTTCCGACATTAAGGGTATCGACCCAAAATTTTGTACTCACAATATTTTATACATGATCAATGTTGAAGAAGGGTGAACCCAAAAATTCATGATGTTTGATGAGATGACATTTATACATGATCTCATCGTTCTTTTCGGGCTTTAAATGCATAAAAATGTCATAAAATACCATATATATGCTTGTGTTTGTTTACTTGTGTATTTTAGGTATGGATATCGTGAAAAAGACAAAATATTACAAGAAACAAAGAAAAACGAACACGAAAAACGAAGCTGCACAAAGAACCGGGCCCTAGTTTGTGATTTATCAAAGAAAAACCCTTGAAGACTTGAAGATGTACAAGATTGATCCCTCATTTATGAAGAAATGACACTTAATACCCTTGTATATTCATAATTACAAGTTTGGTCCCTTATGTTTGTCAAAATTACAAAAAGGTCCTTTAACTTTGAAGATTTGGCAAGTATAGTCCCTCAACAATTCTAAATTGTCAACAATGGTCCCTCATGAATTCAAACATCCAATGAAGTCCTTCAAAGATAAGATATGTCTAAGATCAGTCCTTGAACTATTCAAAAATGGCAAAAATAACCCTTGAAAACCCTTCACCAAAGTTTTGGGGCAAATGTGTGAAATTGGAAACTTAAATAACAAAGGAAACCAAGTTTGTAAGCTAAAAAAATTGTTTTACATGTTTTGCAAAAACATAAGGACTAGTAATGTCAATTCCCAAACTTCAAACACACAAACACACGCCAAACACAACACACCCCGTTATTTCGGATCAAAACTTACCACTATTCACCCTGATGAACCCAGTTAATATCCCACTTAAAACAAAGGGTAAAATGAAATTACCTAGGAACACGCTTAATTCACATACCCAAGAACTCATCCCACACCCAAAACCTCAATCCCCACTCACCATGTGACCCCACCATTTAACACGTCAACCAATCATATTGCAACCTCCTCTCCAAGCAATCCTAGTTGGCAAGATCAACGATTTATAGCTACTACTTGGTCCCCAAGCATAAAATGAACAGCCAAAATCATTTTGGACAACTCACAACATCAAAACTCGCCTCAAGCACTCAAGGGTATTCTAGGGATTTTCTAGCTAGGGTTTTCATGTATTTTGCATCTAGAATCGTCTATTGTTGCCTATAAAAGGACCCCCAACCTGTGGTGAGGCCTTTGTTCCAGATTTTAGCTATTTTCTTTGTAATTCCTTTTTATGAAATAAAATTTGAATTTCTGAAAATTTTGAATTCTCTTTTGTGATTTATAAAAGTTTGCTGTTGGAATAGCTAAGTTCTGAGTTCCATATACATGTTTGGTTGATTTTGAGAAAAGGTTTTATGGTTTAAAACACTTGTTTTCAAAAATCAAAGGATAATCTATTTTGGCTTACTTTTGTGTTTGTTCATCTTAGCAGCTTGTGGAAGCTGGTGCTTGTTCTTGCTAGCACCTCAGCTCAAACATTCCAAAGTGTGGATGTACATTTTGGAGGTTTGATTCTCTTATCTCTTTTACTTTTTCTGAATTTTTCTTAATTTTTGGGTGAATCTGCATATTTGATTGTGAATCTGTGAATTTGTGGTTAATTTGTGTTTTTGAGGTTGGATTATTATTGCTAGGGTTGTTTTGATCTTGGATTGAGGGTTAAAACACAACAATCCTTTGAAAATCTGAGAAATCAGATTCCAAAGGGGTGTTTGGGTTAACTGATTTATCAAGATTCAAGGCAACCTTTATGGTTGTTTGTTATTCCTTTGTGTTGGTACTTGTTTATCTGGTGCAAGTGGTCTGTTATCTGCAAGGTTTGAGGGTCTAAACACCTAAATCAATAAAAGGTTTATAAAATCTGTTTTTCTTGGGTATTTTGGCTAAACTTTTGGGGACACCTAGATCTAAGGGTAGACTAGGGTTAACAAGTGTTAAATTTTGGTTAACATAACCAGGGAAAGGGATTTGAGGGCTTGAAATTGCATTGGTGGTCAAATAGATCACCAAAAGGATTTTGGATAATCACTTTTGTTCATCAGTAACTTTTTATGCTTGAATCTGCTTATTTACTTTGATCCAGTGCTTGAAACAAGTTTATTTGTGCTTATTGGATTTTATTATAGATTTTGTATGCATATGGTTCAATTTGGCTGGCTTATTCATGCTTAATCTGCTTATTTTGTCATAACTACTTATGTTCAAGGTCTATATCATATTTGTGGATTGTTTGCTTATTCTGTGCTTATTGAGTGAGCCAAATTGTGATTTGTTGATTGATATTAACTCCTTTTGATCCACTGATTACAAGGTTGCCTTTGTTTTCATTTGAATCCAACTAGATCTCTCTAAAAAAGCAAGTCAAATAGTCAAAGCAGTGGGAACTCCTTTCCACTGCTGCTAGCCACTGCTAGTGTTATTTCACCTTGTACTTATCAATAAGATGTTCTAGCTTATTTAAACCTGCAAAAACTTTGAATTTGTAATCGGTGTCACTTATTTGGCACATTTATTCATACTGGAACATTTGAGGGGTTGACTTTGAGCTTTTACTAGAAAACCAACAACCTTGACTTTTACATAAGTGCTTATCAGCTTATTCAGCTTATTTGGCTTGGCTTAATGAACTTTTCTTTGTTGATTTGTCTTAATTAAGTCATTTATAATCTTTTGCAACTTATTTCAAGGTCTGAGGTGGTCTAGAACCTCAACCCGACTATTTTGTCTTTTAGTGAAATTCTACTTTGCTTATTTCAGGCTTATTGGGTTTGCTTTTTCAAAATTTCTCTTCACGGATCTCTTAGGCATCTCAAAAGAAGGTTTTGTGTCAAATCTGAGCTTATGGCATTGGCTTATTGCTTAATGGGCTTATTGATAAGCTCAAAACCAGCTTTTGGGCTTTCAGACTTTTGTGTTCACAATCAAATTTTGAGTCAGATAGAGCTTTTTCAGGTATTTTGGTTGAGTTTGAACTTTTTGGGCCCATTAAGCCCATTTAAGTGGACTGTTTTAGTTTTTGGCCCATTTGGGGGCCTATTAGGGGTATTTTTGTAATTTTACTTTCATTTTCTGTATATTTAGGTTAAAATAAACTAGTTTGCAAGTTTTTAGAATTTCTTATGATTTTTGGATTTTTAATAATATTTTAATATTATTTTATTATTAAATTTCAATTTTCACATTTTAGCATGTTTTATATTTTTCTTAGGTCTAATACATTAAATAGGATTTTTAAAACTCTTAGATTAATTTTAGCATCATTTTCTAAATTTTTAGAATTATTTAATGGTTTTAATAGTTTTTAATCATTTTAAAAAGTTTTAGTTAGTTTTAAAATTCATAAAAATAGTTTTTATTCTTTTTAAGTCATTTTAGAGGTTTACAAAGTGAAAAATCTTTATTTGGGCTTTTTAATAATTATTTTGATTTTTGGGCTTTAATTAGCATTTAAAAATTAATATTTAATTAATTAAAAGGTTTGAAAAACTTTTGATCGTTTGTAAACCCATAGTTTATTTAATTTGATTTTTGGTAATTTTTGGGGAATTTTTATAATTAATTTTTATTTTAGCACTTTTTTACGGTTTTTATTTTAGTCGTCTTAGTAATAATTTTCACGTATCCGTCATTCTATTTTCTCATCCTCTTCTTTCTCAAATATTAATCCAAAATATTTACATCTTAATCACACACATATACCTCCTTGGGAAACGAACTTAATTGGGTCATTAACACTTGATTTTCCTAAGTCATTTGTTTAATACTTTCCGCTTTTACGCCTTTTTCCTAAAAGGTCATATTTTACCACAATCATTTTGGCGCCGCTGCCGGGGAGGTGTGTCGTGATTAATTTGTCATTTTGTTTTTAATATTAGCCATAAATAGTATTTGTATTAGTAGAACTCTACTAATACGTATTATCGGTTTTTTAGTTTTTCTTGTGAAATTATTATTACTATATTGTATAAGTATCACAACAAATACAAAATATCTCCAAAAGTGTGAAAACACAACCTTAATTAGGATTTGATCTCCTAATTATTGTATTCGAATCTCAAACAAAAAGAAAAAGTCAAAAATAGATAAATACTTTCGTGATGCTCGATTTTGAAAAATACGAACTATAAGGTGGGTATTAGGCGGGTATTATAAAATATACCCTAAAGAAAAAGAATCTTAAGTGCTTCGAGCCGCCTCGTTTCTCCGCTTTCTTGTGAGTATTTTGAGATTGAAAGCTAATCGAAGGTTTTGCCGCCCAAAGTATTATTTCGTATCATATATATTTGTTTGGTTTCTTTGTGATTAATCCATCTTGAACAATTTGGTTTTCACCAAAGTTCTAAAGCCATTCGAAGGCGTTCACTCCACGTGATCGTTTTCATTCTTTTGAGGCTTCTTTAATCAAGAGTTTGATTCGAGGAGAGATTTGGTAGATTGTTGTCTACGAATACACACAAAATCCAAAAAATTAAAAACAATCAAAAACACAAAAAAATTGAAAATTCACAAAACACCCAAAAAGAATCTTCTTTGCTCACCTCCCATTCTTCGTCAAGTTTATGCTAACTCGTAATCAAGCAAAACGAGCTAGTAAACGTCGTCAAAGTCAAGGAAATCAAAAGCCTTTGATTGAACAACAAACTCCAATTGTCAAACCCGTTGTAGAACCAATAGTCGCCATGGCTAATCGTACTATGATGGAGTTTCTTCAAGCACCCACCGAGGGTTTTGGAGAAGCTATTGTGATTCCCTCCATCCTTGCGGAGAATTTCGAGATTGAGACGGGTTTAATGTCGATGTGGCAAGCAAATAAGTCTAGAGGTCATAAAAAAGACAACCCGCATTATCACATAAAAAATTTTAATCGTCTCACCGCAACAAGCATGTTTAAGGATGTTCCACATGATGCCATTAAGATGATGTTGTTTCCATACTCGTTAGATGGACCCGCTAAAATTTGGCTCGAGAAAGAACCGCCAAATTCGATTTTGACATGGGGTGATCTCGTTTCTAAGTTTGTGAACCAATTTTTTCCACCATCTAAAACAACACATTTGAAAAATGAGATTTCAAGGTTTACACAACGTAATAATAAAAGTTTTTCAATGGCATGGGAATGATTTAAGGAAATGTTACATGAATGTCCACACCATGATTTTTCGGAATTGCATCATATTGATACTTTTTATAATGGGCTTAATGATCATGAACGAGATTATTTGAATGCTGCCGTGGGTGGTAATTTTATGTGCAAAACGACTGATGAAGCTTTAAAGATTATCGAGAATAGATCTAAGGTTTATAACCCTCGTAACACACAAAGTGTTGCCAATATGGTTTCGTCATCATCGTCATCGTCTCGTCACATTAATGCCTTACATGATGAAGCAAATGAGGAAAATCGGTTTTTTCGATAGGTTTTCGACGCTTATGACACATTGGAAAGCACAAGATGCTTTGAATTCCGCATCGGTTAAAGCGGTTGAAAAGAGTTGTTTATCTTGTGGTGGAGCTCATGATCTTTCCGAGTGCATTACCGCCGGTGCTAACACTTCGAGTGCTTACGTATCAACGGGAACTTACAACCAAAACGGCCAAGGTTCCCGCCCAAATCAAGCTCCACAAATCAAAATGCTAACAACTATTGAAACAACAATCAAAATGGTGGTTATCAAGGCAATTCACGTAATTAAAACAAAGGGAATTATCAAAGTGGGAATGGACAAGTTTCAAATCAAAACCAAAACCGTGATTTTCAAACTACTACGCAAGGTTTTCAAAATGATCACACCAAAAATCTTCAAGGAGAATTTTTGAATTATGCTAAAGCAAATGATGCTAAGTTTGATAATATGCAACGTGAGATGATTAGCTTAAGATCCGAGTTGAAAAAAGAGCTTAAAAACGAACTTGCTAATGAACTTAAGACTCATGCTAATAAAATGGAAGGAAACGTTCAACGTCTTCAACAAAATCAACAAAAGATGGAAGAAGGAAACATGAGATTAAGCAAGAACTGTTAAAAGCTGATGCTAGGCAATCAAAATTTGAAGACCGAATGGAAAAAATGTTTGAAGCAATCACGTGTAAACCCTCTTTCTCGGGTGGTCTTCCTAGTGATACCATTGCAAACCCGAAGGGAGAAATGAAGGTTATTACTACACATAGTGGTAAAACTTTCAAAGAACCAATCTCTCGTCCAAGGACTTCTACGGAGAAGGAAATCGAGAAAGAGCCCGAGGTGATGGTCGAAAAGGAGCATATCACAAGCCCACAAAGTACCGCTCATACCACACCTACGGTTGAACCAATACCAATCATGGAACCCGAGATTCCAAGGCTGTTGCCTAATGTCCAACCCACACCACCCTTACCTTACCCTTCGAGACGAAACTAATAGAAATTGCAAGAACGTAACAAACAAAAAATGTTTCAACAAGTTCATTTTGATGTAAGTTTAGCCGACGCGTTGTTATACATGCCTCTTTTTGCTTCCACTTTTAAAAGTATGATGAATGATAAGGAAAAGCTTCCAAAGCTTGCTAATTTTTCTTCGGTTTATCTTAGCCGCATACCGGAAAAAGTTGGTGACCCCGGAAAGTTTCTCATTCCTTATGATATACAAGATATGAAAGAATGTCTCGCCTTGGCCGATCTTGGTGCGAGTATTAATTTGATGCCATTTTCTATTTGGAAATCGCTTTCGATTCCGGCTCTTACTCCTTCAAACATGTCTATCGAGATGGCCGATCATTCTACGATTTTAGCATGTGGAGTAGCGGAGGATGTTTTCGTGAAAGTGGGGAAGTTCTACTATCCCGTTGATTTTATAGTAGTTGACATCCCCGCGGATCCTCAAGTTCCTCTAATTTTAGGTCGTCCATTTTTAGACACCTAGAGATCGCTTATCGATGTTCATGGAAGAATTATTACTTTGAGATTCAACGAAGAGGAACTTGTTATAAACGCTACTCAAAACTCGACACCTTCTCATGTTTATGCAATCGCTACCATCAATCACATCGACTTAGTTGATGTGGTTTGCGATGAATTTTCACAAGAAGTGTTAGGTTTTTCCAATAGCTCGTCAAGTTGCAATCCCACTATTTTGGATCCAATTCTTGCTAATTCTACACCAAATCTCATTCCATTCCAAGGAGGCGATTTTACTTCAAATGAAATCGAATGAAGATGAGGTGATTATTGGTAATGATACTTCTATTCCACCATTTCTTCCACCGATGGAAGTTATGAGTGTTGAGCAAAAATCTTTAATCGAGGAACCGCCTATCCTTGAATTGAAAGATCTTCCATCTCACCTTGAATTGAAAGATCTTCCATCTCACCTTGAATACGCATTCTTGGAAGGTGATGACAAGTTGCCGGTTATTATTGCAAAAGGTCTTGCTAATGATGAACGCTCTTGAAAGTTATTAAAGCTCATAAAGGGGCAATTGCGTGGAAAATTTCCGATATTAACGGTATTGACCCAACATTTTTTATTCACAAGATTTTAATGGAGGAGGACTACAAACCCGAAATTCAAAGTGAAAGAAGGGTAAACCCCAAAATTCACGATGTCATAAAAAAGAAGTTTTAAAACTCCTTGACGCGGGAATGATTTATCCTATCTCCGATAGCCCATGGGTTAGCCCAATCCATTGTGTCCCTAAAAAGGGAGGAATGACCATTGTGCCCAATGAAAACAACGAGTTAATTCCCACTCGTATTGTGACCGGTTGGAGGGTGTGTATTGACTACCGAAAGTTAAATGACGCCACTCGTAAAGACCACTTTCCTTTGCCCTTCATGGATCAAATGTTAGAGCGACTCGTGGGAAATGAATTCTATTGCTTTTTAGATGGTTTTTCCGGTTACTTTCAAATCCCTATCGACCCTCGTGATCAAGAGAAAACTATGTTCACGTGTCCTTATGGAACGTTTGCTTATCGTAGAATGCCTTTCGGACTTTCCAATGCACCGGGTACGTTTCAACGGTGTATGATGGTTATTTTTCATGATATGATCGAGAAGTCGATGGAAGTGTTGATGGATGACTTTTCGATGTTTGGCAATTCATTCACGTCGTGTTTATCCAATCACGAGCAAATGTTAAAACGTTGTGAAGAAACCAAACTTGTGCTTAATTGGGAAAAATGTCATTTTATGTGTAAACAAGGAATCGGCTTAGGGCACAAGGTCTCGAAAGCCGGGATTGAGGTAGATAAAGCTAAGGTAGACGTCATAGCCAAGTTACCTCATCCCAAAACCGTTAAGGGGGTTAGGAGTTTCCTAGGCCACGCGGGATTTTATCGTCGCTTCATCAAAGACTTTTCGAAAATTTCTAGACCAATGACACACCTTCTCGAGAAGGATGCTCCTTTTAATTTCAATGAGGATTGTGTTAGAGCTTTCGAAACTCTTAAAAGGAAACTTACCGAAGCTCCCATTCTTGTTGCTTCTAATTGGGAATTACCCTTTGAAATCATGTGCGATGCAAGCGATTTATAGGGGCCGTCTTAGGGCAACGTTATGAAAAGCATTTCCGTCCTATCCATTATGCTAGTAAGACGATGACCGAGGCTCAATTAAAGTACACCACAACGGAAAAGGAATTCCTTGCCGTGGTCTATGCTTTTGAGAAATTCCGACCTTATCTCGTCTTGACTAAAAGCATCGTTTATACCGACCATTCAGCTATCAAGTATCTCTTAGCTAAGCAAGATGCTAAGCCAAGATTGCTTCGTTGGATGCTCCTCCTCCAAGAATTTGATGTCACCGTGCTTGACAAAAAAGGAGCCGAGAATCTAGCGGCCGATCTTGTCTCTCGTCTAGAATATCCTCACAAAGATGTCTTCGAGAACAAGGAAATCACCGAAACATTTCCTCTTGAGACTCTCGGTGAAGTGAATTCTAAAGACACCACCCCATGGTTTGCCGACATTGCAAATTATCATGCGGGGAATTTCATAATCAAGGGTATGACGACACAACAAAAGAAAAAAATCATTTGTGACGTCAAGTTCTATTTTTGGGACGACCCTTATCTCTTTCAGGTTTGTGCTGATCAACTCATTCGACGTTGTGTTTTTGGTACTGAAGCTTATAACATCCTTAGAGCTTGTCACGAGGGACCCACGGGTGGTCACCACGGTGCTAATCTCACGGCTAAGAAAGTGTTCGATGCCGGCTTCTTTTGGCCTACTATCTATCGTGATGCACACGCACTTGTGAAGTCGTGTGATTCGTGCCAACGTCAAGGAAAATCGTCTCAACGTGATGAAATGCCACCAAATATAATTCAAGTGTGTGAGGTTTTTGACATTTGGGGCATAGACTTTATGGGGACGTTCCCATCGTCTCATGGAAACAAGTATATCCTCGTCACCGTCGACTACCTTTCTAAGTGGGTGGAAGCTAAGGCTTTACCTACTAATGATGCTCGTGTGGTAGTGAAGTTTTTGAAGCAACTATTCTCTCGGTTTGGAACCCCTCGTGCTATTATAAGCGATCGTGGAACCCATTTTTGTAATGACCAATTCAAGAAGGTCTTAAAGAAATATGGAGTTACTTATCGTCTTTCTACGGCTTATCACCCGCAAACGAGTGGGCAAGTCGAGGTTTCAAACCGAGCTTTGAAGAGGATTTTAGAGAGTCGACTGGAGAAAACCGTTCTTCATGGTCCGACAAACTCGATGACGCTTTATGGGCCTTTAGGACCGCTTATAAGACACCTATCGGTTGTACTCGATATAAGTTGATTTATGGAAAGAATTGTCATTTGCCCATTGAATTGGAGCATATGGCATATTGGGCCCTTAAGCATGAAAATTTTGATTTAAAGACCGTGGGAGATCACCGGAAAATACAATTGAATGAATTGGATGAATTAAGAGATAATGCTTATGAAAAGTCATTTATTTTCAAAGAGAAGACTAAAAAGTTTCATGATGCAAAGATTAAAAACCGGGTTTTTAACGTTGGTGATAAAGTGTTACTTTTTAACTCTCGATTAAAGATATTTTCCAGGAAATTGAAATCTCGTTGGTCGGGTCCTTTCACCATTACACAAGTGTTTCCTTATGGGACCATCGATCTAGCTCAAAATGATGGTCCTAATTTTAAGGTGAATGGACATAGGCTTAAGCACTACTTTGGTGGGGAAGTTCCTTCGTTGGACGACCTCGACCAAGTCACTTTCCCCAATGATAATTAGCATTGAGGGGATCGAGTCGAGATCATGAATCGGTAATCAAAAACGAGGTGCCTCGTGGGGGATATCCCATGCTTATCCTTTTAATGCTTTCTAATATAGTTAATGTGAGGGGATTTGTGCCCTTCCAACTCGTTGTCTCGTGGTTGTTTGTGAATGTGTTATCTAGATCATCATCATCACTACGATTGAAGACTCTCGTGTTCGTTTACGTGAGCTTCGATCGTTTGCTTGAAGAATTTTTCACGAATCCATGACATATCCTTTATTGTTATAACAATTATCTTTTAGCATAATTCATAAACGGCTTTAGATATATTGTTGATCACCCTTTCCATGCTAGATCCTAAGCATTCGACTCTTCGTCTCTAGTATGGGGGTGCTCCATCTTTTGACTCGAAACATTGAGGACAATGTTTAATTTTAGTATGGGGGTGAATATATACTTGCTTTGCTACGCCCTCACGCTTTCCAACTATCAACGTTTTGTTTTGTTTTGATGCTAATAAAGCTAAAAATGGCCTAATTTTAAAAAAAATTATTAGTTTTCATAAGTGTTTTTAAGACACGAATGTATATTTTCCGATGGGTAGAATAAGATCTAATTTTTGACTTGATGGGCATTTGGAGCCCTTTACATTCCTTAACCCGCTCGAATCAAGTTTTGCTAGAATTTTATATAGGGAACTTTAAAACGCGAAATTCTTAGCTCATTCGGGTTAACAAGAACTTTTCGCAAGTTCCTATAATTGATCCTAGAAAGTCACTTATCAAGGGAACTAAAAAATGCATTCTCTAAACTTGAAAAATTACAAGAAAGTGCAAGATCCTATAGGTAGCTTGAAAACCCAAAACTTCGATTTGATATAGTCTTAATGAAAGCTAATCCAAATTTGGCTTGATTTTGACTTGCATGGCTAAGTATTCACGAGTCTGTTTAAATAGAGGTCTTTAAATAGTGAAGAACGAGAAATGATAGAGTTAGACAAGTGATCATGCTAAACGTAGAACATGAAGATGTTTTTCAAAAACTCATATGTTTTTTAATTGTGGCTTTTTCTCCCATAAGATCAATGCATTAGGAATAAAAATAATTGCAATAAGTAAGGTCGTACGATTTGAAAGGTTACTTAGCTTCTAGCACAAGATCGTTTAAAAGTTGCTCGGGGTTGAATAGAGTTCATAGCCAAGGCATAAATTATTGAAGCAGGATGCGAAGATTGGTGAAGATCCAAAAAGGCCCTAACAAGGCATGAGGAGCTCTATTTTGTTGCTAAAGATCCAAGATGATGTGAAGAATCATTGTTCCTAAATCAATATGAAGGATCGAGACACATGACGAAAAACAATTACTCCCCTAAAGATAATGGAGAAAGTCTATCCAAAAAGACCCTTACAAGGTATGAGGATGAATATATCCGAGTCCTAAAAGGAGGCGGATCGTTGTATATCAAAATCCAAAATAAAGATAGAAGAAAAATGATGAAATCATGGTCCAAGTATGAAGAATCTCTCAAAAACGTCAAGTGAAGAAATTCTTAATATTAAGAGAAGACCATAATTTCAAGAACGTCTTCCCAAGATTTGAAGTATGAAGTACATGCCAAATATCGGTCCGAGAAAGGTCTCAAATCATGAAACGAGTTATGTCAAGATATGAACTTAAGGAGATACTCGAGAAGCCGTTTTAAAAGATTTTGTCCTTTGGCTAACTATCGATTAAATCGTGCTACTTTCTTTTCGGACTAATGAATACTCAAATAAGTCAATATGAATCACTTTTGATCCATGATAAATATTTAAAAAAAATCTAGAAACCCATTTCTTTTCATAATAACTAGGATTGAGGGGAGAAAAAGTATCACACAATTTGGACGTATGAGTAGTGTTAGCATTGTGACTTGTACCAACAATGATCTCGTTTTTGCACTTAGCATGGAATGTATGACAATCAAGGATGACTAACTTTACTCTAAGAGACATTCACTTGTTTCTATTCATTGACCCTAAAAGTCACACACGTAATGAAAATCATACATTATGTCTTTACACATCTTCGTAGTATTGTTGCAAGTTTTTACTTTCCAATAAAGGTTAATAAAATTGATTTTTGGAGATGCTTAGATACTTTATTCTAGCATTGCGTGAGGGCACGATAATGGTTTAGTATGGGGGAGTGATGAGATGACATTTATACATGATCTCATCGTTCTTTTCGGGCTTTAAATGCATAAAAAATGTAATAAAATACCATATATATGCTTTTGTTTGTTTACTTGTGTATTTTAGGTATGGATATCGTGAAAAAGACAAAATATTACAAGAAACAAATAAAAACGAACACGAGAAACGAAGCCGCACAAAGAGTCGGGCCCTAGTTTGTGATTTATCAAAGAAAAACCCTTGAAGACTTGAAGATGTACAAGATTGATCTCTCATTTATGAATAAATGACACTTAATACCCTTGTATATTCATAGTTACAAGTTTGGTCCCTCAAGTTTGTCAAAATTACAAAAAGGTCCTTCAACTTTGAAGATTTGGCAAGTTTAGTCCCTCAACAATTCTACATTGTCAACAATAGCCCCTCATGATGTCAAACATCCAATGAAGAACTTCAAAGATAAGATATGTCCAAGATCAGTCCTTGAGCTATTCAAAAATGGCAAAAATAACCCTTGAAAATCTTTCACCAAAGTTTTGGGGCAAATGTGTGAAATTTGAAACTTAAATAACAAAGGAAACCAAGTTTGTAAGCTGAAAAATTCGTTTTACATGTTTTGCCAAAACACAAGGACTCATAATGTCAATTCCTAAACTTCAAACACACAAACACGCGCCAAACACAACACACCCCCTTATTTCGGATCAAAACTTACCACTATTCACCCTGATGAACCCAGTTACTATCCCACTTAAAACAAAGGGTAAAATGAAATTACTCAGGCACACGCTTAATTCACATGCCCAGGAACTCATCCCACACCCAAAACCCAATCCCCACTCACCATGTGACCCCACCATTTAACACGTCAACCAATCATATTGCAACCTCCTCTCCAAGCAATCCTAGTTGGCAAGATCAACGATTTATAGCTACTACTTGGTCCCAAAGCATAAAATGAACAGCCAAGATCATTTTGGACAACTCACAACATCAAAACACGCCTCAAGCTCTCATGGGCATTCTAGGGATTTTCTAGCTAGGGTTTTCATGTATTTTGCATCTAGAATCGTCTATTGTTGCCTATAAAAAGACCCCCAACCTGTGGTGAGGCCTTTGTTCCAGATTTTAGCTATTTTCTATGTAATTCCTTTTTATGAAATAAAATTTGAATTTCTGAAAATTTTGAATTCTCTTTGGTGATTTATAAAAGTTTGGTGTTGGAATAGCTAAGATCTGAGTTCCATATACATGTTTGGTTGATTTTGAGAAAAGGTTTTAAGGTTTAAAACACTTCTTTTCAAAAATCAAAGGATAATCAGTTTTGGCTTACTTTTGTGTTTGTTCATCTTAGCAGCTTGTGGAAGCTGGTGCTTGTTCTTGCTAGCACGTCAACTCAAACATTCCAAAGTGTGGGTGTACATTTTGGAGGTTTGATTCTCTTATTTATCTTTTACTTTTTCTGAATTTTGCTTAATTTTTGGGTGAATCTGCATATTTGATTGTGAATCTGTGAATTTGTGGTTGATTTGTGTTTCTGAGGTTGGATTATTATGGCTAGGGTTGTTTTGATCTTGGATTGAGGGTTAAAACACAACAATCCTTTGAAAATCTAATAAATCAAATTCCAAAGGGGTGTTTGAGTTAACTGATTTATCAAGATTCAAGGCAACCTTTGTGGTTGTTTGTTGTTCCTTTGTGTTGGTACTTGTTTATCTGGTGCAAGTGGTCTGTTATCTGTAAGTTTTGAGGGTCTAAACACCTAAATCAATCAAAGGTTTATAAAATTTGTTTTACTTGGTTATTTTGGCTAATTTTTTGGGGACACCAAGATCTAAGGGTAGACTAGGGTTAACAAGTTTTAAATTTTCGTTAACATAACCAGGGAAAGGGATTTGAGGGCTTGAAATTGGATTGGTGGTCAAATAGATCAGCAAAAGGATTTTGGATAATCACCTTTGTTCATCAGTAACTTTTTATGCTTGAATCTGCTTATTTACTTTGATCCAGTACTTGAAACAAGTTTATTTGTGCCTATTAAGATTTTATTATAGCTATTGTATGCATATGGTTCAATTTGGCTGGCTTATTCATGCTTAATCTGCTTATTTTGTCATAACTGCTTATTTTCAAGGTCTGTATCATATATGTGGACTGTTTGCTTATTATGTGCTTATTGAGTGAACCAAATGGTGATTTTTTGATAGATATTGACTCCTTGTGATCCATTGATTACAAGGGTGCCTTTGTTTTCATTTGAATCCACTGATTACAAATAGTCAAAGTAGTGGGAACTCCTTTCCCCTGCTGCTAGCCACTACTAGTGTTATTTCACCTTGTGCTTATCAATAAGCTGTTCTAGCTTATTTAAACCTGTAACAACTTTGAATTTGTAATAGGTGTCACTTATTTGACCCATTTATTCATACTGGAGCATTTGAGGGGTTGACTTTGAACTTTGACTAGAAAACCAACAACCTTGACTTTTGCATAAGTGCTTATCAGCTTATTCAGCTTATTTGGCTTGGCTTATTGAACTTTTCTTTGTTGATTTGTCTTAATTAAGTCATTTAGAGTCTTTTGCAATTTATTTCAAGTTCTGAGGTGGTCTAGAACCTCAACCCGACTATTTTGTCTTTTAGTAAATTCTACTTTGCTTATGTCTGGCTTATTGGTTTTGCTTTTGTACAATTTCTTTTCACAGATCTCTTAGGCATCTCAAAAGAAGGTCGTGTGTCAAATATGAGCTTATGGCATTGGCTTATTGCTTAATGGGCTTATTGCCCTAATAAGGATAAGTTGTTATACCAATAAGCTGTGATAAGCTCAAAACCAGCTTTTGGGCCTTCAGACTTTTATGTTCATAATCAAATTTTGAGTCAGATAGAGTTTTTTCAGGTCTTTTGGTTGAGTTTGAACTTTTTGGGCCCATTAAGCCCATTTAAGTGGACTGTTTTAGTTTTTAGCCCATTTGAACTTTTTGGTCGTATTTTACCACAATCAATGTCATCAAAAAGGAAGTCTTAAAACTTCTTAACGCGGGAATGATTTACCCTATATCCGATAGCCCTTGGGTGAGCCCAATCCATTGTGTCCCTAAGAAGGGAGGAATGACCATTGTGCCTAATGACGACAATGAGTTAAATTCAACTCGTGTTGTGACCAGTTGGAGGGTGTGCATTGACTATCGAAAGTTAAATGACGCCACTCGTAAAGACCACTTTCCCTTGCCTTTCATGGTTCAAATGTTGGAGCGACTTGTAGGAAACGATTTCTATTTCTTCTTAGATGGTTTTTTAGGTTACTTTCAAATCCCTATCGACCCTCGTGATCAAGAGAAAACTACGTTTACGTGTCCATATGGAACGTTTGCTTATCGTAGAATGCCATCCGGACTTTGTAATGCACCGGGAACCTTTCAAAGATGCATGATGTCTATTTTCATGATATGATCGAGAAGTCGATGGAAGTCTTCATAGGTGACTTTTCGGTGTTTGGTGATTCGTTCACGTCGTGTTTAAACAACTTGGAAAAACTATTAAAACATTGTGAAGAAACTAACCTTGTGCTTAATTGGGAAAAATGTCATTTTATGTGTAAACAAGGAATCGTCTTAGGGCACAAGGTCTCATAAGCGAGGATTGAGGTAGATAAATCTAAGATAGACGTCATCGCCAAATTACCTCATCCCAAAACCGTTAAGGGAGTTAGGAGTTTCCTAGGCCACGTGGGCTTTTATCATCGATTGTCAAAGATTTTTCAAAAATATCTCGACCTATGACACACCTTCTTGAGAAAGATGCTCCTTTCATCTTCAATGAGGATTGTGTTTGAGCTTTTGAAAATCTTAAAAGGAAACTTACCGAAGCTCCCATTCTTGTTGCTCCTAATTGGGAATTACCCTTTGAAATCATGTGCGATGCAAGTGATTATGCAATTGGGGTCGTTTTAGGGCAACGTCATGAGAAACACTTCTTGCCTATCCACTATGCTAGTAAGACGATGACTGAGGCTCAAATGAAATATAATACAACGGAAAAAGAATTACTTGCTGTGGTGTATCCTTTTGAGAAATTCCGACCTTATCTCATCTTAACAAAAAGCATAGTGTATACGGATCATTCAGCTATCAAGTACCTCTTCTCTAAGCTTGATGCAAAGCCGAGATTGCTCTATTGGATTCTCCTGCTACAAGAATTTGATGTCACCATACTTGACAAAAAAAGAGCCGAGAATCTAGCGGCCGATCATCTCTCTTGTTTTGAAGATCCTAACAAAAATGAGTTCGAGAACAAGGAAATTACCGAAACATTTCCTCTCGAGACTCTTGGTGTGGTTAATTCTAAGGATAAAACCACATGTTTTGTCGACATTGCAAATTACCATGCGGGAAATTTCATAATCAAGGGTATGACGACACAACTAAAGCGATAATTCTTTCGTGACGTCAAGTTCTATTTTTGGGACGACCCTAATCTCTTTTGGGTTTGTGCGGATCAACTCGTTCGACGCTGTGTATTTGTAACCGAAGCTTCTAATATCCTTAGAGCTTGTCACGAGGGACTCACGGGTGGTCACCACGGTGCTAATGTCACGGCTAAAAAAGTGTTCGATTTCGGCTTCTTTTGGCCTACGATCTATCGTAATGCACACAAACATGTTAAGTTATGTGATTCTTGCCAACGTCAAGGAAAATCCCCTCAAAAGGATGAAATACCACAAAACATAATTCAAGTTTGTGAGATTTTCGACATTTGTGGCATTGACTTTATGGGGTCGTTCCCATCATCTCATGGAAACAAGTATATCCTCGTCGTCGTCGACTACTTATCTAAGTGGGTAGAAGCTAAGGCTTTGGCTACGAATGATGCTCGTGTGGTAGTCAAGTTCTTGAAGCAACTATTCTCTCGGTTTGGAACCCCTCGTGCTATTATAAGCGATCATGGAACCCATTTTTGTAATGACCAATTCGAAAAGGTTATAAAGAAATATGGGGTTACACATCGTCTTTCTATGGCTTATCACCCGCAAACGAGTGGGCAAGTCAAGGTTTCAAACCGAGCTTTGAAGAGTATTTTGGAGAGGTGTATTGGAGAAAACCGTGCATCGTGGTCCGACAAACTCGATGATACTTTGTGGGCCTTTCGCACCGCTTATAAGACCTCAATCGCGTGTACTCCTTATAAGTTGGTGTATGGAAAAAAATTTCATTTGCCTATTGAACTGGAACACAAGGCATATTGGGCCCTTAAGGATTCAAACTTTGACTTGAAGACCACGGGAGATCACCGAAAAATACAACTTAACGAATTGGATGAATTAAGTGATAATGCTTATGAAAATTCATCGATTTTTAAAGAAAAGACTAAAAACTTTCATGATTCAAAGATTAAAAACCGGGTTTTTAACATTGGTGATCAAGTGTTACTTTTTAACTCTCGTTTGAAGATATTTTCCGGAAAGTTGAAATCCCGTTGGTCGGGTGCATTCACCGTCACACAAGTTTTTCCTTATTGACCATCGAGCTAGCTCAAAATGATGGACATAACATCAAGGTGAATGGACATAGGCTTAAGCACTACTTCGGTGGGGAAGTCCCTTCTTTGGATGACCTCGACCAAGTCACCTTCCCCAATGATAATTAGCATTGATTGGATAAAGTCGAGCTCATGACTCGGTAATAAAAAACGAGGTGCTTCGTGGGGGCATTCCCATGCATATCCATGTACATATTATCGCTTTCTAATATAGTTAATGTGAGGGGATTTGTGCCCTTCCAACTCGTTGTCTCGTGGTTGTCTGTGAATGTGTTATCTAGATCATCATCGCCACGATTGAAGCCTCTCGTGTTGGTTTACATGAACCTCGATCGTTTGCTTGAAGAACTTTTCACGAATCCACGACATATCCTGTATTGTTCTAACGATAATCTATTATCATAATTCATAAACGACTTTAGATTGATTGTTACTTACCCTTTCCATACTAGATCCTAGGCATTCGACTCTTCGTCTCTAGTATGGGGGTGCTCCACCTTTAGACTCGAAACATTGAGGATAATGTTTAATTATGAATAGATACTTACCTTGCTAAGCTCACATGCTTTCCAATTTCATCATTTTGTTTATGTTTTTGTTGCAAATAAGGCTAAAAATGGCCAAATTTTAAAAATTTTAGTTTTCATAAGTGTTTTTAAGACACGAATGTATATTTTCCGTTGGGTAGAATAATAGTTACTTTATGGGCGTTTGGAGCCCTTTACATTCCTTAACCCGCTTGAATCAAGTTTTGCTAGACTTTTATATAGGGAACTTTAAAACGCGAAAATCTTAACTCGAAAGGGAATAAGAACAAGAACTTTTCGCAAGTTCCTATAACTGATCCTAGAAAGTCACTTATCAAGGGAACTTTAAAAAGCATTCTCTAAAGGTTGAAAAAGTCTAAGAATTTGCAAGATCCTATAGGTGACTTGAAAACCCAAAACTTCGATTTAATATATTCATGATGAAGCTAATCCAAATTTAGCCTAATTTTGACTTGCATGGCTAAGTATTCACGAGTCTCTTTTATTAGATGTCTTTATATAGTGAAGAACGAAAAGTGATAGAGTTAGAAAAGTGATCATGCTAAACGTAGAACATGAAAATGTTCTTTCAAAAACGCATGTGTTTTAATTGTGGCTTTTTCTCCCATAAGATCAATGCATTAGGACAAATAAATTGCAAAAAAATAAAGGGCATACGGTTTATAAGGTATTTAGCTTCTAGAACAAGACCGTTTGAAAGTTAATTATGATTACATAAAGTACATTTTCAAAACATAACTTATCAAAACGGGATGCGAAGATTGGCGAATCCAAAAAGGCCCTTACAAGGCATGAGGATTACCTTTTGTTGCTAAATCCAAAATGATGTGAAATTCACGAATCCTAATCCAAAATGAAGGATGAAGATACATGACGAAAAGCAAATACTCCAATAAGGTTGGACAAGTCTATGAATCGAAAAAGCCCCACAAGGCATGAGGAAGAATTCATGAATCCAAGTCCGAAAGGGAGGCGGATCGTTGCATAATCAAAGTCCCAAAATAAGGAAAAAGACAAGTGAATAAAGTCGTTGTCAAAGATGAAGCATCTCTAAATCAAGAAGAATATCTATGTCATAAATGAAAAAAAGATTATGACAAAGATCGTCTCTCAAGATGAAGTGCGGAACAGATGCCAAATATCGGTCCGGGAAAGGTCCCACGTTGTGATCAAAGCTATGACGAGATATGGACTTTTTATGATTATAAGAAACGTTTTGAAAGATCGTGTCCTCTAGCTACTTATTGAATAAACCGTGTCAAATTTATTTTGGATTAATAAATATCGCAATAAGTCAATATGAATCCTTGTGATCCATGACAAAAATAGTTAAAAAATTCTAGATAAATTTTTCATTTCTTAATAATTAGGATTGCAGGGAGAAAAAGTATTACATAATTTGAATGAACGAGTGGAGTTAGCATTGTGACTTGTACGAACAATGATCTTGTTTTTACAGTTAGCATGGAATGTGTGACAATCAAGGATGACAAATTTTACTCTATAAAACATTCACTTGCTTTTATTCTTTGACCCTAAAAGTCACATTCTTTTGATGAAAAACATACATAATGTCTCCAACACAAGTAGTAGTTGTAACACCCCATTTTGGAAATGGAAATATCACAGTAATTATGGCGTGTCATCAAAGCATACAAGGTAAAATGTCTAACCATTACATGACCATAAAAAGGAAAATACCGGAATCAAACATCGGTAGTCCAAAAGTAAAGCTCATCACACACAAACATAGTATAATAAAGGAAAGGACTAAACAATGTCCAAAGCATAAGTATCATAAGAAAGGAAATGCATAATGTAAAGAAGGCTAGACAGCTTCCAGTCCATATGCACGTACTCTTAGTGTCTACGAGCGTCCCTAAGTACCTTCCGTTTTGGGAACATAGAAAAGGAAAACGGCTGAGCAAATACGCTCAGTGCACGGATGTACAATAAAGCATGAATAGGATAAGCATATAACATAATAACAGCGGAAGAAAACTAAGTCCCGAGTAACCTGGTTAAGTCTTAATAAAATTGGTTTTATAGTTTGAAAGTCTTATGTTTATCTTATAAAAAAACTGTTTGTCATATTTTACCATTAGCCAATATAGGTCATGAAAATCCACCGTGCATGAATAATTGGAGGGGTGATCTCATCATGCAAATTAGAGGGGCTGCCTCTAATTTAATATACTGGTTTTTGGGTAGGAGGGATCAGCTCCTTGTGAAGGATGCAAGGCACACACCACATTCACCATGAAATCCTGAATAAAAACATGTAACTAGGATGCACCCATACGCCCCACATGATAAATATAAATAAATGGCCAAAAGCTGAAGGGACGCCAAGAGCAATCACTCCGCCGTGGTGAAGTCATAACATCAGTGCCTCTAATTTTATGGTTATGGTACCTCCATAACTAGGTGAAACTGGTCATGCATGTATATGACTATAGGTACTCTTAATTAAACATAAGCAATCAAACTCATAACTTATACTACGGGAAAACAGTTGGCTGCATACGGGGAATCCTAATAAGGAAAGAATGTCCATACTGAAAGGAAGGGAATCCGTACCTTATGTCCAGTGAACGAGAAAAACGAACTGTGAGAATCCTACTTCCGAATCACTAGTGCTACATAAATACGTACATGAATAAGTATCTGCTTACTAAATACATAGGTGGTTTATGTCATGTCTTAGCTTATTTTATGTGTTCTTACCATGTTTTACTGTTTTAAAGCCTTAAACCATGTTTATCTTATATTCTATTTAATCTGATTAAGTATTTCTGGTATTTCATGTGTTATTATACTTACTGTGTAATAATAAGTAACTTTCCAAAAATAGCAGGTTTCCTAAAATAGAAAGTTTCCCAAAATAGAAATTTTCCAAAATTAGAAAGTTTCCAAAAATAGAAAGTTACCAAAAATAGAAATTTTCCAAAAATAGAAAGTTTCCAAAAATAGAAAGTTTCCAAAAATAGAAAGTTTCCAAAAATTGATTTACTGCTTAAAATAGATAAGTTTCTAAAAATAGAAAGTTTCCATAATTAGAAATAAGCTGGTTAAATAAGCTAAGTATATAAGCCTAAGTGTTTTTCATGATTATTTCTAAGTCATATGATATAATGTATAGTTTAATAATTATTGCATGTAATTTAATTAAATATAGGTTATAATATTTAATTAAAGTATAACATGTTTTTAATTAAATAAGTTAAATACTTAGGTTAAAATATGTATTATTATATGTTAATAATATAACCTAAGTCATGTTAATTAATTAATTATATCTATGGTTTTAAAATAATTAATTAATTATAAGTCTTAAATATATAAATACTTAGGTTAAAATAATTGCATGATCATTAATAATTTAATAACCTAAGTCATGTTATTAAATTAATCACATCATTTTATTAATTTAATTTTAACATAAGTTCATAAACATAAAAAAAACTAACATAACCATGAACCAGATCTAGGCTAAAAACATGAACCGGACATGAATAGACACCGTACCCCGAGCCAACTCGGGGTACCCCCTGTTTCCCTTGCTGCCGTGGGACCCACACGCACCAACCAAGACCATATGGTCTTGGTGGTGGTCGGCTTGGCAAACCGAAACCCCTTCGGGTTCGGTTGCAGCCTGCGGCCAAAACAAACACCCCTTAAAAACAACCTTTTGATTTTATTTAACACCAAAACATGTTAGATCTATGCTTAATTATTATGTTTTTATAAAAACATCACATGTTCATAATTTATAAAAAGATTAAATCAAAAGAAAAGGTTTAAAAAGGTTTTACCGAATTCGTGGATCAAGAGGACGAAGAACAAACACGATCAATCACCAAATCTTCAAGATCAAAGATCAAAAATCACCTTGTATGGTAGTTTTTGGGGTGGCGGCAGAAAGAACAAGGAAGAGGAGGTTTTAGGTTTTCTTAAAATCTTCTGTAAAAGTTAATTTGTGTAGTGAAAAAGTAAATAACCCCCTTTAGTAAATTTGACAAATGGGCTTGGCCCATTTGTCCTTGTTGGCCGCGGGTAGGGACCCCACTTGGGGTACCCGTACCTTTTTCCGTGTCTCGTTATTTAGTTACTCGTTTGTGATTATTTATGTTCGTGTTTTAAATGTTCTCGTTACGTAAATACCGTGATCTAATATATTTAATTACGCTCGTAATAAATATATATACATAATTAATAATAGTTCTTGTTTTAATTACGTTCATGATTTCATGATCGCATGTTCGTGATTAATTATCGTTAAATAATTATTACATGATCGTGCATAGTAAATACTTATCGTGTTCTAACACGTACGTAATACGTAAACTCCTAACACGTAATCGTAATCATGCTATATTAGGAAAGTTTTAATCTAGTACGTACGATCCTAAGGGTACTATGCATGGTAAAAGCATGCGGGTTTTACAACTCTTCCCCCCTAAAAAGAATAATTTGTCCCCGAATTATAGATAAAGTAAACTCGAAAAGAAGAACATACCCGAATTCAAAATATGAAATGAGGGTAAGAAGCCCGGATAGACTCCTCCGTTTCCCAAGTGGCTTCCCGCTCGGTATGATCCCTCCAAAGAATTTTGACGAATGGAATCGTCTTCATTCTCATGACTTGTTCTTGTCTGTCAAGAACTCGTTCGGGTTCTTCTATAAAAGTGAGATTTTCACGTATCTGTTCCAGTGGATACTGAACCATGTGAAGGGGATGATACTGGTACCCTCTGAGTAAGGACACATGAAACACATTGTGCACATGCGAAAGCTGCGGAGGTAACGCCAATCGGTAAGATACTTCACCGACTCGTTCAAAGATATCAAACGGTCCGATGAAACGAGGACTGAGCTTCCCTTTAATCCCGAAGCGTCTAACACCACGTGCCGGCGAAACCTTAAGGAAGACGTGATCTCCTACGTTAAAGTGTATATCCCTACGATGCTTATCGGCGTAACTCTTCTGACGTGATCGTGCCTCCTGAATCTGCTGCTTAGCTACTGCGATCTTCTCATTTGTCATCTCTATGATTTCCGGTCCTTCAAGTGTTCGCTCGCTAACTTGATCCCAGCAGATTGGGGCGCGACACTTTCTGCCATACAACATCTCAAATGGAGCACATTTTATGCTTGCGTGCCAGTTGTTGTTGTATGCAAACTCCACCAAACAGATGTATTCGTCCCAATCACCAGTCCATTCCAACGCACATGATCTCAACATATCCTCCAATGTCTGAATTGTTCGCTCCGACTGTCCATCCGTTTGAGGATGAAAAGCCGTGCTAAGCTTAAGTTGTGTACCCCAAGCTTTCTGCAGACTTTTCCAAAAGCGTGAAGTGAATCGAGGATCTCTATCTGAGACGATGCTGGATGGTGCACCGTGGAGTCTCATGATCTCTCGTCTATACGTATCTGCGAGTTTACTTACCGGATCTTCCTTGCGGATTGGTAAGAAATGAGCTGATTTGGTAAGTCGATCAACGATAACCCAAATTGCATCATGCTTCCTTTTGGTAGGCGGAAGACCGGTAACAAAATCCATGGTGATTTTGTCCCACTTCCACTCTGGAATATCTAACGGTTGAAGGAGACCGCCAGATCGCTGATGCTCGATCTTAACCTGCTGGTAGGTAAGACATTTGGAGACGTAAGTGGCCACATCCTATTTCATACCATTCCACCAAAAGTACTGCTTGATGTCATGGTACATCTTAGTCGAACCAGGATGTATCGAGAATGGGGAGCTATGAGCTTCAGCTAACAAAGCTTCCCGGAGTTCTTGGTCATCAGGAACACAAAGTCTAGTGCCCTGCCATACGGTACCATCTGCATCTACTCTGAATTCTGTCTGCTTCTCCAAATTCTGTACTATCGCCCAGATTTCTCCGTCATCCTTCTGAGCTTCCTTGATCTTAGCTAGTAACTCGGGTTCTACTCTAAGATTAGCCCAGTAACCGTGTTGTCCACGTACCATGATCTCGATGTCTAGTCGCTCCAAGTCTCTGATGATTTCCTCTTCGATTTTAATGTCGTTGATCATTCCGGACTTCCTGCTAAGAGCATCTGCTACTACATTTGCCTTTCCGGGATGATACTGTAGATTAATGTCATAATCCTTCAACAGCTCTAACCATCTCCTCTGCCACATGTTCAATTCACGCTGAGTGAAGATATACTTCAAGCTCTTGTGGTCCGTGAAAATGTCACATGATTCTCCATATAAGTAGTGCCTCCATATCTTCAATGCAAACACGACTGCAGCAAGTTCCAGATCATGCGTGGGGTAATTTTCTTCATAAGGCTTAAGCTGCCGTGAAGCGTACGGGATCACTTTCCCATGTTGCATGAGAACACAGCCAAGTCCCTTCCCCGATGCATCGCTGTAGATTTGAAATCCACCCGTACCAGATGGTAGAGTAAGAATAGGTGCAGATACTAGCTTCTGCTTCAGGTCTTCAAAGCTCTTCTCTCGATCTTCAGTCCAGACGAATTTCTCCCCTTTCCGCATCAGTTTGGTCAATGGTAGTGCTAGGCGGGAAAAGTTCTCCACGAACCTACGGTAATAGCCAGTTAAGCCTAAGAAACTACGGACTTCCGTCGCTGACGTCGGCCTTGGCCACTTAGTAATGGCCTCAACCTTCGTTGGATCCATAGTGATTCCTTCTGCTGATACAATGTGACCTAAGAATGCCACCTTGTCTAACCAGAACTCACACTTGGAGAATTTAACATGCAGCTGCTTCTTGCGAAGAATCTTTAGTACTGTACGAAGATGGTCTTCGTGTTCCTCCTTGGACTTTGAGAAAATCAGGATGTCATCGATGAAAACAATGACAAATTTGTCCAGAAATTCATGGAAGATTCTGTTCATCAGATCCATGAACACTGTTGGAGCATTTGTCAGGCCAAATGGCATAACTACAAACTCGTAGTGGCCATAAGGAGTACGAAAGGCAGTCTTAGCGATATCCTGCTCCTTGACCCGTAGATGATGATAGCCTGGCCTAAGATCAATCTTGGAGAAGTGTTTGGCCCCTTGGAGTTGGTCAAACAGATTGTCAATGCGTGGCAGTGGATACCTATTCTGAATGGTAATCTTGTTGAGCTCGCGATAGTCTATGCAAAGACGCATACTGCCGTCCTTCTTCTTAACAAACAAAACCGGTGCGCCCCATGGAGATGCGCTCGGTCGAATGAAACCTCGTTCAAGAAGTTCTTGCAGTTGATCCTTCAGCTCCTTCAGCTCTATGGAAGCCATGCGATAAGGAGCCTTGGAGATTGGTTCAGCTCCTGGAACCAACTCGATACTGAATTCCACTTCTCGTGCAGGTGGTATGCCCGGAAGTTCTGCTGGAAACACGTCTTGGAATTCCGACACTATTGGTTGATCCTGAATCAATGGAGATTCAACATCCATGTCGTGAACCGTAGCTAGATAACCCTCGCAGCCATGGGACAGTAGTGCACGCGCTTGTAGGGTGGATATGACTTGTACAGACCGTCCGGTTATGAACCCATTATGAGTGTACTCTGGTGCATTGACATCACCGAAGATAACTCGATATGAATGGCAGTCTATGGTAGCATGATACTTGGATAGCCAATCCATGCACAAAATCATGTCGATGTCATTCATGTCCAGCGGAAGTGCGTCGACAGATCGAACCTTATCATCAAATTCTAGGGGAAGACTCATGTATACATGGGTGATTAATACCGAGTCCCTCAAGGCGTGGAAATAGTAAGCCTATTTTCTAGTGGCAAGGGAGGCATCCTAATGTTCTTAGCATAAGCAGTAGAAATAACCGAGTGAGTAGCACCCGTATCGAAAAGAACACATGCAGCGCGACCATACATATACAAGATTCCAGTTATGTTACATGTAGACTTGTTGGCCTGGTGTCGAGATGTCATGTAGACACGCCCGGTAGTAGGAGGCGGCTTTGTATCAACATGTCCCGATGTACCCTCCATCTCGCCCTTACGGCAATCCTTCATAATATGGCCAGGAAGACCACACTTGAAGCACGCATCAGTATTACGGCGACATGGTCCTGGGTGCCTACGGTGGCAAGTAGAGCAAAGAGGATGAGTGTATCCTCCAGCAGGTGCTCTGGCTGGCTGAGGACCTAATAAAAACATTTTACATAAGACATGATAGTTGGGTACAAAGGACGAAGCGGATAATCGTAAGATTGAATACCAGTGATAGCTGGACGGCTAGGCTGCGAACCTCTCTGGTTCTGGTCCCTACCGTTTCCATGGTTCCTGGTAGAAGTTGGCTGAAGTGTCAGAATATGAGTTATAACATAAAACATAAGGAAATGCGTAAGTATTAGGACCTGCTGCTATTGGAGTGCCCAGTGTTGTTACGGTAATTGTCATTACCGCCACGCCTATCCGTAGCAGAACGGTCGTTAGTCTGACCGTTTCCCTTGGGCTGATGAGGCTGCTGCTGAGTAGCCGGCTGAGACCGGTCCCCAGTTTTCTGCCTAGAAGATACTGTTAAAGAGATGAATAATTGACATATGGAAAGTATACGGATTGGTCACCTCTTGAATACGAATGTTTACCTCTTGTCGGGTCTTTCAGCTTCCCCGAACTCATCTCTCTCTTGCAACATCTCCAGTCTACGTGCTGCATCGGCTACTTGTGCTACCATATCCAACGGAGCACCCGATAAGTTATTTGCAATCCTTGGATTAAGAGCCCAACGAAAATGTATTGCTTGTTCTTCAGTGGTGCCCGCAGCTGTTCTCAGGACACCAGTATAGCGAAGGAAACGCTGCATGAAGTCATTGCTGTCTTCGTCAGGTCGCTGTCTGAGGATATAGTATTCCCTCATGAGCCGATTCCTTCCTTCCATGGGAAAGATGTTAGGCGGGGGAGGATAACCGTCGTTATGAAGAAGAGCATCTTGCTTCTCTGCATCAGCAGCTGCAAATATCGCCCTGATATTGTTTGCGTTTGCCATCTGATAGTTTGACATAAAACGTATGATTAAACAGATCAAAACATAAAACATAATTATATACATGAAAAAAAAATTTATACTAAAATTTCACGAGAAAAATTTTATGTAAGAAAATTTTGTGTATGAATGCATGATGCAGTTTTATGAAAACTTTTGTATGCTCGAGAGTGAACGCCTCTGGTCAGTTCACCCAAAACAAAAGACATAGCGAGGGGACGCCTATGGGTCGGTCCCAAATCTAAAAGTTTCAATAAAACACATACGACTAAATAGGGCCAGTCCTGTACCAACCATTACTTAGTCAAAAACCCTGCAATAATGACATGTATATGTATGCTTAAAAATGATGAATGCATGAAAACAACTGTCAGTTCTAGGAAGACCGTAGTGACTACCCACTAATCACAGGTCATATTTGAGAGCCTACAGGTCGAAACCTTGGGCTCTGATACCATAATTGTAACACCCCATTTTGGAAATGGAAATATCACAGTAATTATGGCGTGTCATCAAAGCATACAAGGTAAAATGTCTAAACATTACTTGACCATAAAAAGGAAAATACCGGAATCAAACATCGGTAGTCCAAAAGTAAAGCTCATCACACACAAACATAGTATAATAAAGGAAAGGACTAAACAATGTCCAAAGCATAAGTATCATATGAAAGGAAATGCATAATGTAAAGAAGGCTAGACAGCTTCCAGTCCATATGCACGTACTCTTAGTATCTACGAGCGTCCCTGAGTACCTGCCGTTTTGGGAACATAGAAAAGGAAAACGGCTGAGCAAATACGCTCAGTGCACGGATGTACAATAAAGCATGAATAGGATAAGCATATAACATAATAACAGCGGAAGAAAACTAAGTCCCGAGTAACCTGGTTAAGTCTTAATAAAACTGTTTTTATAGTTTGAAAGTCTTATGTTTATCTTATAAAAAACTGTTTGTCATATTTTACCATTAGCCAATATAGGTCATGAAAATCCACCGTGCATGAATAATTGGAGGGGTAACCTCATCATGCAAATTAGAGGGGCTGCCTCTAATTTAATATACTGGTTTTTGGGTAGGAGGGATCAGCTCCTTGTGAAGGATGCAAGGCACACACTACATTCACCATGAAATCCTGAATAAAAACATGTAACTAGGATGCACCCATACGCCCCACATGATAAATATAAATAAATGGCCAAAAGCTGAAGGGACGCCACGAGCAATCACTCCGCCGTGGTGAAGTCATAACATCAGTGCCTCTAATGTTATGGTTATGGTACCTCCATAACTAGGTGAAACTGGTCATGCATGTATATGGCTTAGGTAGTCTTAATTAAACATAAGCAATCAAACTCATAACTTATACTACGGGAAAACAGTTGGTTGCATACGGGGAATCCTAATAAGGAAAGAATGTCCATACTGAAAGGACGGGAATCTGTACCTTATGTCCAGTGAACGAGAAAAACGAACTGCGAGAATCCTACTTCCGAATCACTAGTTCTACATAAATACGTACATGAATAAGTATCTGCTTACTAAATACATAGCTGGTTTATGTCATGTCTTAGCTTATTTTATGTGTTCTTACCATGTTTTACTGTTTTAAAACCTTAAACCGTGTTTATCATATATTCTGTTTAATCTGATTAAGTAGTTCTGGTATTTCATGTGTTATTATACTTACTGTATAATAATAAGTAACTTTCCAAAAATAGCAGGTTTCCTAAAATAGAAAGTTTCCAAAAATAGAAAGTTTCCAAAAATAGAAAGTTTCCATAAATAGAAAGTTACCAAAAATAGAAAGTTTCCAAAAATAGAAAGTTTCCAAAAATAGATTTACTGCTTAAAATAGATAAGTTTCTAAAAATAGAAAGTTTTCATAATTAGAAATAAGCTGGTTAAATAAGCTAAGTATATAAGCCTAAGTGTTTTTCATGATTATTTCTAAGTCATATGATATAATGTATAGTTTAATAATTATTTCATGTAATTTAATTAAACTATAGGTTATAATATTTAATTAAAGTATAACATGTTTTTAATTAAATAAGTTAAATACTTAGGTTAAAATATGTATTATTATATGTTAATAATATAACCTAAGTCATGTTAATTAATTTATTATATCCATGGTTTTAAAATAATTAATTAATTATATGTCTTAAATATATAAATACTTAGGTTAAAATAATTGCATGATCATTAATAATTAAATAACCTAAGTCATGTTATTAAATTAATCACATCATTTTATTAATTTAAATTTAACATAAGTTCATAAACATAAAAAAAACTAGCATACACCATGAACCGGATCTAGGCTAAAAACATGAACCGGACATGAATCGACACCGTACCCCGAGCCAACTCGGGGTACCCCGTGTTTCCCTTGCTGCCGTGGGACCCACACGCACCAACCAAGACCATATGGTCTTGGTGGAGGTCGGCTTGGCAAACCGAAACCCCTTCGGGTTCGGTTGCAGCCTGCGGCCAAAACAAACACCCCTTAAAAACAACCTTTTGATTTTATTTAACACCAAAACATGTTAGATCTATGCTTAATTATTATGTGTTTATAAAAACATCACATGTTCATAATTTATAAAAAGATTAAATCAAAAGAAAAGGTTTAAAAAGGTTTTACCGAATTCGTGGATCAAGAGGACGAAGAACAAACACGATCAATCACCAAATCTTCAAGATCAAAGATCAAAAATCACCTTGTATGGTGGTTTTTGGGGGTGGCGGCACAAAGAAAAAGGAAGAGGAGGTTTTAGGTTTTCTTAAAATCTTCTGTAAAGTTAATTTGTGTAGTGAAAAAGTAATTAACCCCCTTTAGTAAATTTGACAAATGGGCTTGGCCCATTTGTCCTTGTTGGCCGCGGGTAGGGACCCCACTTGGGGTACCCGTACCTTTTTCCGTGTCTCGTTATTTAGTTACTCGTTTGTGATTATTTATGTTCGTGTTTTAAATGTTCTCGTTAGGTAAATACCATGATCTAATATATTTAATTACGCTCGTAATAAATATATATACGTAATTAATAATAGTTCGTGTTTTAATTACCTTCATGATTTCATGATCGCATGTTCGTGATTAATTATCGTTAAATAATTATTACATGATCGTGCATAGTAAATACTTATCGTGTTCTAACACGTACGTAAAACGTAAACTCCTAACACGTAATCGTAATCATGCTATATTAGGAAATTTTTAATCTAGTACGTACGATCCTAAGGGTACTATGCATGGTAAAAGCATACGGGTTTTATAGTAGTAGTTTATTTAAATTTTAGTTTCAATAAATGTTAATAAAAATAAATTTTGGAGATGCTTAGATACTTTATTTTAGCATCGTGTGAGGGCACGACAATGGTATACATGGTCTCATCGTTCTTTTTGGGCTTTAAATGCTAATAAATGTCGTAAAATACCGTGAAATATACTTGTGTTTGTTGTTCGTGTATTTTAGGTACAGATATCATAAAAAAGGCAAAAGATCACATGAAACAAGCAAAAATGAACACGAGAAACGAAGACGTACAATGAACAGGGCTCAAGTTATGAATTTCCAAAGAAAAGTCCTTGAAGAATTAAAGATGTACAAGAATGGTCCTTCAACTCTAAAGAAATGACACTTTATATCCTTGTAAATCTCATAATTACAAGTTTGGTCCCTAAAGTATGTCAAGTGTCCAAGAAAGACCTTTGAAGATCAATAGAAATACACATTTCGTCCTTATTCTATGATTTAAAACACAAAAGGACTAAAAGTGTAAATTTGGCAAAGTTATAAAAGCCCTAATTATCCTTTTTAAAAAATTTTGTGGCCAAAGTTGAAAAAACAAAACTTATTTAACAAAGGAAATCGGGGTTGTGGCTGAAAAGAATTATTATTCAAATTTTTCTAAAGTCTGAGGGCTATTTGTGTACAACCAAGCATTCAAACTCAAAATTGAGTACATGTTGCTACAATTTAATAGATTTGTATGCATTACTAGCATTATGAAACAATTATCAATTATATGTAATCAACAATATGGTTTGTTAACTAGTTAATATAAGTATTTTAAGTTCATGTACAGTTCAATATCTGTACTCAAGCAATTATCAGTTAACTATCAAAGGTTTTTGGTTGAATGTTAAAATGTGTAAAATAGTATAAAATTATGTTCAAAATTTATTTTTACCAGGAAACTCATAAGGAATGTTTACGTAGTTTGAATGTTTAATTTGGAGGCCAATTGGAGTTCAAAATATTTGGTTGTTTAATTTTTGTATTTGGAGCCAAATTTTTCACGAAGATTTTGAATGTTCATGCTAAGTTAATGCATATGCAGTTACCATAATATTCTAATTCCATCTCCATCTCAAATCCTGATTTTTATCCAAAATCACAAAATATAAAATACCAAACTTTCTTTGAATTGAAAAGGACTTACAAATTATAAGCTAAAAGAAGGAACAAGGGACTCTCACATGCTGAGTTCTCCTTATATAGAGGTCTAAGACTATTCTAGAAAGCTGAAAATACATAAACACTTAGCTACAAATTCTCAAAAATTATCTTGAGTCTTCTAGATGGATTTTGATGTTGTGAGCTGTCCCAAATGATCTTGATCGTATATCTGGAACATAGGGAGCAAGTATGAGGTGTGGGACGTTTATTTGTCTACGTGGGATTACTTGGGTGCTAAGTCGAGTTGTTATTTGTGCAGTGGAGGCTTGGGTGGGGTCCATGGGTAATGGGATGGGTGAGTTGAGTGTGTGGAATGAAGCGTGTGATGGTTAATTGTATTTTGGATCGTAAAACCGTATGTTTATATGATTTTATGTGCTACTTGCTTTATTTGATTCAGTAAATCTTGAATTAGGGAAGACTTTTATATGAATATAAAACTTGGATTTAAAGGTTATTGAATTAATCGTTTGATGTGGCTATCTGATTTATTTATCGCACATATAAATTGTTATTATATGTTTATGATTTAGTTTTTTTTTACTTGTTTATATTAAAAATTGTACGCATTGTTGTAAACAAGGTTTTTTTTTAAGAGAAACAAATATGGACTAAATCAAATTAAAATTAAGATTTGTTTGAGATCTAAATTACATAAAATTACGTTGATTGGTGAATTGCAATAATAATCTAACGGCCTACTCCTTTTGACAAACTATAAAGTGGGTATAACGCACCGCTGGTCATGTACCCGGTTAAGGAAGGAGGTGTTATTAAATATTGGAACTTGTTGTTATGTGTATATATATACCTTATTAGAAGTAATTATATGATACAATGCCTATGCTTATGATTGTAATATATCATTATATTATATTATATATGAACTCCTTGTTTGATGCGTACTCTTGCGCACGTTATCGCGCGTCAACATTTATTTTCTCTTGCTTATGATTTTGTACGTATATCTATGGAACACGACTTATTAACGACTGATATACGTTTGTGATTGTAGTGTTTTTGTACCCTTTAGGAAAAGGATGACAAAATAGTGGTAAGCGTTAAGTGTCGGTTTAGGAAAACCGAGCACTAATGACTAAGCAAGTTCGTTTCCCAAGGAGGAAAGTGCGTTGTGTTAAGAGTTGATATATGATGTTTGTGATTATGAACAAGAATAAAAGAAATGAGAAAGGAAAGAAAAGACGGTTACGAAAACGTATTAAACTACGACGAAAAAGGCGTAAACGTAAAACCGTAAATAGTGCCAAAATTAAAATTTAAACCTAAAAATTTCTAAAAATTACTAAAAATCCCAAATAATATTCTAAGAGTTTACAAAAAATCCAACCTTGCCAAAACCTTTTAATTAATTAAATAATGACTTTTTAATGCTAATTAAAGCCCTAAAAATCACTTTTAATTATTAAAAAGCCCCAAACAAGATTTTATGGTTTGTAAACCTCAAAATAGGCCTAATTAAGCTAAAAACTATTTTTAAAAATTTTAAAACCAAATTAAACTATTTTTAAACACTTAAAAACTATTAAAATGTATTAAATCTTAAAGTAAATCTAGAAATTAATTGAAAAGCCTAAAAATTAATTGGAAAGTGACAAAGTTCCTAGTTTAATGTCTATAACCTAGGAAAATTGAAAAAAAGTTAAAAATAAAACTTTGAATTTTTGGAATAAAATAATATTAAAATAATCAAGAAAAATAAAAAGTTCCTAAATAAATTCTAAAAAATTCTCAAAAATCCTAAATATTCTAACTAGAACAAAAATGCAAACCAAATTTTCTGAAACCTATTAAATAATTTTATATTTAATTTTAAAGTTGCTTACAAATCCTAAAATCTTATAAAATTAAAAATAAGCCAAATTGAAAACCTAATAAGCTGTAAACCTCAAAAACATAAATTAAAACTTAAAAACTATTTTTTTTGTATTTTTAAATTACTGTTTACTATTTTTAAAATACTTTCTAAAAATAAAACTAAAAATAATCCTAGTAATTAATTAAATAAAAGGAAAAATAATTTTTTAAAGCAGAAAAATCCTAAACTCTAATATTATCCTAGGAAAAATGACTCTAACCCAATAAGCTTAATAAATAAGCTAAACAACCCTAAATAAGCTACGGCTTATTATTTAAGCTCAAAATGAAAACGTGGTTAAGTAGCTATTGAAATGAAAAGAAAACGTAAAAAGGCATCTGGATCACCGGTTAACACGCTAAGTCTCCCAGCGAGGGGTCGCGTGTTCGAGTCCGGGCGGGGTGACCTTTTTGCAATAATTTTTCTTTTTTTTTTCTTTTTTAAAACATGAATAGTAACCTTGTAATGATCACAATACACAAAGACAAACCAAAATTATCAAAGATTTAAGCTGCTATGAACACAAAAAGTGACCAGTTCTTAATTCAAGAACACAAGCAGTTTTACTTGTGTCTGTTTTCTTCACAGATGAATAATACACCAAGAGGACTTGGTGTGTGCTTTTTGGTGGTGTTCTTGGATAAACAAGGCACCCCTACACTCTTTCTGAGTGTAGGGAGTCAATATAAACAGGAAATCAAGCACCTTGCAAGCAAAAATCTCACAAATAAAGCACACCTAAGCAAATCCTAGTTGCTGTGACAAGTTTGAGGTCTGTGGGGGTTTTTTAAGCTTGATACTAGCACACAAATGAGTTTCACAGGCTAGGATTAAGCACACAAGTGCACCAATTACCCTACAAACAAACTACAATCTTAAATAAACCTACACTCTAGCAAGTTACAAGATTCAAGTTTCAAATTTGCAAGAAAAACAAGCAGAAAAAGTGTTTAGCAGATTCTAAGCTATGTTTCCCTTTTTACCCAACAACTTGTCTCAAAACTAGACCAAACTTAGACTAAGACTAGCATAAAACTTATCTCACCCCTTTTTAAACTTTCTAACACGTTTTTACTACACCAATTACCCTAGCAAACAGATTAAAACAATAATCCAAACACTCCTTTAAAAATTTCAGAAACCAAATTTTCAAAGCAAATCAATACAAGAGCTAACCAAACTGATTAAGACTACTTCTAACATGCATATCATAACAAAATAACATAAATTAATCTAGATTAAAACACTTAGAACACCTTTCATACAGAAATCACATAAAACACCATTATTTTCAGAAACTTAAAAATTTAAAAAGTAAACAAGGAATACCTTGTTGGGCTTACTTCCAAGCCCAACAGTGGCTGATAAGCCACCTCCTACAAGCCCGGGCTTGTGCTGAGGTTTATGATCAAGTAAGCAGAAAAAGAGAAGGATTGGAGGTGGTCACTGTTGACACACACACCAACAATATCTTCAAATGGAAATGGTATGGAGATCCTGCTAAGATAAAAGAAAAAGCACAAGGTTTCTGTTTCATAAAACAAATAAGCCTTCAACAAGCTTATCAATTAAGCTGACTTTGGCTTATTTTTTTAAGAAAATGAAAACTGATGTAAAATTTTTTTACTTAAAAACTTCTTCCCAACCAAATCAACAAGAGTTTTACTCTTCACATAAGCTTGATAATCAATGGATTATCAGGCTTATGGTCTTAGCTTAAAACCCTTGGACAATTTTCTAAAAGCTTAACAATCTTAGTAACCAACTGAATTTAAACTTGAGAATAAAACTTGAAAATGTAAATTGCATAAAAGTAAATGAGGTCCTTTTTGCTACTCATCAACAATCCAATACCATTTTCATTTCAATAACAAAAGTGGCTTTACAAGTTTGTGACAAAACGGAGAGAAAAAGAACAACTTAAACTATGTCCTAACACGCCTTTATATAGGCTACATTGATGATTCTAGAAAGTAAAAACCCTAATGCTGAACTTCCCAATAAGCCCTTGGATGATTCCCTGGAATATGCTCATTTGATGCTCAATTTTGAATTCGTCAAACGCCCATGTGAATTTCTTGGACATTTGTGAAGATGCCAGGTGTTATGGTGAATCGTAGCCATTGATTAGGAGTGGAGAATATGTTTTCAATCCTGGGCGTTCATGTTTCTGCCAATTTTTTTGTCTTCAAGTCCATTTTTGTAGCAGGGGCCATGTGGGTGGGGTTGTATGGTGAGAGTGACATTGTTTTGGGAGTGGGGATTAGGTTAGGAGACCCTTAATTGCATTTCTGAAAGCTTATAGTGTTTTCCCCTTAGTGTAGATTGTAAACGTGATTAGGGTTCATGGGATAGGATTAGAGGTGAATTAGGGGAGAGAGATGCACAGTACCTGTTTGGCGCCTATTTTTAATATACTAAATTAAGTTTAAACTTGATTTAGTTAATATTAAATGAGATGGTGGAATGCTGATGTGGGCGTGGTGAGGTGTCAGCAGGGGTGAGGTGGCAGTAGCTAAGTGGTGGAATGACTTTGGTTGTCTGGCAACTTTTCCCCCTCCATGTTTCATCCTTTTGCTACTTTGTATTAAAACAGCCAAAAGTCTTAATCCCTTTGTAAAAACTTTGCTATACTTGTCAATTTTGGCACATTTTGTTTATAAACTTGAAATAAGGACTAAACATGCAATTTCTTCATATTCCAAGGACTGATTTTGGCATGTTTCCAAACTTCAAGGCTTTGACTTGTTTGTTGACTTCTTAAAGGACCATTGTTGACAATTTAGTTTTGATGAGGGACTAATTTTGCCAATTCTTCAAAGTTAAGGGTCCTTTTTGTAATTTTGACAAACTTTAGGGACCAAACTTGTAATTATGAAGATACAAGGGTATAAAGTGTCAATTCTTCAAACTTGGAGGACCATTCTTCAATATTCATCAAATCTTCAAGGGTTTTCTTTGGAAAATTCTTCACTAGGGCTTGGTTCATCGTGCGGCTTCGTTTCCCGTGTTCGTTTTTGCGTGATTCTTGTGATCTTTTGTCATTTTCTCAATATCCGTACCTAAAATATACAAGCAACAAACACAAGCATATATTTGGGTATTTTGATGATATTTAATGCATTTTAAGTCCAAAAAGAACGATGAGACCATGTATAAAAGCAGTCTCATCACTCCCCCATACTAAACCATTGCCGTGCCCTCACGCAATGCTAGAATAAAGTATCGTAGCATCTCCAAAATTTATTTTTATGGACTTTATTGAAATGATAAACTAGCTACACTACTACTATCACTACTACTTGTGTTATAGACATAATGTATGATTTTCATCGCAAAATGGGACGTTTAGGTTCATAGAATAAGAACACGTGAATGCTTCGTTAGAAATAATTTCATCGTCCTCGATTTTCACTTCAATTCCATGCCAAGCGTGCAACGAGATCATTGTCATTATAAGTTAGTAATGCTAACACTACTCATATGCCCTAATCACGTACTTATCCTCCCATTATTCCTAAGTTGTATCTCTTATATTTTATTTTGTCTTGAATGTTTCACGAGGATACATCGTTGACTTATGCGATAATAGAGATTTAGGTCTAAAAATAGAGTCCTAACGGTGTAACTAAGACCATCAAATCAATAACCCCTCCTAATAGACAACGATGTTAAAAAATTAAGTTGACAAGAAGAATCGATAAACACGGTTTTATAACGGTTTTGAACATGAGACTTATTACCAAGACTTTTATACGCCCCCTAACGGAAGGGCCTTATTATCTTTGGTTTACCTCCATCTTTTATTCAACTTCGCCATGAAGCTTTTATTATGACTTCGGTCTTGCCTTGCCTTTTATTATCCGCCTCATCGGTGGTTTTATTAGCCAAAGACGTATATCCTCACGCTAAAGCGAATTTTGGATCTTTAAAGCTTCGAAGATTAAGGCTTGATTCACTTTCAATTTTGCATAGATTTTAGGCCTTGTGGGGCTTCAAATTGTTTGCTTGATTTAGGTGAGCACTTGAAATCTTATTATTGGGTGAAGCTTTCGATTATTCGGGTTGCCAATACTTCAAAACCGTGACGCTGGCGATATCTTAATGTCTTCCCAATTTAATTACACGGAAGCTACTAGAAAAGACTAGAAACCCAACAATCCTAACTAAACCGCTAAGTCAATATTTATTAAGCAAAAAATATTTACAAGCGAAGGGAGAATAAGCAAACAATGAGAACACATGAGTTTTTGAAAGAATACGAGTACTCTACTTTTAGCATAGTAACTTATAATTAACTCTATCATTTCTCGTCCTCATTTAAGAGACTTAGCCTAATGTATAGTTAAGGAATCAAAGCTAAGTGCTCAACACGCACGGTCGAGTCAAAAATTACTCTTATTCTCGCCATCGGAAAATCTACATTCGTGTCTTCAAACACTTATAAAACATGAGAAAAATTTTAAAATTTGGCCATTTTTAGCCTTATTTTGCAACAAAACGATAAACAAAACGATAAATTTTGGAAAGCGTGAAGGTTTGGTAAGGCAAGTATCTATTCACCCCCCCATACTAAAGTTAAACATTGTCCTCAATGTTTCGAGTCTAGGGGTGCAAACACCCCCATACTAGAGACGTAGTCGAATGCCTAATCTAGCATGGAAAGGGTGTAACCAATAAGTAATAGCCGTTTATGAAGTGTGCTAAAAACCTAAGGTTAGAACATCAAAAGGATATATCATGGATATTGAGAAATGTCTCCAATAGCAAACGATCGAGTGCTCCCATAAAAACGAACACGAGAGGCTCCAATCGTGAAGATCATGATCTAAAAACCACATATCACAAACAACCACGGAACAAAGGTTGGAAGGGCACGAATCCCCACACGTAAGCTACATTAGACTAAGAAAGCGATAATATGTACATAGGATAAGCATGGGACTCCCCCACGAGGCACCTCGTTTTTGATTACCGAGTCATGAGCTCGACTCGATCCCCTCAATACTAATTATCATTGGGGAAGGTGACTTGGTCGAGGTAGTTCAAGGATGGAACTTCCCCACCAAAGTAGTGCTTCAACCTATGTCCATTAACCTTGAAGTTAGGACCATCATCTTGAGCTAGCTCGATGGTCCCATACGGAAACACTTGAGTTACGGTGAATGGACCGGACCAACGGGATTTCAATTTACCGGAAAATATTTTCAATCTTGAATTAAAAAGTAAAACTTGATCCCCAATGTTAAAAACCCGGTTTTTAATTTTTGAATCATGCAACTTTTTAGTTTTCTCTTTATAAATCAATGAATTTTCATAAGCAATATCCCTTAATTCATCCAATTCATTTAATTGCATTTTCTGGTGTTTTCCCGCGGTCTCCATATCATCATTACAATGCTTTAGGGCCCAATAAGCCTTGTGTTCTAACTCGATAGGCAAATGACAATTCTTTCCATACACAAGCTTATAGGGAGTGCACCCAATGGGCGTCTTATGAGCGGTCCTAAAGGCCCATAAAGCATCGTCTAACTTATCCGACCAAGATTGTCGGTTTTCTCCCACGGATCTCTCCAAGATCCTCTTCAATACTCGGTTTGAAACCTCGACTTGCCCACTCGTTTGTGGGTGATAAGCCGTAGAAAGACGATGTGTAACCCCATATTTCCTTAGAATTGGTCATTACAAAAATGGGTTCCACGATCGCTTATGATAGCACGAGGGGTTCCAAACCTAGCAAACAAACTTTTCAAAAACTTAACTACCACACGAGCATCATTAGTGGGCAAGGCCTTCGCCTCCACCCACTTAGAAAGGTAGTCAACCGCAACGAGAATGTACTTATTACCACGAGATGATGGGAACGGCCCCATAAAGTCTATGCCCCAAACGTCAAAGATCTCACATACTTGAATGATATTTTGTGGCATTTCATCTTTTTGTGAGGCTTTTCCTTGTCGTTGGCATGAATAACAAGACTTCACAAGATCTTGTGCATCTCGGTAAATAGTAGGCCAAAAGAAGCCGGCATCAAACACCTTTTTAGCCGTGAGATTAGCACCGTGGTGACCACCCGTGGGTCCCTCATGGCAAGCTCTAAGGATGTTAGAAGCTTCGGTGCCAAATACACAACGGCGGATGATTTGATCCGCACAAGTTCGAAACAAGTAAGGGTCGTTCCAAAAATAGAACTTGACATCACGAAAGAATTTTCGTTTTTCTTGAGTTGTCATACCCTTAATGATGAAGTTACCCGCATGGTAATTTGCAAAATCCGCAAACCATGGGGTAGAAGAATCAAGCTTAGAATTCACTATACCAAGTGTCTCGAGCGGAAATGTTTCGGTGATTTCCTTGGGCTCGTAAACACTTTGGTGAGGATCTTCCAAACGAGAGAGATGGTTGGCCGCTAGATTCTCGGCTCCTTTTTTGTCAACGATTTTGTGATCAAATTCTTGAAGGAGGAGAATCCAACAAAGTAATCTCGGCTTTGCATCTTGTTTAGCCATGAGATACTTGATAGCCGAATGGTTCGTATACACTATGCATTTTGTCAAGACGAGATAAGGTCGGAATTTCTCAAATGCATACACCACGGCGAGGAACTCCTTTTCCGTTGTAGTGTATTTAAGTTGAGCCTCGGTCATCGTCTTGCTAGCATAGTGAATAGGCAAGAAGTTCTTATCATGACGTTGCCCCAAAACGGCCCCTATAGCGTAATCACTTGCATCACACATAAGTTCAAAGGGGAGGTTCCAATTTGGAGCAACAAGAATGGGAGCTTCGGTAAGTTTCCTCTTAAGGATCTCAAAGGCTCGTACACAATCTTCGTCAAAGACAAAACGTGCTTCTTTTTCAAGAAGATGTGTAATGGGTCGAGAAATCTTCGAGAAATCCTTGATGAATCGTCGATAAAAGCCCGCGTGGCCTAGGAAACTCCTAACTCCCTTGACGGTTTTGGGATGAGGTAATTTGGCGATGACGTCTACCTTAGCTTGATCTACCTCAATCCCCGCTTTCGAGACCTTGTGCCCTAAGACAATTCCACTTTTAACCATAAAATGACACTTTTCCCAATTGAGCACAAGGTTGGTTTCCTCACAACGTTTTAACATTCTCTCAAGGTTCGACAAACACGAAGTAAAGGAATCACCAAACACGGAAAAGTCATCCATGAAGACTTCCATCGTCTTCTCGATCATATCATGAAAAATAGCCATCATGCATCGTTGAAAAGTTCCCGGTGCATTGCAAAGTCCGAATGGCATTCTACGATAGGCAAACGTTCCATATGGACACGTAAACGTAGTTTTTTCTTGATCACGAGGATCGATGGGAATTTGGAAGTAACCGGAAAAACCATCTAAAAAGCAATAGAAATCGTTTCCCGCAAGACGCTCCAACATTTGGTCCATGAAGGGCAAGGGAAAATGGTCTTTTCGAGTGGCTTCATTCAACTTTCGATAGTCAGTGCACACTCTCCATCCGGTCACGAGTCTCGTGGGAATCAACTCGTTGGCATCGTTTGGCACAACAGTCATCCCTCCCTTTTTAGGGACACAATGAATAGGACTCACCCAAGGGCTATCGGAAATAGGGTAAATCATTCCCGCGTCAAGGAGTTTAAGGACCTCCTTTTTGATGACGTCGTGAATTTTGGGGTTCACCCTCCTTTGACTTTGGATTGTTGGCTTGAAATCTTCCTCCATTAATATCTTGTGTGTACAAAATTTGGGATCGATTCCCTTAATGTCGGATAACTTCCACGCAATCTCCCCTTTGTGATCCTTAAGAACATCGACAAGTGCGGTTTTTTCATCATTCGAAAGTTCCTTTAAAAATAATAACCGGCAACTTGTCGTCCTCCTCCAAATAGACATACTCGAGGTGAGGAGGTAAATCTTTCAACTCGAGGATAGGTGGTTCCTCAAGTGAAGATTTGGGTTCGATACTCATAACCTCCTCGGGTGGAGGAAATGGGAAATCGTTGAGAAAATCCTTGATAATCGAGAAGTCCTCATAGTTGTCGAGGTCTTCGTCACAAGTACGTGGAACATCGAATTCTTCCAACGTAAAACCACCACCTTCGAAAGGGGTGAAGGTTGGTGTCGAATTATCAAGAATTGGATCTAACATAGTGGGATTGCCACTAGTTTCTTCATCACCAAACCCTAAAACTTCTTGTGAAAATTCCTCGCAAACCACGTCGATCATGTCAACGAGGTTAATGGTAGCAACGGAATAAACATGAGAAAGTTGAGAATTTTGAGTTGCGTTTATAACAAGTTCCTCGTCGTTGAAACGTAAGGTGATCTTTCTAGCATGCACATCAATCAAAGCCATAGACGTATCTAAAAACGAACGACCTAAAATAAGAGGAACTTGAGGATCCGTGGGGATGTCAACAACAATAAAGTCTACGGGATAGTAGAACTTCCCCACTTTCACAAAAACGTCTTCCGCCAATCCACATGCAAGAATCGTGGAATGGTCGGCCAACTCAATAGACATTCGTGAAGGAGTAAGATTAGGAAGATTGAGCGACTTGAAGATTGCAAGTGGCATCAAATTAATGCTAGCACCAAGATCGGCCAAGGCATAGCATTCTTCCATATCTTGAATTGCACAAGGGATCAAAAATTTACCGGGATCATCGACTTTTTGAGGTATGCGATTAAGATAAACCGATGAACAACTAGACATTTGGTGTAATTTTTCCTTGTTGTTCAACATACTCTTAAAGTTAGCGGCAAATCGATGCATCATGACCAAAGCATCGGCGAAACTCACATTAAAGTGCAAATCACGAAACATTTTCATAAAAAGCTCAAATTGGTAGTTGTCGCGCTCTTGTCGTTTCTCCTTCCTAAGTCTCGATGGGTAAGGCAAGGGTGGTGTGGGTTGGGGCATAGGCATAGCCTTTGGAATCTCGGGTTCCAATATGGGTGATGGGTCAACCGTAGGTGTGGCATGAGCGGTACTTTGTGGGATTGAAATATGCTCCTTTTCGACCACCACCTCGGGTTCTTCCTCAATTTCCTCCACCGTTGGAGTAATTGGTTGAGGAGTCGGTTCTTTAAGTGTCTTACCACTTCGTGTGGTAATCACTTTCATCTCTCCTTTCGGGTTTGAAACGGTGTTACTAGGTAAACTACCCGAAGTAGAGGCTTTGTTTCCCATTACGGCTTCTAAAATTGCATTAAGCTTAGCATCAAAATTATTAAACTTCACATCTTGGATAGCGGCTTTTTGGTCAATTCTTTGTTCAAGCCTAGCATGACTTTGCTCTATCTTGTTGTTTTGACCTCGAATTTGGTTAGCAAAATCATTTTTCAATTCATTTCTCATGGCTAGATTTTCCTTAATGAAATTAGCTAACTCCTTTGCGTTCTTAGCCGTGTCCTTAGCTTGATTAGCCATTTGCTCTTGAATGTTTTCCAAAATCTTATCATTTGAAGTAGCGTAATTCAAAAAGTCTATTGGAAGTTCTTTATTATTTTGAAGACCTTGACTTGCATTTTGAAAATTACGGTTTTGATTTTGATTTTGCAATTGGCTACTACTACTCCCTTGATTCCCATAGTTGTTATTACCCTTATAATTGTTCCTTTGATTGCTTTGGTAACCAACTTGATTGTTTCGATAATTGTTAGCATTTTTATTTGGTGAAAAACCCGGTGGAGTCAATTGATTAGTGCGAGGAACTTGACCGTTTTGGTTATAAGTTCCCGCGGCCGCGAAGGCACTCGAAGTGTTACCACCGTTGGTAATGCACTCGGAATAATCGTGAGCTCCACCACAATACATACAAGAAACCTCAACCGCTTTAATCGTAGCGGGAGCGGGTTGTTCACCAACTTTAAACTCAACTAACAAGCCTTTCACTATATCAAAAATTTTATTCTCCAAATTAGCCTCGACTTGGCAAGCATCAACGGTGTGTGACAAACTAGGTGAAGATGAAGACGAAGCCTTACGAACACTCGACGTGCTACGAGGACTATACACCTTAGACCTATTCTCAATAATTACCAATGCTTCCTCGACCGTCTTACACAAGAAATTACCACCCGCGGCGGCATTAAGATAATCACGCTCATGATCGTTCAAGCCATTGTAAAACGTGTCTATTTGATGCAAGTCGAAAAAACCATGATGAGGACATTCGTGCAACATTTCCTTAAACCTATTCCAAGCCGTTGAAAAACTCTCATTATACTCTTGTGAAAACTTTGAAATCTCGTTTTTCAAGTGCCTAGTCTTAGAGGGCGGAAAAAATTGGTTCACAAACTTTGAAACGAGATCCTTCCACGTCAATATAGAATTGGGTGGCTCTTTCTCTAACCAAATTTTTGCGGGCCCCGCTAAGGAATACGGAAAAAGCATCATCTTAATCGAGTCGTTTGAAACATCCTTAAACTTGCATGTGGCGGTGAGACGATTAAATTGGCGAATGTGGTTATGCGGGTTGTCCTTTTCGTCCCCTCGAAACTTGTTGTTTTGAATCATGGACAACAAACCCGTCTTAACCTCAAAATTCTCCGCAAGGATAGCGGGAATCACAATCGCTTCTCCATAACCCTCGGTGGGTGCTTGAAGCAACTCCATCATAGTTCGATTAGCCATGGGTGCTTCTTTCACTACAATGGGTTCGTCAATAGGAGAGTCCTCACTAGTAGGAGTGAGTGATTTGTTTCTTCGTTTACGAGCACGTCTTGCTTTAGAGCGAGTTTGCATAAACGTCACGTACAACGAGAAGGCGAGCAAAGAAGATTCTTTTTGGTATTTTTACTTTTTCAATTTCTTTGTGGTTTTTGATTGTTTTTAACTTTTTTTTTTGGATTTTTTGGAATGTATTAAGTAGACCAAAATCTACAAATCTCCTCCTTAATCAAATCTCTCGATTAAAGAAGCCTCAAGGAATGAAAACAATCACGTGAAGTGAACGCCTTCGATGACTTTAGAACGATGGTGGAACACCAAATCGTTCAAGAGGGTTTAATCAATTGAAACCAAGAAAATATATATGATACTTAAGTAATACTTTGGGCGGCAAAACCCTCGATTCACTCTCAAAATCAAATACGCACAAGCAAGCGGAGGAAACGAGGCGGCGCGAAGCACTTAAGAGCCTTTTTCCTTTAGGTCGTGAAATACAACCGCCTTATACCCACCTTATAGTTTGTATTATCAAAATCAAGCTTCACGAAAGTAATTATCTCTTTTTGCCTTTTTTTTCTTTGGTTTGAGATTCGAATACAATGATCGAGTGATGAAATCCCGAATCAAGGTTGTGATTGCTCACGTATTTGGAGTACTTGTAAATTTATTGTTCTACGTATACAATATAGTAATAATATTCACAAAAATCGAAAAACGATAATACGTATTAATAGTGTGCTATTAATACAAATACTTTTATGGCTAATATAGAAAACAACAATGGTTCAACCAAAACACAACACGCCTCCCCGGCAGCGGCGCCAAAATGATTGTTGAAAGGAGGCAAGTGCGTTGTGTTAAGAGTTGATATATGATGTTTGTGATTATGAACAAGAAGAAAAGAAATGAGAAAGGAAAGAAAAGACGGTTACGAAAACGTATTAAACTACGACGAAAAAGGCGTAAACGTAAAACCGTAAATAGTGCCAAAATTAAAATTTAAACCTAAAAATTTCTAAAAATTACTAAAAATCCCAAATAATATTATAAGAGTTTACAAAAAATCCAACCTTGCCAAAACCTTTTAATTAATTAAATAATGACTTTTTAATGCTAATTAAAGCCCTAAAAATCACTTTTAATTATTAAAAAGCCCCAAACAAGATTTTATGGTTTGTAAACCTCAAAATAGGCCTAATTAAGCTAAAAACTATTTTTAAAAATTTTAAAACCAAATTAAACTATTTTTAAACACTTAAAAACTATTAAAATGTATTAAATCTTAAATTAAATCTATAAATTAATTGAAAAGCCTAAAAATTAATTGGAAAGTGACAAAGTTCCTAGTTTAATGTCTATAACCTAGGAAAAATGAAAAAAAGTTAAAAATAAAACTTTGAATTTTTGGAATAAAATAATATTAAAATAATCAAGAAAATAAAAAGTTCCTAAATAAATTCTAAAAAATTCTCAAAAATCCTAAATATTCTAACTAGAACAAAAATGCAAACCAAATTTTCTGAAACCTATTAAATAATTTTATATTGAATTTTAAAGTTGCTTAAAAATCCTAAAATCTTATAAAATTAAAAATAAGCCAAATTGAAAACCTAATAAGCTGTAAACCTCAAAAACATAAATTAAAACTTAAAAACTTTTTTTTTGTATTTTTAAATTACTGTTTACTATTTTTAAAATACTTTCTAAAAATAAAACTAAAAATAATCCTAGTAATTAATTAAATAAAAGGAAAAATAATTTTTAAAAACAGAAAAATCCTAAACTCTAATATTATCCTAGGAAAAATGACTCTAACCCAATAAGCTTAATAAATAAGCTAAACAAACCTAAATAAGCTACGGCTTATTATTTAAGCTCAAAATGAAAACGTGGTTAAGTAGCTATTGAAATGAAAAGAAAACGTAAAAAGGCATCTGGATCACCGGTTAACACGCTAAGTCCCCCAGCGAGGGGTCGCGTGTTCGAGTCCGGGCGGGGTGACCTTTTTGCAATAATTTTTCTTTTTTTTTTTCTTTTTTAAAACTTGAACAGTAACCTTGTAATGATCACAATACACAAAGACAAACCAAAATTATCAAAGATTTAAGCTGCTATGAACACAAAAAGTGACCAGTTCTTAATTCAAGAACACAAGCAGTTTTGCTTGTGTCTGTTTTCTTCACAGATGAACAATACACCAAGAGGACTTGGTGTGTGCTTTTTGGTGGTGTTCTTGGATAAACAAGGCACCCCTACACTCTTTCTGAGTGTAGGGAGTCAATATAAACAGGAAATCAAGCACCTTGCAAGCAAAAATCTCACAAATAAAGCACACCTAAGCAAATCCTAGTTGCTGTGACAAGTTTGAGGTCTGTGGGGGTTTTTTAAGCTTGATACTAGCACACAAATGAGTTTCACAGGCTAGGATTAAGCACACAAGTGCACCAATTACCCTACAAACAAACTACAATCTTAAATAAACCTACACTCTAGCAAGTTACAAGATTCAAGTTTCAAATTTGCAAGAAAAACAAGCAGAAAAAGTGTTTAGCAGATTCTAAGCTATGTTTCCCTTTTTACCCAACAACTTGTCTCAAAACTAGACCAAACTTAGACTAAGACTAGCATAAAACTTATCTCACCCCTTTTTAAACTTTCTAACACGTTTTTACTACACCAATTACCCTAGCAAACAGATTAAAACAATAATCCAAACACTCCTTTAAAAATTTCAGAAACCAAATTTTCAAAGCAAATCAATACAAGAGCTAACCAAACTGATTAAGACTACTTCTAACATGCATATCATAACAAAATAACATAAATTAATCCAGATTAAAACACTTAGAACACCTTTCATACAGAAATCACATAAAACACCATTATTTTCAGAAACTTAAAATTTTAAAAAGTAAACAAGGAATACCTTGTTAGGCTTACTTCCAAGCCCAACAGTGGCTGATAAGCCACCTCCTACAAGCCCGGGCTTGTGCTGAGGTTTATGATCAAGTAACCAGAAAAAGAGAAGGATTGGAGGTGGTCACTGTTGACAAACACACCAACAATATCTTCAAATGGAAATGGTATGGAGATCCTGCTAAGATAAAAGAAAAAGCACAAGGTTTCTGTTTCATGAAACAAATAAGCCTCCAACAAGCTTATCAATTAAGCTGACTTTGGCTTATTTTTTTAAGAAAATGAAAACTGATGTAAAATTTTTTTACTTAAAAACTTCTTCCTAACCAAATCAACAAGAGTTTTACTCTTCACATAAGCTTGATAATCAATGGATTATCAGGCTTATGGTCTTAGCTTAAATCCCTTGGACAATTTTCTAAAAGCTTAACAATCTTAGTAACCAACTGAATTTAAACTTGAGAATAAAACTTGAAAATGTAAATTGCATAAAAGTAAATGAGGTCCTTTTTGCTACTCATCAACAATCCAATACCATTTTCATTTCAATAACAAAAGTGGCTTTACAAGTTTGTGACAAAACGGAGAGAAAAAGAACAACTTAAACTAAGTCCTAACACGCCTTTATATAGGCTACATTGATGATTCTAGAAAGTAAAAACCCTAATGCTGAACTTCCCAATAAGCCCTTGGATGATTCCCTGGAATATGCTCATTTGATGCTCAATTTTGAATTCGTCAAACGCCCATGTGAATTTCTTGGACATTTGTGAAGATGCCAGGTGTTATGGTGAATCGTAGCCATTGATTAGGAGTGGAGAATACGTTTTCAATCCTGGGCGTTCATGTTTCTGCCAATTTTTTTGTCTTCAAGTCCATTTGTGTAGCAGGGGCCATGTGGGTTGGGTTGTATGGTGAGAGTGACATTGTTTTGGGAGTGGGGATTAGGTTAGGAGACCCTTAATTGCATTTCTGAAAGCTTATAGTGTTTTCCCCTTTGTGTAGATTGTAAACGTGATTAGGGTTCATGGGATTGGATTAGAGGTGAATTAGGGGAGAGAGATGCACAGTACCTGTTTGGCGCCTATTTTTAATATACTAAATTAAGTTTAAACTTGATTTAGTTAATATTAAATGAGATGGTGGAATGCTGATGTGGGCGTGGCGAGGTGTCAGCAGGGGTGAGGTGGCAGTAGCTAAGTGGTGGAATGACTTTGGTTGTCTGGCAACTTTTCCCCCTCCATGTTTCATCCTTTTGCTACTTTGTATTAAAACAGCCAAAAGTCTTAATCCCTTTGTAAAAACTTTGCTATACTTGTCAATTTTGGCACATTTTGTTTATAAACTTGAAATAAGGACTAAACATGCAATTTCTTCATATTCCAAGGACTGATTTTGGCATGTTTCCAAACTTCAAGGCTTTGACTTGTTTGTTGACTTCTTGAAGGACCATTGTTGACAATTTAGTTTTGATGAGGGACTAATTTTGCCAATTCTTCAAAGTTAAGGGTCCTTTTTGTAATTTTGACAAACTTTAGGGACCAAACTTGTAATTATGAAGATACAAGGGTATAAAGTGTCAATTCTTCAAACTTGGAGGACCATTCTTCAATATTCATCAAATCTTCAAGGGTTTTCTTTGGAAAATTCTTCACTAGGGCTTGGTTCATCGTGCGGCTTCGTTTCCCGTGTTCGTTTTTGCGTGATTCTTGTGATCTTTTGTCATTTTCTCAATATCCGTACCTAAAATATACAAGCAACAAACACAAGCATATATTTGGGTATTTTGATGATATTTAATGCATTTTAAGTCCAAAAAGAACGATGAGACCATGTATAAAAGCAGTCTCATCAGTTTGCTTTTAATAATATCATATGGTATTATTTGGATAAGTTTGCATATTTAAATGATGCGGTGGAACCCAAAGTTAAGGTACTTATAATCCTATATTTTACATATGGGACCTGAGTCTCTTGATCCTAAGTTAATTATGATTTTGTCTCAAGACGGTATGCGACGTCTAAAGATGAAATCATAAGTCACCGGACCACAAGTTTATTTATAATTTCGTATTAAGATGTTATGGGACGTCTGAAGACGAGGGTTATAAATAAACGGGTTGTAAAGTATCTTAATAAAATCTATTATATTAGACGTTATATTTATCCTAAATAATAATCCTTGCCGGGAATATTTAGGTAAGGTGGGCTATGAAATCCCTATTGAAACGAGCAATGACGCTTGTTCGTTTGAATAAAGAAATCATAGGTCACCGAATGGAGTTATAAATTTACCTTACATGGATGAGGACGCTTATCGATGTAAATAAAAATTTATAATCACATGGGCTTAAATATATTCGACATGACTCGTTATTGATATTATTTTACTTATCCAGCTATGTAACGTATCCCTTTTTGACTCATGATTTCCTCCAGTAATATCTTATCATTAAGATAACTTAGGAATTGATGTCATTACATCACCATCTAGAAACCTAAGGAGGATTAACTCATCTCTTTAGGATCATAGCATTGTGCTCTTGATTTTTGGCTTATCCTTAACCCAAGTATCACTTCCGCTGCAGTTGACCCCGTTGGGGGTGTCCATCTTCCGCTGCTGTTGACCCCGTTGGGGGTGTCCACCTTCCGCTGCAATTGACCCCGTTGGGGGTGTCCATCTTCTGTTGCATTTGACCCCGTTGGGGGTGTCCATTTTCCGCTGCATTTGACTCCTTTGGGAGTATCTATTCTTCCACTGCATCTGACCCCTTTTGGGGGGTACCTATTTCTTCCATTGCATTCGAACCCTTTGGGGGTCTTCATTTCCGCTGCAATTGAACCCATCGGGGGTGTTCACTTCTGTTGTGTTTGACCTCTAGAGGGGCGTCAAAAAACATAAAGTTGGTTCATCTGCCATGAGGAAATGAAACTTCGATCATTCGAGGAGACGGTAACACAAACTTTATCGACACTAGACTTAGTGTCATTTCTTGTATCGAAGCTCAGAAATACTTGGTAAGAGGATGCCTTATCTTCTATGCTCGCATTTCTCAAATCGATGAGGAAGACAAACCCAAGCATAAAAGACATGCCCAACTCTCAATGGGTGTATTTTGCAGAGTTATGTTTGTCATCTCCCAAAAAGCGATAATGGATGTCCAATACTCTTTGAGCGATCTTCTTTCTCCTCAGATCCAATTAGTTTGACAATACAATTGTCTAACAAGCCTTGAAATGGATGACTTCCTCCTTTAAGAAGTCGAAATTCGCGCAAATTTTGAACCACCAAAAGTAGATGCATGGCCCCGTTCAGCATGTCACCAGGGATGCACACTTCTTTATTCTTGGTATCTTCTTTGATTTCCATCATCTGAAGTACTTATTTTATACGCAGCTTATGCCCCAGCTCAGCCACAAATGAAGCAGATTCTTTGTAACTTCCTACCCAAGAAACACCAACAATAATCTTCATCATTTCGCTGAGTGAAGCTTTGGTGTCAAACTAATGTTTTCTTTCCACAGGCTAGAAATATATCGGGAAGCCCTTCGCGTAAAAATTGTTGACGCAAGAGCGGTACCAGCCAAAACTATATTTCTAACTCGTCATCGCGTAAGGCTATTGAAGCTTAATAGACTCAAAAGCTCCTTAAGGACTATTAAAAACATTAATGAACCTTTATCTGCGCACATCGAGACACATTGGGGACCCGGAGGTACATCTAAGTAAAACCAAGACTTAATACGAGTTTGTCCTAGTCAACCCCACCTTGTAAACTTAAAACTTGAGTTTACAAGATTACACGCTCAAGAAAAAGTGCCCTCACTTGTTCCCTGAACAAGTAACTTCATCTTTAGCTTCGACAACGAACTGAAATAACGGGTAGGTGGTGAAAAACCCCTAAAATTTGGGTTTTTACACACGTCACCGGTATCATTATTATTATCATTCACCATACCATGTTTTAACGGATCACCATTACAATATATCCTCATAAGACTTATTGTGTCCTTGGCGAATGATATTTCTTAAACTCCATATGACTCGTAAATTGTGCATGATAGCTGGAATACAACCTAGAAAGCTTATAAATGGTGAACAAAGGATCTGGTACATCTACTCAAATCTTGCCTAGCAGGACTACTGGATGTGGCTAGTGCTTGTGGGATTGGTAAGGCTGCAAGTACCGACAGGGTACTCTGCAATGCATGTATAAGCCAATCAGGACTCCTTAAGCAAACTGAGTTCAAACAGCAACTAGGACCGCAGTCTGCGAACTACTCCTCAAAGGTATGCAGTCTTTGTTGTCACTCCATCGTGACGAACATCTGCAAGATCAAAGAAGGTGGACAAGGACTGTGCTCATGCATGACAGTGTACCCCGCCTGGCCTACTATGAACAGGTTGCGGACATCCGTCATGTCCTTCACCTGGCTCACTGCCAGAGCAGCAACCCAAACTTGAACAAAATCAGCATGTTTAATTTCGGAACCCTCTCCAACCTCAAATCATGACTTGTAGGTTTCCCGATGAACATCAATCGTCGTGATCTTAAACAACTAAGTGTAGTTAACCCTACATCAACGTTTCCTAGTTGACAACTTCCTAAATTTGTCCTCTCTAAATTGTCATTAATTGTTCCGCGAACTTCTATCGCTTTCTTGGATTGACGACTAGACTTTCGGATAGTTCTATCCATCCGTAATTGATAGCAGCATCCAAATACTGCTCAATCGGATGTATAGAACGACCAAGATAAAGACCTCTTTGCATTGTTTTCTGTTAATCCGTAAGGGTAGCAGCACCGAAATACTGCTCCATCGGACGTATAGAGTGATCCGAATAACTATCTCTTTACATTGTTGGCACCATTCGTTTCTGAGCTTTTCTAAAACGAACCTTAAAATCTATGACATCTATACCCTAACAGATGACAAAGTTTTTAATAGCTTCGAGGGCGAAGCTAAAATAACGGGGCGGTGCTGTAAAATCCCTGATTTTACCCTGATAAAAATGTAATAAAAGTCTATCCAATGATACCGGAACATTCCTCAACCTAGTAATAGTAATCGAGTTTCAAGGACGAAACTCAAGGTGGCATGTGGATGGTGTAAAACCCGAGATTTTTTCGCTCATTAAATAATAATGTAGTATTTTTCAAAACCCATTTTGAACAATACAAAACTTATTGGAATTGATAACAAGACAAAACTCGTACAACCCGCGTACCGATAATTTAATAATTTAATTACATAAATTATTGTCGAGAGATACTTGATAAACGATTTGATTAAATTGTTTAATATTTCATTTATCTACGGAGAGGTTAAATGAGAAGTATATGTATTAAAACGATACTTACTCTATTTAAACGATAAATGATAAATAATTGTCATTTAAATAAACTAACACGTTTTTCGTGTTTATAAGTGATATAAATACACCATTTTATTGGAGAAATGATTTTAAGATCAATGACGTGATTTTCGTAAGATGAATAAAATTATATAAACCACGAACGAGTCCCGAGCCGTTTGTTAAACAATCGTATAATAAAAGTTACATTATAAGCCTCTACAGAATAATTGCAACCTTAACCCTAGACTAAAGGGAACTTTGCAAATTGTTTTGATAACTTTTGATTAGTATATATAGGTGCATTAGGGTTTCATATTCATTACAAACCCTAGCCTCCACCTAAAATACACACACATACTCTTTGTGGCAGCCGCCACTTTTCTGGCCATATTCTGGCCACCACAAAATAATTCTGCCGCCACCTTTAGTTTGTAGATCGAGTGGATCTATACGTATATCCACCATGTGACCACCTCGTTACCATCATGACCACTGTTGTGGTTATACCCACAACCATCCTAATAGCTGTTGGCTTATACCACCAGTGGGTGGCCACAGCCGCTGTAAACATCACAGCCACCATCCCCGACCGCCACTAGTGAAGACCCCACCTTGTTCCTCCACCACGCTGCCATCCTCCATAGTGGAGCGAGGTTACCACCACAGCCGTGGTGGTTACCATGCTACAGCCACCACAATCACAGCTCCTTGCTGCCAGCCACTATCGCAGCTCCTTGCTGCCAGCTATCATCTTCCAAATAGTGGCTCAGCTGCCACTGTTGATACCCTCACGCCACCAACAGCCCTCCACCCGCTGACCAAAGCCGTAACACCACCTGTGCACCACCATCACGTGATCATCACAGTCGTCGAGGGTGTTTGTTGTTGCATTCACAAGCCCACCAGGGGCGTTTGGATCTATAGTTAACAGCCACCCTAAAAGGGCGTTTGGTTTGTGTAGAAATACGCAGGGTGCGTGTGTTAGCATAAATTCATAGGAGTATGCTTGGATCTACGGGAGAGAACAACATGCAGGAGTCTTCGTTGACGATCAAAGATTAAGGGGTGTTCTTTGGGTTCGGTTTGCTTTAGCCGCAAAGGGTGTGTTTGGATCTACGGTTTATGGCAGAAAGAAGGGGGTGTTTGGATATACGGTTAACAGCAAGAAGAGGGGCTGCTTGGATCTGCTGTTGGAGCCACGTGATATACAACGCATTTTTGATATATTTATTGCATATATCGATTGTTTTAAGATACAATTGATATGAGTAAAATCACTCATATCAAACTCCCCCTTGCTAAGCAATTGCCGTGTCCTCACGCAATGATAAAATAAAATACTAACTACACCATTATTCAACTTTTTAAATTTTATTTTGCAAAGACATAATGTATTGCTTTCATTATTTTTGAAAAATAACTTTTAGGATCATAAAACTCAAATAGATTCATCGTCCTTGACTTTTCACTTTTCCATGCCAAGTGCAAAAACAAGATCATTGTCAATCATAAGCCCCAAAATTAAACCAACTCATACAAGTAATTTGTGTTAAACTCAATCTCCTATTATTCCTAATTTTATCTCTAGATTTTATATGTCATTCACCCAAAGACTCATTTGACTTTATTTGATATTTATTAGTCCAAAAATGAAGGCAAGAACTGTGTAAACTCAACACTCAAAACCTAACCTCGACTTCAAAAACCGTTGTCACTAAAGAAAGCCCACATCAAGGATAACTTAACACGATTTAGGGATAAATACCGGACCCAACATTTGGCTAATATGGCTACTTAAAAGCAAAAATAAAAACCTCCAAAGTCAATCATGACCTTATTAATGGAGTTAGCAACAACTACATCATAACACCTTGTGGCTCTTTAAGATGCAATTGTGCTCCTTATTTCAAATCCACACCCGAAGGCTCCTTGGACAAAAATAAGGAATTGACATCACCATCCCACCTTATGGCTCATGATGATGAAGCAATTTTTATTAAACATGTCCCCTTGTCATACACCCTAAGGCTGTAATGACAAAGTTAATGCTACATGACTCCCACCCGAAGGCTCCTAGAGAACATGTTTTTATTTATTCTTCTTTATTATTATGATATTTATAGTAAACCAAATTTCCGCAATCCCATGATCAAAAGTCCATGACGCTGACACCCTTAATGTGTTCTCACTTTAATTACAAGGGAATAAAAAGAAGGAGTTACGAGTTAAGATATCAAGCCTAAATCGCTAAAAACTTCATTTATTAAGGAATTATTATTCAAGTGTGGAAAGTAAATACGAGGAGATTAAATCAAACACAAAAATACTTGCACAAAGAAGAGTTAATTTTAGAAACTTATGATTGAACTCTATCATTTCTTGTTCTCCATATTGTAAAATTTCAAAAATATGAAATCAATGGATACTTAGCCTATTAAATCAAAGTTTTGTGTTTTCAAGTCATCTATAGGATCTTGCATCTTCTTAGACTTTTTCAAGTTTTAGAATTTGCGTTTTAAAGTTCCCTTGATTAACGACTTTCTAAGATCAATTATAGGAACTTGCGAAAAGTTCTTGTTCTTAACTCGTATGAAATAAGACCTTCGCGTTTTAAAGCTCCCTAAATAAAAGCCTAGCAAAACTTAATTCAAATACATTAAGGAAAAGCTAAGGTTAAAAACCGAGTCGAGTCAAAAACTATTTTTATTTTCACCAACGGAAAGCCTACATTCGTGTCAAAAGCACTTATTTTATTTATTAAAATTTAAAAATAACACGAAAAATTTAAAATTTTATTGAAAAACGAGAAAAACAATTACGTTTAGACACGACAAAAGCAATAGCAAGCGATTATATCGATTGACTCCCCCATGCTAAAACCAAACATTGTCCTCAATGTTTACTAGCTCAAGAGTAACACCCCCTTGCTAAGACACGAAGAGTCTAATGCAAAATCCTAACATGGAAAGAGCACGCAAATCTATAAGCCGTTTATTAATTATGCCTCAATATAAAACGTTAGTCGATAAAAATCAAGGGATAAAGAGTGCGCCCCTTTTTGGCATTCAAAGAATGGAAGATCAAGTGGACCGGCGAAAACCGAACACGAGATTCTTCAAATATTAGGGTCATACCTAAGATTCACAACACAACAAAACACGAACACGAGCTTGAAAGATCAAGCCTTATTAGTTGTTAGAAAATAGAAAGAAGATAGAAAGTATGTGACTCCCCCATAAGGCACCTCGTTTTTGTTCACCGAGTCATGAGCTCGACTCGATCCCCGCATTCATTGGTCCTTATGGAAAATGGTGAAAACCGACATAATGGAATATAATCCAACATAAAGCACGATGCCGGGGTCAAAGATTACATCCTCGTTGTCGGATGACAAACGAAAGGATAAAACTCCAACACGAATCTCTAAAAAGAAAGGGTAGTCACAAATCACTAAATGGATGTAGCATGCTCCCCGAGATAAAATCGCACCAAGATGATCGAAAAGTCTTTCAATTATTGCATCGGTGAAAGGCCGAGATTTCCCTAATTCAACGATTCTGGGATTGAATACCTCGTCCTCGGTGGAGAAAGGAATAGACAACACGGTGTCGTCCCCCCATGTTAATCCTAAATCATATGAAGCACATGGTAATGGTGGTATAAAAGTCTCAACACTAGTGGTTTCAACTTGCATGACTTTGTTGACCTTATCACTCTTAGAAATGTGAACAAAGGGGTCATGGTACTCAAAATGAGTCGCATGAAAAACCCGCACATTAAGATCAAAGCGAGTGGGAAGGATAATTGGAGCAAAAGTAATTTCTCCCTCCGGGTCAACATTATCATCATCATAAATCGGGTGATCAAGGCTAGAATCGTCATCACCGTCATTAGACTCTTCCTCAAATTCCGAAGGAATGTCTATATAAAAAAACTCATCAACCTCTTTCATGAGAAGCTCATCATCACAAAGGTTGTGAGATGTAGGAGGTATGATGCTCTCAAAATCCTCTTGAAACAATGGATTATTGTTCATTGAAGCTTCAAAGAGAGGATTTGAGTAAGTCACAAAAGTGTCATCAGCCTTGTCATCACAAGAAATTTCCGAAAAAGTATCAAGTGTATCACACTCGGATACAAGATCATCATTCTCATTCGAAGGAAATTCATTGGATATTTCCTCGAGAATTGTAGGTAAAACACGAGAATCACGCTCGATCTCGAGATCGGAAACGTCTACACTTCCCCATGGAAGTGGATTAATGATAGCAAAAAGTTCATCGATGAACTTTTCACATGAATAGTCACTAACCTCACTCGGTGTGAAGTTAGGAATCAAAGGCTCTTCAACGGAAGATTGTGCCTTAGGAACATCAATTTGATCCTTCGAAGAGAGTGAAAATGAGTCCATTTTCAAAGATTGTTCAATTGAAGCAATATCACTCTCGGGATCGAATTCTCACCATTAAGCTCACTAGCATCAAATGGTGCACTTAGGTATTTATCAATTTATTTTTCAATTTTAGGACTATCAATTATAGGCACACAAGGATTTGGTTCATAATCAATTATTGCAAAATCGGCTAGGTAAACGAACTCCCCCACTTTAACAATGACATTTTCCGCTATACCAACCGGATGTGTGGTGGTACCATTAGCAAGCTCAATGATCATTCGAGTGGGCATAAGTCGCAAATAGTTAAGATTTTTCCAAATGGCTAGGGGCATTACGTTAATACTAGCTCCTAGATCGGCTAGAGCTTTGTATTCCCCATGCTCATCAAAAACACAAGGTATCAAGAATTGACCCGGATCATTATATTTCTTAGGAAATAAATCAAGAAAATCCGAGGTACTAATCACATTTAAAGTAGCCTTGGTGACATTACGAAAGGTTTCTTTAGGTGGCACATAAAGCTTAAGCTTTCTTTCTAAATTATCATAAGCGGTGATAGCCTTAAGTTCTCCCCTCGGGTTTGGAAGGGTGTTACTAGGTAAGCAACCCGAAGAAGATGATGGTTTAGACATAAATCCCTCAAACCTCGAAAGCAATTTATTTTGACTTTGTTCCAAATTTTGTTGCATACGATTTTGACTTTGCTCAACATTTGTTCAAATCTTTGTTCCATTCTTTGTTGATTAAGCTCAATCTTGTTATTTTGCCCCTTTAGCGTATTTTGAAACTCATTTTTCAAAGTTGCCATTTGTCCTTGAATGTTGTTTTGAAAAGCTTTCAAATTTTCCTCATTCGACTTAATATAGCGTGACAAATCATTTTGGTTATTGTGAAAACCTTGATTGTTTTGATTAGCATTAAACCCATTTCCTTGATTATAATTCCCTTGGTTACCACGGTTAAAATTATTCCCATTGTTTCCATTGTTGTACCTATTTTGAACCGGTGGAAAACCCGGTGGAGCAACATGATTTTGACGAGGAACTTGACCGTTGGAGCCATAAGTTCTCGTCGCGGCAAAAGCACTAGCTTGATCAAACCCCGTGGTTATACAAGCATGATTAGTATGTGCTCCACCACATGATTCACAAAAATTCTCAATAATATTAATCGATCCATGAGGATTCTTCCTAATCTCATTCAACAATGTCGCAAATCCATTATCAATCTTAGAGTCCAGTCTAGCAATATCGATATTAGATGAATTCACATTGGAAACACTCGGTGTGTTTCGTGAATATTGTGATCTAGACTTATTCTCAATTATGCACCACGCGTCTCTCGGAGTTTTTCTTAAAAGATTACCACCCGCGGCGGCATTTAAAGAATCTTGTTCAATCATATTTAGCCCATTATAGAAAGTATTAATTTGATGCAATTCCGAAAACCGTGGTGTGGACATTGTCTCAACAAATCTTTAAATCTTTCCCAAGCAACCCCAAATGATTCATGCACTTTTTGTTCAAATCTATCGATCTCGTTCTTAAAGTGTGTTGTCTTCGATGGTGGAAAGAAATAATTCATGAACTTAGACACTAAATCATCCCATGTTAAGATCGAACCCGGTGGTTCTTTCTCATACCAAATCTTAGCATTACCCTCGAGCGAGTATGGAAAAAGCATGAGCTTAATCGCGTCATTCGGCACATCTATAAACTTGAGAGTCGAGGTAATTCGAAGAAAATTCCGAATGTGAGAGTGCGGGTTATCGGTCTCATTGCCACGAAATTGGTCGGCACGAATGAGCGATAAAAGACCCGTCTTAATCTCATAATGATCCGCCAAAATAACCGGCACAACGATTGCTTCCCCATACCCTTCGGTGGGTGAACAGAGCAATTCCTCCATTGTTCGGTTATCGGCCATCTCTACAACATTAGGTGGAAGCTCGGGTTCCACTATTCGTTGTTGACGATTTCTATTTCTACGAGAAATATTTTCAAGCCTATTAAAATCAATCACAAGACGAGAAGAACGTAATTGCATACACTACAAAGACGAGAATTTAGAGGATTGAAGAAAAGAAATTAGACAAGAAGAAGATTATTTTTGGTATTTTATTTGGTATTGCTCAATCAAAAATGATCGATTAAAAAAGGAATAAGGATAACTCTCGGTCTACTTTGAAACGATAGGTGAAAACCTAAACGTCTCGAGGTTCAATAAGTAAACTACAAAAATAAAATTTATTACTACTTGAGTCGGCAAACCAATAATAGGTCGTCCCTCTCAATATACGCACAAGCAAGCGGGGAAACGAGGTGGCACAAAGCACTTAAAAACCTTTTTCCTTAGACGGCTTTTTATAGCATGTCGCCTTATACCCACCTTATAGTTTGTATAAATCGAGTTCAAACTTCTTATTAGTATTTATCTATTTTGCCTTTTATTTTGGTTTTGGATTCGACTACAATACCTAGGTGATGAAATCCCAACTAAGGCCTTATTTGAAAAGTATGTAAATTTATTGTTCTACATAATACAATATATTAATCACAAAAAACAAGAAAAACGATACATACTATATAATAGAAAAATAACAAAACTTTCCGAGGATGGAAAGGGTCTTCAAATCAACGATCAACAAATCTCAACCAAACGAATCGTACACAAGATCCCCGGCAGTGGCGCCAAAATTTTTGATGTGATCGTGATAGTATAATGATAATTAAGATACGTTATAGGGTAAATTAGAAAATTACCTTTAGGAAAAAGTAACAGACTAATATTACCAAAGACGAATTCAATTAAACACGTTGGTGAACCAAGTTCGTTGTACACGAAGATCTTATGAATTTGAGACGTTTTGTATCGATTTGGACAATTGATTTGAATTGGTTTTCGGTTTTTAAACTAAAATTAAAATCTACCAATTTTAAACTATTTAATTTTAACCTAAAGTGCATGAATCGTAAACCCCAAAATTATTTAATATAATAACAATTACTTAAAATTTAAAACTTCTTTAAAATTTAAACTATTTAATAATCTATAAAAATTAATCTATTTAATAAAAATAACTTCTAATCTATTTTTAGAAATCTAATTAACTTTTTAAACTAATTAAATTTACTAAAATTTACTTAAACCAAATCTATATTAAAAACTATATTTTTATTTAAATCTAAATTAGTAAAAATCTAATTAATTGAAAAACTAATTAAACTTTTAAAATTAATAAAAACATTTTTTTATATTTTTTTATATTTATAAAACTAAAATTTACTTTAATAAAAGTGTTAATTACCATTTATTTAAATGAAAATTAATTAACCTACAACTTTAAATGAAAATCTGCCTGTAATAACAATACTATATTAATCAATTAACTGTTAATAAAATCAAACAAGCATGTAGCTCAGTTGGTTAACACGCATGACCCATGACCAGGAGGTCATGGGTTCGAGTCCTAGGAAGGACAACATTTTTGTGATTATTAACTTTTTGAACAGAATGATTTAACAAGTCACAGGAGGTGACTTTTGCTTGAATTTTTGAGACTGATAAGGGTATCAGTTTGTAATTTAACAGATTAATAGAATCTGTTAAAACAAAATAATATCAACAAGAAGTAAAAGATTAAGCAAGCTTATACTCGAAACAGTCCAAACTCAAATAAGCAGAAAAAAATTGCAGATAACACAATAACAAGTAAACTCATCAGCTACTAAAAATAACCAATACTGATTTAACAATTAGAACAAAACAAACACCAACAATAATACATTAACTAAATCACACGAGACAGATAAACAAAATCAACTTTCACAGTTTAAATGAAAACTTCCTAATTTTAAATAACTAAACTGAGGCTAATAACTGCTATGTATACAACGGTATCAAGCAGTTAGAACCATAATAGCAAATCCACAAAACAATATCAAGCTTGAATGAATGCACATCCAGATCAGCATCAGCAAATCAGATTAAAAGCATCAACATCACTTAGAACCATAGAATAGATTAAGCAATACAGATTAAACGAGAACCAAATTTCAGATAAATTGAACAAGTGAAACTAAACTTAACAAAACCATTTTCAGCAATATCAATGAGTACTTTATCATACTAAAACAAATAACTCATTACCACAGCAGTAACATCCAAATCGGATAACAGATAGTATCAGCTAACTTTATCAGCTAAACACTATCAACTAAATATTATAACTCATTACCAGCTAAAAGATAATATCAGTCTAAATTAATCAGTTAAATCACAGCAATAACATCCAAATCTCAGAATAGATTAGATCTAAAATATAGATTAACAAGAAACTTAAACTAGGAACTCACCTAATGTAGAAATCCGTTGAGACGAAGATTGCGCTGAGCAACCTTTTGAACCTAATCGAAACCACCGTACTCCAAAACATCACCATCTCAAACCACCATCAGTAATGAACACCATTGAATACTCGGACTGATTTTAGAAGACTTTCCAGTAGGGAAAGTCTCTTCTCCAATTTTTACTTTTAGTAATTTGGGTAAAACTATTAATTAGTTTCACCAAATAACATTCACTATTATAATATCAAATCAGATTCAAGAATAAAATTATAAAAATAAATTCGAACAGTAAGTTAAAAAAAAAGTAAATACTCTAATCACTTTTTTATTAATAACCAAGAAAACTTACAATACTTTTAAGAAAGAAATACAAGATTAACCGTAAATCTAATTTAACATTATAACATTAAAGTAAAAAAAATGGATAATGAATACAGGAAAATAGAGGGTTTTTATAGCCATCCCAAAGGCTGTTGAGGGGAGAATATTCGGATCTTCATTAGCATATTCCATCTTCAATTTTGGCCCTTAGATCAGCATCTTGATCTTCTCTCTCATGTTGGTTTTGATCGTAGGGCTGATAATACACAACTAGCACACGGATTGCCAACGTGGCATCCGTTTGTGCTAGTTGTGCTTCTTGGATGATGAGGTGTCCCCTTTTTATTGGAGATTGGGGAATGGTGAAGTGTAATCTCCAATAGAAAGCTGCCACATAGCCACTCGGCTCCATCTTTCTCTTCCTTAAAACATGGGGAATTAATTCCCCATGCGTGTGAATAACTCGTGGGAACAAAAGCCCCTTATTAATTGTACTTTTGGGTAATTCATGAATAGTGATTAGGGTTTGGAGGGATGGTAAAGGTTACTGGTTATTTTTTTCTTTTTGGGTGAAGAAGAAAGGGTAGATGGCATAGGTAGTATCGAAACATTTTTAATATTGTGTGTGTGGGTTAAAATGGATACACGTTTGTGACATGTGAGTGGAAATTAAATGGGTGAGTAACATTTGGGAGTTTCGAAGTTATTTATTTATTGTGTGCAGAAGAAACAAAACGGGTGATGTGTGAAGTTCTAATTGACCAAAAATGTGTAAAGTTTATTAAACTTTATAACCATTCCCATGAATCATAACCCTAATGGGCCTTTAAAACCCAAAAACATCCTTCCCTCTTTGTTACTTGTTATGGGCTTTTGACTTGGTTCCATTTACACTCTATCCGTCTCATTTAACATGGTATTGGGCTTTGTTTGGGCCTTGTCCCAAAACTAATCCAACGTCTCTCCAATATTGGGCTTTTAAGCCCAATTGCTCCAATGTGGGACCTACTTGGCCCACTTTCTTGCATAATTATCAAATCCACTAAAGTCGAGCTCGAATCTTGGCTTTGTCGATCTTTTTCTTCAAACTCGTGTCGATTTCGCCGGTTTTCGTGAACTTGGTACCTACACACATCAAACACCAAAACAAACATATACAAGGCATTTTTGATATATTTATTGCATATATTGATTGTTTTAAGATACAATTGATATGAGTAAAATCACTCATATCAATGGCGGTTAGATCGAATATTGAGCAGTAGCATCGAAAGTGTTTGGATCTGCTAGTTACGGTGCGTTTGGGACTGTTGAAATGTGTTACGGAGCATTTGGGACTGCTGATGACATGCATGCTGCTGATAAGGGGGCGTTTGGGACTGCTAACGACGGCAAATGGATGTTAGATTCGGACTTGTAGCATTAGGGGTATGCCTATGTGGTAATGTAAACTTGCATGTAATATATTCCCACTGTTAGTTATGTATTACCAACTGACCACATTAGGGTTGCCACCGTTAATGTTATACAAACTAACTTACCACTGCTAGTTATTATATTAACAAAGTTGCCACTGGTAGCTTTAAAGTTTCCACTGGTAGCCTAAACATAGACATTGTTTCATGATTATTCCCACTGTTTTTATAAAGTAGCCACCGTTTTCTTAAACGTACCCACTGTTGGCTTTAATAGCCACTGTTGGTACATGAAGTATAAATTTAATAACTTTTGGAATAAAAGTATTATGTTTACCAACAGAAAACATGTTATAAGCCGAGATTTATTTACTAATAAATCTTTATTTATTTTTGGGATCTAATAAATTATTTAATAAAATTAATAATTTATTTATAAAGACTATAATGTCGTACACATTTTATAAACATCGAGAATACACAGAAACAGTGAATAAACAACATGCACACTAAATTATCATCATAACAGTATATATAAAAATAATTAAATATACTGTGATAACAAGAATAAACGTTCAACCAATTAAAACTGCATGCATTTATTATTTATGCATATACTGAGACCTACTTAATTACTTAGGTATTCGATGTACTATGTGCTTTGTGATTTATATACTTGATCATCCTCGATATGTATTATACAGGTGAGTTCATAGCCTCGCATTTTAAATCCTTTAATGATTTTATTAACCCGCGAGGGGGAGACATGCTATTAAATAACTGTAACTTGTTTAACAATATAACTATAATTTATTTTATAAAATGTAAACTGAACTGTAACATGTTTTGACAATATGATTGATAATTCTTTTATAGAACGCAAATTGAACTGTTATATTTAATTACATTTGCCTATTGTAGAAACTGTTAAATTATGGGAAATTGACCAAATGTTATAAATAGATCTATTTGGGTTTGACCAACCCCATCTGGGTGAGTCATGCTCACTGTGCCTTGGTCGGGACAACAGATGTATACCATGTTGGAACTAGGGTTGGGTGTCTTTTTGTAGGATACTACGTTCTCATCTGTTGAGGACTATGGAAGGTTAAGCTTTAGTTTTAGAAATAGGAAGAAATGTAATTACTTTGTACTATATAGCTTTGTGCAATTATACTATCTGTAAGGTTTGCATTCCTAAACTTAATTTTATATTGTTTAGCACATTAATGAATGGAATAATTGGACACTTTGAACTTGATTTAATAATCAGATATTGAACATCACTAGGTAGGACATTTAAAGTTCTAAACTATGATTTTACCCAAAACTCTATGAATTCACCAACTTTATGTTGACTGTTTTAAGCATGTTTTTCTCAGGTAACTAAGCTAGATTATTTGAGCATGGACTGAGCATCATTTAGGAGCATAAAAATGACGGGGGATCTATCTTTTACTGGGATATTTATAACAAATGATATTCAACTATTTAAACGATTGTACCAAGTTAATGCTTATATTAATTGTATTTCAATAATCATATAATTATGATCTGTGCTTTTTAAGCTATTTGCTCATCGACCCACCACTGTGATACCCGCTTTATGGGGGTGTTACAAGATTCCGCATAACTTATTTGAGTTGAGTAAGAGTATCTCAAGTGCTCTGGTTTGTTTACAAGCTATTGTGCAATCCTAAATAGGATCTCGATCTATTCAAAGGGATCAACAAGTGGTATCAGAGCTTGTTGAGAAACTCTGAATAAGAATAACAAATCCTAAACCTAAAACCTCACTCAAATCACACCATGTCTCAGAATTGTGATGAAAATCCTCATGTTGAAGTTGTCATCCAGAATGGTGATCCTCTACAGCAAGGTGCACCACCAGTTGCACCAGTTGTGCAGAATGCACCAATTGTAGCAACAACAAAAACTGCTACAACCTCTCCACACACTTTGTCTGTTGTAAAACTCCCAATCCTAAAAAATGAAAAATATGAAACCTAGGCTATGCAGATGGAACATAACTTAAATCACACAGATCACACTTTGTAGGATGTTATCAAGAATGGGAATACACCTAAGAAGCTCAATTGGCTAGTAGATTCAGGCTGAGATTCAGGCTGAAATGAGAGAAAGAAAGGCCGAAACTGCTTTGGCTATGGCTCTTTCAGATGACATTCTACCTAGTTTTCATCATTTTAAAGATGCTAAAATTATGTGTGTTAGGCCAATGAAAGTTTTAACTATGGCCCAATCTAGATTTGTTTAAATTAGACTATGTGTTACGAGTCGCTGTGAAGACTAGCGACAGAGACTAGACCAGCTGAAGGCAAAGACTCAGCTGGCACACCAGGAACATTCATGTCAAAGACAACGTCAGAGAAATCAAAGACTATCTCAAGTCATACTCACCAGCTATTATGGACAATCTCGGATGTATAAGGAATGTACTGGTGTTCAAGGATCTCTGAGATGACAATACTCAGAGATCACTTACAACCCTTTGAAGACTGAGCAAGCAGAGACCTACTTTGCCTTTTATAGTTCAGACGAGAAAATCTCTAATGTGTTTTAAGCGAGACAAAACAAGAGATTCAAGATAAAGCCTAGTACGAACTAGTAGGATAAAGTGAACAGTTGGCAGAACTGTTCACCTAAAGTTGTTTAAAGGTATGTCTCTTTATAGACATACATTTAATACGTTGTACTTTCACTCAGAAGTTGACACATATCAACTACTCCCACTAAGGAAGCAACCTTGTACCACTATAAATAGGAGGGAGAAAGAAGACAAACACAACGCTTGTGCTTGGATAATTTATCTAAGTTCTTTCTCCTTTTAGAACCTCTGAGTCCCTCAGCTGTCTACCTGTGACTCTAAGGTTCTCTCGTAAACTTGAGTCTCGAATCAAGATTACTTGTTCTAGGGTTCATTTATATATTGTTACTCAACGTGTATATTCATAGCACTTAGTAATACTTTGTTTATAAATATTAATAAAGCATTGCGCGTTTGAAAAGTAATTCATATTGTGTTATCTTGTATACGAGACATTGTATCAACAATTGTCATATTTTGGGACATTCAATTAGTATCAGGGCGGTTTGATTTATAAAACCTTTATAAAACCGTTTTTAAAATCAGGATCCTAATATGACTGATACTATGCCTCCTATACCCCCACCCTTTGGTCAAACCAACCAAACGAATATTGGGAAGAACCCCTCCTCCACATCAAATACTACCGTGCCTACACCGGTTGTAAGCACTGGTAATAATGATGACGACCTTCCTTAACTTCTTGATGTTCGAGGGGGTCACATGTGTCTAATGTTCCAGCATTTGATGCAGAAGACTTTTCCAGTTGGAAAAGAGAATTTCTAATATATCTAGATGATTTAGAACCTTTCTTGATATAAATACTAGAAAATGGGCCCTACATCCCTTTGGTTGTTTCTTCTACCCCTAAGAGACCCATCAAGAAACCTGTTAAGTAGTGGTCTCCAGCGGATAGACGTCTGGCAAACCAGGACAAGAGACTTAAAAGTATCATAGTCTCTTGCATACCCAAGAATATAATGAAGTCTATCATCAAATGTAGTTCTGCAAAAGATATGTGGATTGAATTGGTTCTACGGTATGAAAGTCCAGAAGAAACAAAAGAAACCAAAATCCAAGCCTTGAGACTTAAGTTTAATGCTTTTAAAGCCTTAGAAACAGAAACTGTTGCTAAAAGGCTTAAGATTTTGTTGAATGATCCAGGAAATAATGGTGTAGTTCTACCAAAGGCTGAGGTTAATGCTACATTTGTTAACAGTTTGCCTATGAAATGGCTTAGCTTAAACCAGACCTTAAGAGCAAATAATGCAATCAAGAATGACACTCTTGCTCAACTGTTTGGTAGATGACATGTTTACCACTCACATCACTAGATCAAAAGCTCTTGTTGCTAACCATTCCTTTCAGGACAACAACTCTGATATAAAAGAAGATACTCGAAGTAGTCAAGAATTTCTTGATGAGCTACACGCTGAATTCCATGACAGAGCTCTTCTCGCTGATCAAAAGAGATATTACAAGAGATCTGGTAGAGTTGGAGCTCCTAATGTTGACAAGTCCAAAGTGATATGCTACACTTGTGGTAAAGCTGGTCATTTCTAGAAAGACTACTGGTCAAACAGAACTTCCTCTCCAAGCTTTCCTTCATCTAGCAGTGATCATAGCAGCAAGAAGAAGTTTTCTCCATCTCCCTTCAAGCAAACTTCTCACACTTACTATGAGGGAAAGAAGGACTACAAGGTCAAATACAAAGCACTGAAAGCTGGGCTGGTGAAGCTCAATCAAAAAGCTAATGAAGCACCCAAGAAAAAAGATAGCATAAAGACTAAAAATGGTCTTATCGCTGCTTCTTTTGATTGAGATGATGAACCTTTTACATATGAGGATGAAGCCACCACTACTGTTAGAGCTTTCATGGCTATCGCTGATGAGGAACCAACAGTTGGTAAAAGTGAAGCAAGATTTGGACAATAGGTTGATATCACCATGAAAAAGGTACAGAGATTGCTTACTATGCCTGAAGGTCCTGATAGAGACCATGTTAGTGACTACACCTTGGTTGACCTCCACTTTGTGGAAGAACAAAGAAAAAATATGTTAAACAAATTTCATAATTTTAAAACTGAGTTAAATCTTTGTTAATCTGAGATAACCAATCTTAAACCTTTTGTAAATCTTGCTAATCAACTTCAAAATGAAGTTAGCAAACTCACCTCTGAAAATGAGTCTTTGTCTGATGAAAATGCTGAACTTAGAAAGACCATTGAAAAGTTGAGCAAACGTCAATACTCTATGGAAGATTTTGTTGCTGGAACCATTCCGGGGAATGTGGTTCAAGCAATTGGGGGAAAGGGTAGGTATAAGAAACATATACCAGTGGCCAAGTAAAGTTTGTCCCTTAAGAGGATCCCTCTCCTATATCCACGTTTGTTGATGAGAATGATTCTGAAGGGGAGTCAGAGGATTCTAGCCCCCTTCCATCTTTACCTAAACTTGCTGCAGTTGATCCCTTTGATTCTTTACATGGCCCAAAGCCAGCCATCAAAGCCTCTGGTACTCCTAACCATATCAAACCCTCTACAAAAGTTGTTTAAAAAACCCATAAGAAGGTTTTTGTGGCTAAGGAACCTAAATGAACTAAACCCATTCCTCCCACTAAAGATTTATCACCCACCAAGAAACTTCTTCTTACCCTCATGGAAGAAGTTAAAGGTTTGAAAGAACAAATCAAACCTCTATCTGACAGTCCATCTGTTAGCTCTCTGGTGAAGGGTCTAGTAGTAGTTATAAGGGGAGAGCCATGTTCATACCATTCAAACATTTTGGTTTTAAAAATCATTTGTCAGAAAATTGTGCTAAGATGCCTAAATGTATCACATGTGAATCTACTGAACACACCTCCAAAGAACATGAGGAGACTATTGTTGTCTAAAAGGCCAGACTCAAAATCCGATCTCAAACTCCTTACAACTCCTCTAGGAGACCTGAACCCAGAACCATAGACTCTCCCCAGAGTTTCAGACCCTCTACTCATTTCAAGTACTGTGGCTTCCATGATCATCAATCTGATGAGTGTGAACACTATCCTGGATGTTACATCTATGGGAGTATGCGTCATGAAACCAGAGATTTCAACCAAAGAGGGGGAGAAAGGAACCAAAGACGAACCAATGTCGCTGGTCAGCGACAACATGGATCCACTGGAAAGTTGGTTGATCATCGAAACTAATTTGGTTTCATTATATCTATGCAGGAACACTTGAAGAAATCTGTTTGTAATCTGGATAGTGGGTGCTCCAGACACATGACAAGGGTTAAACAATATCTGCATAGATATAAAAGGAAGTCTGGTCCCAAGGTAGTATTTTGAGATGACTCCTCAGGGGCTACTAAAGGATATGGCTCAGCGGATTGTAATGGAATCACCTTCACAAGGGTTGCTTATGTGAACGGACTAAAGCACAACTTAATCAGCATCAGTCAACTCTATGATGCTGGTTTCAAAGTTCTGTTCACGAAGATCCAAGGAAAAATCTTCAATCAAAATGATGATGTTGTTCTTGTTGCACATAGAAGAAAGGATGTGTATGTTATTGACATGACATCATATCCTGAAGGAACCAACACCTGTCTCTTCGCCAAAGCCTCTTAAAGTGAAAATTAGCTCTGGTACAAGAGACTCTCTCACCTAAACTTCAAATACATCAACAAACTGGCCAAGGATGATTTAGTTCCTGTACTTATCTCTCTAACCTTCTCCAAAGATAAGCCATGTTCAGCGTGTGAAAAAAGGAAGCACCACAGAGCATCCTTCAAAACTAAACAATCATTCTTCATAAATAAGTTCCTTCATCTTTTTCACATTGACTTATTTGGACTAGTAAAAGCTCAATCCCTTAATCACAACAAATACACACTAGTCATTGTTGATGAATTCTCTAGGTACACTTGGGTATTATTTCTTCAAAGAAAGAGTAATGCAGCTGATAGAATCATGTCCTTCATCAGAGAAATATAGAACCTCAATGACTGCATAGTTAAGGCTATTCAGAAGTGATAATGGCACCGAATTCAAGAATCATGCCATGGAAGCCTTTTTTGATGAAAAGGGGGTTTCACATAACTTTTCAAACCCGGGTACCCTGGAACAAAATGATGTCGCTGAAAGAAGGAATAAAACCCTCATAGAGGCTGCCAGAACTATGCTCATCGAATCAAGACTTCCAAATCAATTTTGGGGTGAAGCTGTATATACAGCATGTTACACACAAAACAGAACCATTATTGTGAGAGACATGGCAAGACTGCTTATGAAGTGTATAGGAAGAGAGCCCCTGATGTAAGCTACTTCCACATCTTTGGTTGCCTAGTTTTCATTCACAACTACAAGGATCATCTGGGTAAATTTGATGAAATGTCATATGATGGGTTCTTTCTTGGATACTCTCCTACCTCCAGAGCATTTAAAGTATTCAATATCCACAGGCAAGAGTTAGAAGAATCTATCCATGTAACCTTCAATGAAGCGAATGTTGTCATCACTCACACTAACTCAGATACTTGTGATATTGACTTCATTGAAGTTAAATCATATCCAGAGGATGATTTCTCAATCCCCAAGGAATCATCTCAAATATGTCACAAGGACTTCCCTTATGTTCATGCATTTGATCCCCACTCAATCTTTGATCTCACTCCAGAAGTTGTAGTAGCTGTATCACACACTCCACCTCCTGCAGTGGAAAATGTTGATCATGACTCTCCAAACTCTCCAATGGTGAAGAGATCATGGATGAAGAAATTATATGTCATGAAACACCTTCATGCAATGAACGTACTGTGACTCCTGAACCCACAGAGACTCCTGCTCCTCAATCCAAGTGGAGCAGAAACCAAGATATTCTTCTTGTAAATATTCTTAGTAAACCCTCTGAGGGAGTCACCACCAGAGGAAAAATAAGATCTCTGGAAACAGCCTCAACGAATGAATGCCTTTTCGCTTATTTTCTCTCTAAAGATGAACCAAAGAATGTTGTTGCAGCCTTGCTTGATGAAGGATGGGTTGTGGCTATGCAAGAGGAGTTGAATCAGATTAAGAGAAACGAGTTGTGGACTCTAGTGAAAGCTCTTGCTGGAAAGCAAGTGGTTGAATAAAATGGGTCTACAGAAACAAAAGGGATGAAGCTGGCATGATTTTTAAAAACAAGGCTAGGCTTGTGGTGCTGGTTTACAATCAATCAAAGGGTATTGGCTATGATGAAACATTTTCACCAATTACCAGATTAGAGGCTATCAGAATCTTTCTAGCCTATGCAGCTTACATGGGTTTCATGGTATACTATATGGATGTAAAGAGCGCTTTTCTAAATGGGAAGCTTGTAGAGGAAGTTTATGTCAAACAACCTCCAAGGTTTGAGAACAGTGACTATCCTGACCATGTTTGCAGACTTCACAAAGCACTTTATGGGTTGAAACAAGCGCCTAGAGCCTGGTATGAAACCCTATCAAAATTCCTACTTGAAAATAAGTTTGTCAGAAGTACTATTGACCAAACCTTTTTCACTTATATGTCCATGGGTGACGTTATTATAGTACATATTTATGTGGATGATATAACTTTTGGGTCAACCAACATTACCTTGAGTAAGCAATTTGCCAGACTTGTGACCAAAAAGTATGAAATGAGCATGATGGGGGAACGAACTTTTTTCTCGGGTTTTCAAATTAAACAAAATTCGAAAGGAAGTTCTATTTGTCAAGAAAAAGAGACTTGCTGAAGAAGATCTGTTTGATTGTGCATCAGTGAAATGCCCCATGCTTCATCCTAACAATTTAGGTGTTGATGACTTAGGGGTCCCTGTCAATGAAACCTTATACAAAGGCATGATATGGTCACTGATGTATCTTACAGCTAGCAGACCAGATATCCAATTATCTAGATGTCTTTGTGCTAGGTACCAAGCTAACCCCAAGGAATCCCACCTTGGAGTTGTCAAAAGATTTTTTAGGTACCTCAAAGTGTTGATCCCAAACTTAGATTGATTAAGGTTTGTGTATACGAGATTAGATCAAGTACTACACGTAGAGAAACCTTTGCTTATGAATAAAGTAACAAAGTGTTATGCGGAATTAACACTTGATCTAAAACACAATGATGTTAAACAAACTTTCACTTGTATTAGAATGATTCTTGTTGATTACAATGAAAGAGCTTAACAATCGAAAACTTATGAAAACTGATATTATGACTTTAACCTAAAAGACCTTCTTTTATAGAACAAGAAGTCTTGTACAATAAGCTACGAATCAACTATTCTAGGTAAAGATAAACATAGAAAATACATTGTCGTTTCTATCCTTACTAGAAGTAATCTAGAATATAATATACGTGTAGCTCACATCTTCCATCAGTGCTTGTCTTCAATCTGTCAACGCTTGACTTTATCTTGTCAACGCTTATGCTGTCAGCGCTCACTTTGCTCTTGTCAACGCTTGAATTGTTCTTGTCAGCGTTCAAGTGTTCTGGCCTAAATTTATTCCCAACAATCATCCCCTAAACTTGATATCCACTCTTATGATCAAGTTTCTGAATAAACATTAAGAACTTGGAGGAGTCTGACAAACCTTATCATATTGGTAATAAATAAATCTGATCAAATTCTTTGCCACGTCACTTGTATAGTCTATCTCCAACTGGGTGTCCTTCATCTTCTCCAAAACAGCCTTGGATATGAAATACTGAGCATCTACAAGTAAATACTCAGCAAACTTTGTAGAACTCAAATGGTATACACCTGCAGCTGAATATAACCTCCATTGAAGACCACTGAGGTCATCTTCAAGATCCTTCCATATTTCAGGATCTTCTTCTTTTGTCCCACACATTCTTTTGAATGTGGTCCAAAGTTTTATTCCATTGGCTGAAGTTGGTGCTTCAGCCTCATACTTGGTCTCTAGCAACCTCCAAAGGTCTACCAAGTCTTCTCTGTCACAACTTGCAAATAAAGATATGAGAGTGGTAAACGTGTGTACCTCCTTGCCAAATCTTCCAATCTTCCAGAATCCACATTCATCTTCCTCATAACTTACAATTGGATTCCTGGAATCTAGTGGTAACACATGCACCATATCTGAAGCTTCTAATGGGGAGAGCTTAAGGCTCTTTCTAATGATTGCTTCACTTGGATATAGTTGAGACATATCTTTTGGAAACTCAAGAACAAATCCCTTCTTTACTGGTCTAGGGACTATCATAGCTTTCTTGATTGCCATCTCTTCTGCAAGTTGCTCCTTTCTTTCATCTGAAAGAAGTCTGAAAGTGTTTTCTTCCTGCACTTTCACCCAAATAGGATAAGCCCTATGTTCCAACTCATCAAATGTCAAAGCCTTCAGCTTCTGATGTGTCCATCCAACTCCATGACATTTGAGCAACATAAAGTAGAGCTTCCTTCTATCCCTTTTCAATTCAGAGAGAATGTTGCTTGCCCTGTACTTCAACATCACCTTACAATCCTGCTGAACTCTAAGAAGAATTTCCAAACCCCATATCTGGTCTGAAATGGTCAAGTCTGGATTATCCATGCAGCTTTCTTCCCAAGAATTGTACATTTGAACTACCTCTGGCATATCAAAATCAATTTGCAACTTCAAATCTCTCAGCCTTTCCTTAGCAAGCTCATCACCATACTCAAGTCTTTCTGGTTCAACAATCATCACACTCGAGTCTGAGCTAGCTCCATCACTTTCTTCTTCAGAAGTCACAACAAATGGTAACTTTTCCTTTTCTCCTTGTTCCATCATTTGCTCAGCCATTCTTCTATCAAACTCAACCTGAGCTGCATTCTTTGGAACAATTTCTTCTACCAACTTACCCTTACCCTTATAAGTTGGTTCAATTGTTGGTAGGGTAGATGATAATACCTGAGTAGGAACATCTTTGATGATAGATGATGACTGGAATACATCACCTCCATATGCAGATCTGTCAACGCCCAAATTTCCTCTATCAGCGCCCAAAATATTTCCGTCAGCGTCCAAACTTGCCTTGTCAACGCCCAAATATTTTCCCTCAGCGCCTTGTGTAACCTCCCTCAACATATCTGTAAATGATAAATTTAAATTTGTTGGAGAGATTAAGGACGTATCAAAACCTTTTTGTTCCTTCAATGTAGTAAGAGCTTCAGCAATATCCAATGATTGGCCATCTTGACTGCTCTTATCACTCAGATTTCTTGCTTCCTCCCCTTTGGAAGACTCCTCCATACCTCCCCTTGAATGAGCACTCTCCAAAACAACAATCCTCTCCCTCAAATCTTTGAGTTCAAGGCCTTGGTTACTGACAATTTGTACTAAGTCTGCATTTTGCTTTTGCAAGCTAATGCAGACAGCCGTCAATTCTAAAAGCGTCATTGGTTTCAGTCTGCCCTCTTCCAAAATGGGAATTTGACCTCCCAAGTTAGGTTCATTGGGCATGGATGAGGACTTAATTATGGTGGGACTGCCTTGGCCAGCTTCTAAGCCAGAACCAATAGTCCCAGCCTCATCCAGGTCACCAGCCACACTTGTGGTGGTGGTTCTCTCTGCTTCATGGCTAGGACCACCAGAGGAGAACACTCCAGCAGTCCTTTGGCGTTTAATCAACCTATATTCTGGTGGTGTGGAAGATGGTGTAGAAGAAGGTGTAGATGTGGGTTGGTTAAGGGGTGTTTGGGATTGTGATGGTTGGGTGTCAGCGGTTGAAATAGGCATATCAACGCCCACATTAGATGTGTCAGCGTCGAAGGGATTTTGGTCTAGTTGCATTTGGTCAGGTGAGGGTAAAGGTTCAGGGATAGGCTCAAGTTGTGGGTGAGGGTCAATATGAGGTTGAGGGTCTGGTTGGGGTTGTGCTGCTGCAATAACAGCAAGCATGGCTGGAGTTAATGGTAGGTCTCTATGAGGTGGTGAATTCATCTTGGTAAAAATAGCCTTCTTTTGTTCAGGGATCTTATAAAAATCATTGTGATCCCTTGAACAATATCTTTGAGCATCAAAAACCATTTGCAGAAAACGAGGATAAGCTAAAGTCATTTTTGTCCCCTTGTTTTTACACATTCCTTCAAAAATCATTTTAGACCAGTTATAATTTTGCCCTGTTGTAATACACACAATAGCAGATGCAATGGATCTATTGATCTCATTGTGTGCAGTACATTTGGGACTCAAACATTGAAGGAGAATGTGAATTAGGTACTTCCAGGCTGGGGGAAATTCCTGCTTATGGTACTTATTAAGAGTACCTTCATCAGGAATAGGGTATCCCAAAGCCCTAAGCCCTTGTTCTATTTCAGATATGGGAAGCATGGTTATACCATCAGCATCATTAAGATGCAAGGCCTGGCGTACCAAGGCCTCAGTAAGCACCCAAGGTCTCCCATGTACAATAGAAGTCAATGTTGTCACTCCATTAACTGTTGAGGAACTGACAGTGTTCCAAAACTGTTTAATGTGTGTGACTGGGATGAGTGGTGCATGAGAAAGAGCATACCTTAATGGGGATGCATTCAAATACTCCACCATCTGAGTGTATTGAGGGAACAAAGTATTATCAGCAACAAGATAAGCAATCATGTTGTGTTGAGACTTGAACCCCAAATCCAATTCTGCTGAGTTAAATCTTGGTGCCATTGATGAAAGCTGTTAAGTTGATGTATAAAAGATGAAGGTTGATAAGAGAAAAGTGTTAGACAAGAATTATAGATACCCTGTTTAAAATAGGAGCCAAATTTATAGGAGTGGATGAATGCACGTGATTGGCCCAAAAATAGGCAAAGATTTTCAAAAATCAATCATGAAAATATTGAAAGAGTTTATAAGTTATCCCATGCATTTAATGAAAGTAACAACTCCTAAAATTACGGCTTGAAAATATGTCAAAAAGTTACAACTGGGTAGGTCCCATTGTTTGTCAACGGTCAAATATAACCCATCAACGCCCAACGGCTATAATCTTGTCAACGTTCGCCTAAAGCCATGTCAGCGTCCATTTTGGTCACAACAACGCTTGGAAAAATCTTGTCAGCGTCCAAAAATAAAATTGTTTTAAAAAGTGAAAAATGACCTTAACAAGTAACTTATCCTAGAGAAGATAACCAAAAGCTGATAATTATCATAGGGCGGCAAGCACTGTCCAGTTATGCACACTTGCATAAGCAAGATAGACATAACAGTCCTCTAGTGTCCCTTGCTAACCAAAATTCTTAACAACCAAGTTACCTCATAAAATCCTTGTTACTCCCAGGTAAAACCCATATCAAAAGGATTCCCAAGCCTCCCAACAGACCACAACCAATTCTAGGCCAAAAATGTCTTGGCAGCATGCAAAGTTGATATACTATGCATGCTACAGTGCCTCATGGTTTAGAAAAACTAACCCATACTCACCAGTGGACACAATCTAGAATTGTGATGAGAGTATTCTAAGAATACCCAAGAGTCCTAAAGGTTCCTTAAACCTCCCCTTAAACTATGATACATGAGTTCTCAAAATATATATGAACATTAAAAATTTATGTCAAGATAGGAATATAAATATTCCAACCATCATCCATAAACAAAACATGTCCAAATAGCTCTTCAAAGATCCATAAGCAACTCTGTATCCAATGACATAAAGCTACCATTACCTGCACATTTAGATGAAAACCACAAAACTAACATTTGTTGCTGACAGCGTCCCGACAACACTTATCAGCGTTGAAGAAACTCTTGTCAGCGTTAGACAATAATATCTCTAACAACGGCAAAATAACACTTGACAGCGTTACATTTACCTTTGTCAGTGTTAGAAAAATAATGTGGAAAATCTAAATCATCACAAAGACCAATAACAATGCATTATCCTGTACATACTTTTACAAAAAGGTTCCAAAACACATATTAAGTGAGATTAACCATTCCAATATTTGTGACCAAATATTGAAATCTTCCAGCATCAAAAGGTTTAGTTAATAAATCAGCTACATTATCTTCAGTATCTACCCTATCTGGTTGTATTAAACCTTTCTCAAAGCAATCTCTTATAAAATGATGTCTAATTTCTATGTGTTTGGTTTTAGAATGATTTACAGGATTTTTAATAATGCATAAAGTACTGTTATTGTCTACAAAAATCTTGGTATGCATAAAATTATACCCATAATCCAACAGCTGGTTCTGAATCCATAAGACTTGTCCACAACAAGCAGCTGCTGCAACATATTCTGCTTCAGTTGTAGAGTTTGCCACCACTGTTTGTTTCTTGCATTGCCAAGATATTAATCTGCTCCCAAGAAATTGGCATCCACCAGTTGTGGATTTCCTATCAAACTTGTCACCACCATAGTCACTGTCTGAATATGCAATAAGATCCAAGGGAGAATCCTTTGGGTACCACAATCCAAGATCTGGGTAACATCTTAGGTACCTAAAAATTCTCTTCACAGCAAAAAGGTGACATTCTTTGGGAGTCACTTGATGGCGTGCACATGCACACACAGCAAACATGATGTCAGGTCTTGAGGCTGTAAGATACATCAATGATCCAATCATTGATCTATAGTGCCTAACATCCACATCCTTTCCAGCTCCAATTTTTCCCCAAGGGTATTGCCTATCCATAGGAGTGGAAGCCTCCTTCTCATGTGGAGAAAAACCATATTTCTTCAAGATTTCATCTACATACTTGTCTTGGGAGATGAAGATACCATCTTCTTTCTGCTGAACTTGTAAACCTAGAAAGAAGTTCATCTCACCCATTGCACTCATCTTGAATTTATCTGTCATGAGCTTGGAAAATTCCTCACTCATTTTTGGATCAGTAGACCCAAAAATGATGTCATCAACATAGACCTGCACAAGTAACACATGTTTTCCTTTCTTCTTTGTAAACAGTGTCTGATCTATGGTGCCCCTCTTGAAACCATTTTCCACCAAGTAGGTGGACAATGTACCATACCATGCTCTTGGGGCTTGATGAAGTCCATACATTGCTTTCTTCACTCTATAAACCTTGTCTGGATTTTCAGGATCTTCAAAACCAGGAGGTTGCATGACATATACTTCCTCAACAATTGTCCCATAGAGGAAAGCACTCTTCACATCCATCTGGTAAACAGTAAAATTCATACAAGAGGCATAAGCTAGAAAAATTCTTATAGCTTCAATTCTTGCAACTGGTGCAAAAACTTCTTCATAATCAATTCCTTCCTCTTGTGTGTATCCCTGAGCTACCAAACGTGCCTTGTTTCTGACCACAATGCCTCTTTCATCTTTCTTGTTCCTTAGAACCCATCTTGTCCCAATTGGTCTCACATATCTAGGACAATCAACCAGCTCCCAAACATCCTGTATAGCAAATTGGTGAAGCTCATCCTGCATTGCTTCCACCCAACTTGGTTCTTTGAGAGCATCAAAAATTTTCTTGGGTTCTTCCTGTGACAGAAAACAGGCAAACAAACATGCTTGTACAAGAGGGGTATCAACCTTCTTGTGTATATTGGCAATAAATCCACCAAGACCTTGATGGGATCTTCTTGTCTGAACTGGAGCCATAACATCACCAATGATTTGAGAGGTGGGGTGATCCTTAGCTGTGGAAGTGAGAACTCCTCCTTCAAAAAGTCTGGTGTCCTCAATTTCATGCTCCATGTTGCCAATATCTTCTTCAGATTCTTCTTGATCAACAGAAATCTCTTCATGGACATTGGAAGGTCCACCTTGTTCAAAATGGGAAGAGAAAAGCTGTGTAAAGGTATCTCCAAAGTCTGAACCTTGCTTGTCAGCGTTTGGGCTAACAACGTTTGAACTGTTGTTGTCAGCGTTGGAGCCATCAGCGTCTAAATTGGTCGTGTCAGCGCTGGATTTCCCTTTGTCAGCGCTTGAAGAATCATGCATGTTTGTAGTTGGTGGTATCTGAACACCACCATAATCTTTCCTTGCAGCAGTAGCAGCAGCATAATACTCATCTGTCCATATAGGAAGTGTAACAAATTCTTGTGTGGGAGATGATTTAACTGCTGGTGGTCCATCCTCCTTAGCAACCTGTATACCTGAAACATTACCAATTCTCTTTTCCAAAACACTTGAAGTTACCTTCACAATGTTTGGATCAGTAACAGGCATATAATTTAAAGCTCTAGACAAAGGTTCTAAGTCAAACAACCAATTTGGACCACTCTCAGGATCACTAGGTTTACTTTCTAAAAACCTAACATGTACCTTTTCAAGTATACGTTTTTTCCTTTTTAATGTAAACCTTATATCCTTTACTCTGCACTGAATAACCCATGAAGTAGCCTTCATCACCTTTTGAATCAAATTTACCTAGGGCCTCACTAGTTTCTAAAACAACTACATGACAACCAAATGGCTTGAGAAAGCCAATATTGGGCTTCCTTCCCCAAAGTAATTCATAAGGTGTCTTATTATGTATCTTGTTGACCAATGCCCTATTCTGAACATAACAAGCTGTGTTAACAGCTTCAGCCCAAAAGGCTATAGGAAAATGGGCATCAGCCAACATGGTTCTGGCTGCTTCAATAAGAGTCCTATTCTTCCTTTCAGCAACCCCATTTTGCTGTGGGGTTCTAGCTATGCTAAACTGCCTAGTAATCCCTTTCTTGGCACAAAAATCATCTAACAACTGATTTCTAAACTCACCCCCATTGTCACTTCTAATAATTTTGACCTCATTACCATTTTTCTTTTCTATCTGGGTAATGAAATTAATCAGACTTAGGGCAGTTTCACTTTTCTTGGCTAAAAAGAAAGTCCATGTAAACCTGGAGTAATCATCAGTAATGACAAAACAATATGATTTACCCTTCAAACTTTCTATATTAGTTGGACCAAAGAGGTCCATATGCAATAAGTGAAGTGGTTTAGAACTAGAGTGCACCTGTTTAGACCTGAATGAGACCTTGTGCTGCTTGACCTTAAGGCATGCAACACAAGAGTGGTCATTGTGGAAAGCCTTTTCAGGCAAACCATCAACTAAACCAAGCCTCACAAGCCTATTAATATTCTTAAAGTTTATGTGCCCTAATCTCCTGTGCCAAAGATTACTTTCATCTACTGAGGCTTTAGCATACAGACATGACATTTTATTATTTACCTTAATTCCATTAAGATTCACATTATATATGTCTTTATGCCTTGGTGTTCTAAAATCTATGTATTTCTCCTCAGGGAGCTTATAATCTTTGCTTAACACCAAGCACTCAGTATCTGTGAAAAGAACCTTATTTTTGTTATCACACACTTGTGATACACTAAACAAATTATAATCCAGATCTTTTACCAGGAAGACATTCTCAAATCTTAGATTGTTGGTGACAAGGGTTCCTTTTCCTGTGATTGTTCCATAGCCCCCACCAAAGTATACCTTATCACCATCTTGAATAGGAGAGAAATTGGTCAGATAGTCTTCCTTTCCTGTCATGTGCCTTGAGCATCCACTATCCCAGTATCCATAATCATTGATCTTCTTCTGAATGCCCTGCACATAAAGAAAACACATTAGTTTTCTTTGGGAACCCAAGCCTTGGAAGACTTGGATTCATTTGGTTGTTCAACAAGAACAGACTTGGTTCTCATAACAACTCCATTTTCATCCCTGTTTGAATGAAATTCCCAGTTAACCCCAATTGGTGTTGACAATGCCTTTGAAATATAATGAAACCTGTTGCATGTCATAGAAATACCAGTAGAATTAGGGTTCTGGTCCTGTTTTGGTCTCCATGTTAAGCTAGTAGAAGCTTTAGACCTATTTCCCTGTGGTTGCAAATACCTAGGTTTAGCAGTGTATCTATCAGCGCTGAAATTACTCTTGTCAGCGCCCCGATTGCTCTTATCAGCGTTGAACCTAGGGTTTGCTACAGGAACCCATTGCCTATTGGACCAAGTATTTGACTTTTGAAAAGGTCTTAGGCCTTGTGTGTTAGACCCTCTAGAAAAGAATGGGGCTGGTCTAACAACTTGTGAACTTTTGTTCACAAAGGTATTGGGTCTGACAGTGTTTGACCTATGTTGACTTTTGTCAGCGCTGAAATGGTTCCTATCAGCGTTGACATTGGAAGCGTTGACACATTTGTAGGCTAAATGTGAGAAGCTACCACATGTGTAACAAGCTTTTCTAGACATAGTCTTAGGTCTAGAAGCAAAGAAGCCTGTTCCATGATCACTAACTTGGCTTTTTGGTGACCTAGTATTCCTATACATCTCTGCATATTTAACACTAGGTTTTCTAACATATTGTGGGCCAAGGTCAACAGGTTTGCCAGTGGTAGGGTGTGTGATCTTAATAGGTTTAGGATCATCAATTGGTTTTGTGATTGGTGTGGGCTCATTTGGACTTTCACACAACAACCCTCCCTTAACAAACAAAGTGTGGTTAGCTTTCTTCCACTCTTCTAGGTCAGTCAGCTTTTGCTGATATTCCTCAACTGGGGAAGTCACTCTAGGTGGAGGAATAAACTCCTCCTCTTGGCATTCTGGCAAGCCAGTCCAAGATAAGTCCTTTGATTGGACACCATAGAAATCCCCAGCTGGTGGTGGAACAACAGTATAATTATTCATCCCAATCCCACTCATATCCTTAGAGTCTCTTTGTTTGCTAACACACTCTCCTAGGGATTGTGTGGCCTTATCAAATCTCTGGATTTTAAGACTCACATTATCTTTATTTTTGTTAGCCTCTTCTAACTGAGCTATCAAATCAAGATTAACCCTATTCACTATATCTTGAACATCCTTACTCTGATGTAACTCATGTTTTAAGATATTTATTTGATCCTTTAAATCAAACTCCATTTTCTTATACTCAGATACTGTCTTTTCTGTTTGGGTAAGAGCAACTTGATAGTTAGATACTTTGCATCTTTCAGTACTTGCCTCATCTAATAATTTAACTATCTCTTGTTTTAATTTTTCAGTATTTAAACGACAACCCTTAGAACAGAAAGCATCATCATATACCTCATTATCTGATGAGGAGGAGGAGTGTGCCATGAGAGCATATTCAGCATGCTCTTCTTTAACCTCAGCAACCAAAGCTCTGTCCTCTTCCTCATTCTTAGCCATCCAGCTCCAATCCCATTCTCCAACACCATCAATTTGTTGAACAGCAACCATGGCCTTGGGATCTGGGTTTTTAATCATTTGGCTAGAAGGCTTCCCAGCATCAGATCTTCTTGGAGATCTACATTCCCTCATAAAGTGCCCCATCCTATGACAGTTGTAGCACTCCACCTTGGATTTGTCAAATCCAGCAACATCCTTAGCATTAAAGGTCATCTTCTTCTTGAACCTTTTATTGAACCTGTTTGCTCTTAAACTTACAAGAGCCATAGTCCACTTGATGTCCATCTCTTCCAATTGTTCATCACTTATCTGCTCAATATCTTCATATGTAATCCTTGAATCACTGGGCAAAGAAGCAATGAATGCACACACAGTATCAAGATCAAAACCAGCAGGTTTAATTCTATCAGCGCCATGATTGTGTGTGTCAGCGCTTGAGTACAAAGCGTTGACAGGATATGATCCAGCGCTGACAGATTGACATCCAGCGCTGACACCTTGAGATCCAGTTGCTGAATGTCCATAGAAGTTCATGGAATCAAATTGGCCTTCACTTTGTGAAAAGAAGGCCATGTTGCTGCTGGAAGATTTGTTATCACTTTCCAATTGCCATTCATTCTCCAACAGCCTTAACTTGTTGAAGATGTCATCAAACCTGGAAGTCTTGTGGGTGTTATTGACAAGAATGGATCTTGTCTCAATCTTCCATACATCACCAAGGCTTTTGAGAAAAGTAGCATTCAATTCAGGATCATCAATCTGTTTTCCCATGAAGGAAAGTTGACTTGTGATGTCAAGAAGTCTACTTCTCACACTGCTGAGATTCTCATTAGGTTGAGCTTTAAAGACAGCATACTCATGCAATAGTTGCTTCTTCTTTTCTTCTTTTGTATCAGCATTGCCACCATGTGCTACTTCAAGAGCTTCCCAAAGCTCTTTTGTAGACTCAAAACGTTTGTACTTGTGCTGATTCTCATGACCTAGGGCATGCTTCAAGATGTTTAAGATTTTCATGTCCACCCTCTTCTTAGCTATGTCTTCAACAGCTACAGCTCTCCCATCTTCAGGCTTTTCCACCTTATCAGATTCAGGACAATTAGGAACAGCTGTCCTTGTGGCAATAGCAGCAGTAATCTTTGCTGCTTTATCGAATGTGTTCCCATATTCGATAATTTCCCAAAGAGTGTAGTCATGAATAGCTATGTATTGCTCAAAATTGGACTTCCAAAGCTCAAAGTTCCTGGCATCAAACATGGGAATTTTGATACTAGGGTTTGAGAAGTTGTTTTGTAGCAAAGCAGGAGGTTGATTTGTGCCAGACATGATGTTTTTAGGGTTTTGAGAATTGTAGGGTTTTTAGGGTTTGGTGTTTTAGGGTTCTGCGTTACTTAAAGATCAAAAGTTTCTCAACAAGCTCTGATACCACTTGTTGATCCCAAACTTAGATCGATTAAGCTTTGTGTATACGAGATTAGATCAAGTACTACACGTAGAGAAACCTTTGCTTATGAATAAAGTAACAAAGTGTTATGCGGAATTAACACTTGATCTAAAACACAATGATGTTAAACAAACTTTCACTTGTATTAGAATGATTCTTGTTGATTACAATGAAAGAGCTTAACAATCGAAAACTTATGAAAACTGATATTATGACTTTAACCTAAAAGACCTTCTTTTATAGAACAAGAAGTCTTGTACAATAAGCTACGAATCAACTATTCTAGGTAAAGATAAACATAGAAAATACATTGTCGTTTCTATCCTTACTAGAAGTAATCTAGAATATAATATACGTGTAGCTCACATCTTCCATCAGTGCTTGTCTTCAATCTGTCAACGCTTGACTTTATCTTGTCAACGCTTATGCTGTCAGCGCTCACTTTGCTCTTGTCAACGCTTGAATTGTTCTTGTCAGCGTTCAAGTGTTCTGGCCTAAATTTATTCCCAACACAAAGGATCTCCCTCATTGGGTCAAAGTCAGACTATGCTGGCTGCTGCCTTGATAGGAAAAGCACCTATGGGAGTTGTCAAGCCCTTGGATGAAAGCTAGTATGTTGGAGTGCAAAGAAGCAAAACTCTATGGCCATGTCATCAGCTGAATCTAGTATGTTCGTCATACCCAACTTTTGGTTTTCTGTTGAAGACGCCATTGTTGAAGGGGACAAATATCACATGAACGGTCAAGGGGTCCCACCTTTTTCTCAAAAGGTAAATTTAAGCATTAAATGCTTTAATTAGAAAACGGCAAAACTTTTCATTACCCCTTGACTCAATTAATTTTTCTTCTATCACTCTCATTCTCACACACACACACATTGTTCATCTGTCTCAAACCTTCAAAACCTTCACTCTTTCAACAATGGTGTCTTCAACAGAAAACCAAAAGTTCTCCGTCTTGGTCGCATCAAACGTCAACTTTAGCATAAATGATGGGAAGATTGCTTTGAACAACTGCATCACACTCCTCGAGAACCAAAATCCTCTCTACTCACCCATGTTAAACTTCTTGAAGATTAGCCCCATTGCTAACGCCATCACTAGAGCTCCTTCTTGCTGCTATTAACAATACCTTAAGGAGTTCTGGTTCTCGGTTGTAGTTGATCAAACCTCCATGAGCATCACCTTCAATCTTTCCACCTTTCCTCATCCCCTCACCTTTGACCTCACAGACTTCGCCAGAGTTCTTGGACTACCTGTTAAAACAACCATGGTCTCTGTACCTACCAGTGACACTGTGAAAAAGGCACTCATGTCTCTCAGACCACATGATGATGATGATAAACCCTTCACCACCAGTACCTTCCTAAAAAAACCTTCACCAAAGTCAACTACTTCTCACCTATCTGGAGGACCTTGATGCTGTACATAGTGAGGTGTCTAGGAGGAAACCAGGGATCACATGACCAACTAAAAGGATCACAACAAGCTATCGCCTATAGTCTAATCTGGGGACTTGACATAGGGATTTCTCACATGTTATACTCTGACTTGATCTCTAAGCTGGTGAACAAAGGAAAGAAGCACAGACTCTCCACTGTCTGCTACACCAGATACCTTTCTCTCATCTTAGAGTATCTCATGTGAGAATCATACCACAACAAGGATCTTCACTCTTTCTCTCCCTTCTGAATCACACCAGCATCATTAAAGACACAATTAGAAGATGAAGTCCCCCTTTCAAAAAGCATGATGAAGGTTGCTGGTTTGACCCCTAATGAGGAGTCCTTGATCCCTCAAAATGAGGTGAATGCTGAAGGATCTACTGACAAGTCTTTGTCCAAGACCTTTGCAGTCTTCCTCTCAGCCCAAGGGTCCTAAGGATAAAAGGAAGAAGAGGAAAGAAATCCCACTTTCCTCTAAAGCCCCTTCTGTTAATCCTCTTAAGAAGAAGAAAAGCAAGAAGATCCCATCGCTTACTCTAGTGGATGAGGACAGAGAGCTTGTAGTTGACAAAAAACTTGAGTCTAACGTCTCCAAGTCAGCTGAGACAAATAAGAACCCTCTCGATACTGATATCACTCAGGTATTAGTTTTCCCTTTTTTTTCTTTAGGAGGTTCACAAGCAATAACTCTCAAAAGTCTGTAGGTAAGAGTGATGAAGTTTAAGGTTTGACTCAACCCTTAGAGTGTCTGTGTCTGCACCTAGATCCTATAAGACCTCTGTACACTCTGTCTATGCACTAGGAAGTGATTCATTTGTGCTTTTAACGCACCCCGATGATCCTTCACCCTCTGGACTGTACTCTAGAAAATAAAAACTAGAGTACTTATAAGTCCCGAACCAGAGTCTCTGAACTTCGTTCAGTCTCTGGGTCCTCTCATGATTAAACGAGTCCCAAAGAATTTGTTCTTTTGGGGAGGCTGAATAATCACCCTCATCCTTCCTAGGGGCAGTAATCAATGGCGACCTTTACCTTCATATAATTCACACTTAAAAGAGTCCAAAGGAGCAATCCTTCAGGGTGAGCTGGATAATCACACCCAGCTATCCTAGGGGCATAGAAAGTCGACCATTCCCATATCATGTTTCACTTAAAAGAGTCCCAAGGAGCAATCCTTCAGGGGGAGCTAGATAATCACACCCAGCTATCCTAGGGGCAGCGATAGGTGACCATTCACCATATAATGTTTCACAAATAAAAGGGTCCCATGGAGTAATCCTTAAGGGGGAGCTCGATAATCACACCCAGCTATCCTAGGGGCAACGAATAGCAACCCTTCACCATATCTTTATTCACAATAAAAGAGTCCGAATGAAAAATCCTTAGGGGGAGCTGGATAATCACACCCAGCTTTCCTAGGGGCAGCGAATGGTGATCTTTCCCTTCATTATAAACTCACCAACTGTGTACTAACAACTCTCATAACAAGGATTGAATATTTATGATGAATAGCTGAATGATGATCCATTTACCTATGTTGGTGATGACGACCCTGAAGCCTCCACCATTGATCTCTCTGCCATATCTAACATTGACTCTATGCCAGATGATGAATTATTCATTATCGAGGATGACAACACAATCTATGGATTTGAGGAAATGGAAGATGATGATGATCAAATATCATATGTTGAGCTCAAGCCCATTCCCTCCCCCTCAATGATAAATGTACAAGAATTTGCTGCAAAGCATGTATGGGAGTAGAGACCAATTCTACCTACCCCAGTTCCATTTCCATTTCCATCAATGCAAAACATTATGGAGCTGGGGGCAAAGAAGCACTGGGAGTACTTGCAACAACTCAAGCCATCCTTGTTCCAAGAATGAAAAATGTATAGGCTTTGGTTGTTGAAGAGCTCTGGGTTAAAAGAGGTAATATCAGCATTACCAAACCTAAAGTCACCAAAGAAGATATCCTCTCTGAGCTCCATTGTCTCAAAAGTGTTACTGAGGAGCTAACCACAAACATAGAGACTTCCATGACTTTGTCCATGGAATCAACTCTCAAATCTCTGCTTCCTCAACTGTTGGGAAATGCTCTACAAACCCACCTTCATACTATGATCAACCAGAGTCTACCACAACACATGCCCTCAATTCTTAAAGGAGTTGTCTTATCAAATGTTGCTGAAATCGCCAAGGCCTTTGAACCATCAAGAACTCTACTCCAAGATCTTCTCCAAGAAGAACTGAAGGAGCTCTGCCAATTTGTTCATCAAGAGTTCATAAAATTCAACAAGGCATGATCAGGCGCAGTGTTAAACACGTAAGTATTCATGCATTTAGTGAGAATTTCCCTTCATTTTTCGCATAATAAATAGCAAAAATGAATTTTTAGTGCATATATCGTTTATATTTGCTATTTATTATTGTAGGTACGAATATTAAATAAAGTAGCAAAACCGAAGAAAAAGAGCTAAGACGAGCACGAAGGAATGGAAAGAGCACGGGAAATCAAGTTTGACGGTGCATTCATATTTTATTGGGCCGGCCCGACACCATTTAAATTGGTCGGACCGACCCATTAATATAACCAAAATATGATGGCCCATGACTCATTAATTGGAAGACGCAAAAAGACGCAGCAGCCCTGCATCAATAACAATATATGACGCAACAAGGAGAAAAGCCCAAAAAGGCCCAAAAATGGGAAGCTTATATGAGACGCAGTATTTTTGGTGGGGATCCTATTATTTTTTAATTTCATTATTTTGTACCTGCAATTTTTTAGAAGGTAGTTCTCTTTTTTTAGACACGGTAGATAGACAACATTCCATTATTAAGATGGATCTTATCTTCACTTCTTAACTTTGTCCCCTACGTTTTTTCTTCTTCTTTTCTAATAGATAGATAATTTAGGATACTCAATTTATTGTAATTTCTTTCCTGTTTTTCATCGTTCTTTATTTTCGTAAGATTGATAGCATCTATTTACATTCCATATTTATAACATATCCTCACTTTATTTGTTCATTCCCGGTACTCATATTTTTTCTTCAGTAGGTAAAATAGGGAACTTTGTGTAGATTTTGATTTTTATTAAACACAAACGTAGCATTCTACTTTTAATATATTCCTTCCCTTCGTTTAGATTTAGATAGCAAATAAATACGTAGTTTTTTTAGGATATATCATCTCGTTTTTCAATGTTTTCTATGCGGTTTTTTAGATGAGGTAATTTAGACATCTTATGTTACGCTTTTCTTTTTTTCAATCTTCTTTATTAGTTATTATTATTTTTTTCAATCTTCAATCTTCTTTTTTTTAGTTTTTATCTTCTAGTAGTAGTATAAAGCAAAGAATAGAAAATGAATAGAAGTGATAGTGAGGTTTTGTTTGTTTGAACCTGCGTAGATTCATAAAAAAGAGTTTAATAAAATTTGATAAAGGAGCTAGGTAAGGATGGACCATTCTATCTACATGTTAATTAAGAATGATGTTACTATTAGGCTAAGTTGTTTTACAGGTAATTATTTACAACTAAGTTTAATCAAAGCTAAATTAGGTAATAGTTTAATTTAAAAGTTATTATTCTTTTGTTTCAAAATAGTTTAGAATTTATGAATAAAAGTAATTTAGTTTATAAAAATAGTTTTTATTAATTAGTTTAAAATGTCGTTCATCTTAATTGTCGTTAACGATTTATGTTTTATGTTAGCTCGACGTCTCCGGTTAATCGCTCGGGTTCGTTTCTCTATCTATTTCCTTGTCGTTATTTAGTTAGCTTCTATATTGTTGCCTTATTATTGTTTAACTTTAATATCGAGATTATAGTAGTTTTGATTATGCTCGTTTAGTTTACCATCGTTATTGTCCTTAGTATTATTTTAGGTACCTTTAGCTTAATATTTGTAGTATAATTATCGCTCTTATATCCCTTTTTTATTTTAGTCTTTTCAAATTAGTAGACTTAAATATAAAAATCAAGAAACCCTTTTTATTCGAGCATCAAACTTTAGACATAGCGCGGATTTCCATTCACACTTCGCCAGGAATAAGATAACCTTCGGGTGTACGAAAACGACTCAATCAAATGGCGCCGCTGCTGGGGATGTGTGTAGCGATGTTTGCGTTGTGTTTTTAGTTAGTGACTTGAAGATCCTTTCATTTTGAAAGTTTATTTTCGTAATTGTATATATATATATAATAAAAAAATTTTAAAAATCCAAAAAAAATAAATATAAAATTCGTAAAAACCAAAAATATTTTTTTTATTTTATTTACTTTTCTTTACTACTATATATATCGTTACTTAAAAAAAAAGGTTTTAAAAATATTCTTCTTTATCTTCTATCGTGTTTAATTCTTTTTTTCCTTACCCCTCTTATTTTTAATTCTTCATGGATTCATATTGTATAGGGTGTGGGTCGTCTGGTAGTCAATCATGTGTGGTGTTCATGCGAGCGGTGCGGTATGGATATCCCTAATTACGAATTTGGACATTGTTCATTTTGCAATTAAATCAATTCATACTTCACCTCTAATGACACTATCTTACCCTCTTCAATATATGACGATCCGTATCCGCAAAATGCACCGGGTTTTTCTCAATACCCGTGTTGCAACAATTGTGGGGGCCCTTATGACACTTTTTCTTGTCAACCGATGAATTATTATGAGCCCGATCCGTGCTATAATTCCGGTTTTCATAATTTTGAGCCCCCACAATACACCCTCGATCATCAACCTTCTTTGAATCCGAATGACGTAACACGAGCACTTGTTTTAAAACTTCATGACGGTGTAATTCGACTAAAAGAAACATGGGAGGAGGAAAAGCGACAGCGACAAGAGCAAGTATCTAATCTTAGTTCTTATACCTCTACGCCTCGTGTAATTCCTTATTGTTATGATGATGATGAGGATAATATTTACGATCTCAATCCATCATGTGAGACTACCACTCCTATTCTCGATTCTTCCACTACGGAGACCGATGCCTCTCTCATCATGGGGGATGAGGGTCTTATCACTATTCCTTGTGATAAGATTCTTATTCTAATCCAAAGTGAGCCTACGGTTGCTTCCGATAGTGATAGTGAGTGTGAATATCTTTCTAGTGATTATTCATTACCTCTCACCAACATCTTGGGAGATGATTCTTTGGCTTTCTCTAATCCTCTTTTTGATCTCGATGATTAATTTACTTCTAGTGATGATGAGTCACTATCTGATGAAGACGTTCAGAAGGAAAATTTCAAGATTTATTCGAACCCTTTATTTGATTTTGATGACGCCTACATCTCTAGTGAGGTGAATCCTCTCTTTGAAGAGGGGATTGAGGACATTGATAGCTCCGACTCTCTTGCTATTGATGAACATTCTTTGTTAGCCATGCCACCTCCCATCATAGAGGAGGTGGAGAGATTTGACCCTACCTTCCGTTTGATTCGGTCTGGAGAGGTGACGCGGGTGGTAGATATTTCTTCTGATATTTCTCATATTATGTTGCCACCCCGTCCTACCACGTGCACGCCCAAGCGGGTGATGTATCGCTTTTACTCGCCTCATTTCATACCAGGAAATGAGGATGAGTGTTTTGATCCTGGAGGAGACGTTGATGTTGCTATTACTTGTGATGTTTTACCGGTTACTCTATCGACTCTTGCTTTGAGTTTCTATCAAGTGTCCTCGGGTGACACTTTGATATATTTTTCTCCCACCCTCCTGCCCTTGGCGAAGATGAGTATTCTTAAGGATCGCCTTTATACCTATTTCACGTATGTTATAAGAATCCTTCTTCTTTTCTTCACTTATACTGTGGATTCTTCTTTTTTATTCTCATCCGGTAATGAGGATAAAAATTTTGACCCTGGCATATCTGTTTTGAGCCAATGGTGATTCTCTTTCTCCCCCATGGACCATTTAATTCAGGGTCGAGTCAGGCTTGTGACTCGATTAACAAAAACAAGTGCTTCTCGGGAGGCAACCCGAGAATCTATCCTTCTTTTATCTTTCTAACATAAGTGTAGGGGCGTTCTTCTCTCCATGTGTGCTTGTTGGTTTTTGTTTTTGTGTGTAGGGTTCCCTTGGATCGAGAAGACTTTCAGAGGGTTGATGTTGTTGTTTTCCATCATCTTTTTCATTCAGTCTCCGATCGATCTTCATGTTTATATCAGGGGAGTACTCAGTTCTCATCTTTTTCTATATATATCTGATGTTGTTCTCCTTCTTACACTTGGAATTCTAGAATTAGCCTTTTGTGTTCTTAAGTGTGGGGGTAGCACCTTATCACTTTTAAACATTGAGGCCAATGTTCCGTTCTAAGTGTAGGGGGTTTATATCAGTATTATTAAATTCATGCCTACTTATTTGCCCTCTTTCATCCTATTTTGATCAAATGTTTGTTTGTTTTTATTTTATTTTAATAATAATAATAAAACGTTTTTGACCGTGCGTGATTGACTTGTCCTGTAGGCTAGAACAAAGGGGATCCTTACTTTGCCTGAGTGTTGATTTGGCTGCTCCCTTAACTTTTAGACTAAGCTTTTAGGAATTGTGCAAATAAAAATGCTACACGTGGAGTAGTTGCTTCTCTTTAGAGCTTATATGAGTAACATGTGGCTTTTCCTCCTAGATTATAACTAGATTAAATAAGTGTGTTTTTTTTCAAGCCTTTGAACGTTAAAAATTGTGTTGTTATGCAAAAATAAATTCTTATGCAATTTTGATATAGAGTCCTAGTTCAACTTTTTATTTAAATTTGAGTGAAAGCATACTTTCTTAAATTTGAAACAATATTTAGTAAAAAAATATGTTGAAAAAACAGAAGAGAAAAAAGAGAAAAGAAGAGAAAAAAAAGAGAAAAAGAAGAGGAAAAAGAAAATCGAAATATATCTATATATATATATATATATATATATATATATATATATATATATATATATATATATATATATATATATATATATATATATATATATATATATATATATATATATATATATATATATATATATATATATATATAGATATATATATATATATATATATATATAGAAAAAAAAGTGTTCAATAGCGTTAGAAGAGTCGAGTGAATGAATAAGTATTTTTTGTTGTTTCATTTATAATCCTGATAAACTTGCTTTTTCTTAAATTTAAATCCGAAGTTGAACTAGAATTCGTCAATTTTGTATAAGAGTTTAGACGGTATTAGAGAGTGTAGAAGTCAAAGGTCCCGTGAGCTCCGATACTATTCTCGAGGGTGTAAAAACCTAGCCTCCTAAGCTTTGCTAAAGTACAAGCTGAGAAGAAAGTCGTTACATGGAATGATCTCTCATTTGAATCTTCATTCTCTAATTAGCATTGTTGTTTTTCATCTAAGTGTCTTTCATTAGCTTAGCGGTGATTTCAAGATCTTTGATTTCAAAATCCCGCCAATCCCGGTACTATGCTCCGTGGGGTGTCAAAAGCCCGGGCACTTAACCGATTAGGTTGGGACGTTCTGAGAAGAAACCACTACATGGGAAAGGCCATTTTTGATTCTTAAATCTCGTGATACTCGGTGAGTCTAATATTCCACTTAGATGATTAGCAAGCATAACAAATGACGATTTGAACGATCAAAAAAATTTGAAAATGAACACACTTGCCTAGTCTTTTATAATTATATTAGTGAAAAGTTATATTTACATAGGTTATTAGAATAAGTAGTGTTAGCATTTTGGCAAAACGTTTACACAAGGAATTTTAGTTTAGTTGGGAGTAATAAAAAGAGGATGACAATATTTATTCCCTGGAGACACCCAGTTTGCGTGTTTCCCGTTCTATGATCCTTATCCCTTGAATAAAAAGTCTAGCATGGCGGGTCACAATGTATCATTATTTTATTTTTAATTTTTTTTGTAATTTCGAATAAAGTAATTTTAAATTGTTTTTGGATTTAACGTTTGTGATAATAGTTGC